>FN649743.1:2782603-2814993 GCA_000310025.1 Ectocarpus siliculosus | reverse complement strand
CGGCCTCCTCTGTTTTTCTATAGCGTATTTCTCCACAACTATTATAGGAGGGTGCGAACACCAACTCATACCTCTGCGGAAAGCCCTCCACGAGATGTTTCCAAAAGGGAAATAGACACAAGTGGGTATACCCACGCCATTCTCGGACAAAAGTGGGTACTCGAAAATCCAGCGCGCGCGCACTCCATAGGCGACCCCCAAAACGACTCAAAACCCCATTCTGACACCTGGGCGACACAGCCAGGGACCATACACAGCACGGGCATCGATTTATTCCCAATTTTAGGCACACCTTTGGCCCTAATACCGCCGACGCGCGCAAGGCCTCACCAGAGTGCCCACTTATGTCCGACATCGCGGTGGGTATACCCACCGGCGTCAACTAATTTTTTCATGTACCCACTTGTGTCTGTATTTTGACCCACTTTTGTCCAAATTGCACCCACTTTTGTCCACTTACGGACGGCGGAAATCGAGCGGAAATCGACCTCCACGTCACCGCACGGCAGAACATCGAATGGCCTCGGAACGTCTCAGAACCTCCCAAAACCGTATCCATGGCATCTTTCCTATCCATGGTTGCCGACTGCGGACCGACCACGGAGGAACATGTCAAAAACATGCCAGACCCCTCGGTACCGGCACGGGAAGATACCCGCGGCAAGCCCGGCAAGCAGCGCACTAACGGCACGCCACAAATAAATGCGTGACACACAACGGACAACACAACCAACGGTGCAGGGCCTCGACATGCTACTGCTGCCGTGACGAGTCGGTGTGCACTCGTCGTGGTGGTTGGTATTTTTGCGTGTGTGTTGTTGCTGTTTGCGCGTCTTTTTGTTTTGTATGCGCGACCCGTTGGTTGTGTTGTCCGTTGTGTGTCACGCATTTATTTGTGGCGTGCCGATAGTGCGCTGCTTGCCGGGCTTGCCGCGAGTATCTTCCCGTGCCGGTACCGAGGGGTCTGGCATGTTTTTGACATGTTCCTCCGTGGTCGGTTCGCAGTTGGCAACCATGGATAGGAAAGATGCCATGGATACGGTTTTGGGAGGTTCTGAGACGTTCCGAGGCCATTCGATGTTCTGCCGTGCGGTGACGTGGAGGTCGATTTCCGCTCGATTTCCGCCGTCCGTAAGTGGACAAAAGTGGGTGCAATTTGGACAAAAGTGGGTCAAAATACAGACACAAGTGGGTACATGAAAAAATTAGTTGACGCCGGTGGGTATACCCACCGCGATGTCGGACATAAGTGGGCACTCTGGTGAGGCCTTGCGCGCGTCGGCGGTATTAGGGCCAAAGGTGTGCCTAAAAGTGGGAATAAATCGATGCCCGTGCTGTGTATGGTCCCTGGCTGTGTCGCCCAGGTGTCAGAATGGGGTTTTGAGTCGTTTTGGGGGTCGCCTATGGAGTGCGCGCGCGCCGGATTTTCGAGAATGGCGTGGGTATACCCACTTGTGTCTATTTCCCTTTCCAACACCTGTTTCCAAAACCACCCTTTTCGGAGGTGATACCTCCCTGGTTGTGGAGAAAAACGCTATAGAAAAACGCTATAATAACACGGGGGTGCGATAACACGCACAATGACGGTAAGGCAACAATACAAGAGCAGCAGATAATCAGTACGATATCTCGCCCAAACACGCAAGCGATTTACGCTGGTCTCGTAGTCAGAAGTAAGGCAAGAAAACAAGCGGCAGCAGCAGAAAACCAATAGGCTAACTCGCCCAACCAGGTATCGACGCACGGCAATCAGAAGGCACCAAAAACAAGCGGAATCCGACCGCACGTAGCTCTTACACAGAAACACATGTCTGCACTCATGATGAAGAGCGGCGCACCTCTGCGTGGTACGTGTGACGACAGGGCAGCCGGCACAAGACGTCACCCTCGGCGTATTCCCCGAAGCATATGATGCACGACTCGCCCGAAGACCACAGCTCGGAAAGTCCTCCGGTCATTCCTATCATGTGTTGGCCGCGCGGGGGGGTAGGGATAGGGTTGGGGAGGGGGGGGGGGTGCACAAGGGTTGCCGATTGAAGTGGACGCAGGAACAAAGACGACTGGTTCACGCGCATGCCTTTTCTATGGGAAAATCCCGCCAATGGCACGTTTCTTGAGTGAGATCGATGCCTTGTTTCTAGACGGTTTCGAGCACCAGGTGAAACGAAACTCAAGCGCCGTGCCCTGTGTGATAATCGTCAGTGGAAGGGAAAACAAAAAATTCTTTCTACCCGCACACAAATGAGCTTTGTTGACGATTGTGCGAACGCTGTGTGGTTGGTTCAACAGGCGGGAACAAGAGGGGCCGTTCTCTGTTCTCGAGAGCATGTCGTATGAAAACCGTGAGCCACACATACGACACGCAACCGCAGGTGACATAGGTTATCAAGCGCCATGGACCGACCTTCAAAGCTCGATCTAAACAGCGGCAAGGACGGCGGTGACGAGAGCGGCGGAGTTGAAGCCGTCCCGTTCAGAGCTTTCCGAAACCGTATCGTTTCATTTGTGCATCCTCTTCGTGGTGGAAGAATCGGGCTTTGAAAATCGGTCCAGGGGGTGTGGTATATTGTGTCACCCAACGCAATCTACTAGTAGGCCTACCTCTCTCGGGGACCTCCTTATCATCGAACTCCTCTCCCTCCGGCGGCGGCCGCTTTTCAGGCCCCGCCACGGAAGGCTTGCTGCCAGACCCCCCCTCGCCGCTTTCATCGCTGTCAGCGACGCCACCACCGCAGCAGCTTCCCCTGATCGCGCTTTCTCCCTCGTCACGACCCAAAGCCTTCCAAAGTCCACACACGTGCACCAAAACAGCGCAGCACCAAAGTGAGGGGGTGGGGAGGGGGGCGAGGGCATCGGCGGAAGCACAAGTCAGCGGAAACAGTAACACCTGTGTGTCCTTTGGATGACGAGATGAACACGATCAAGTACGCCCACGCGAAGATAGCGCGCGATGTGTGTAGCACGCTACACAACAAGAGTCACAATGCGCGCGTTGTGGACAGGACTGACTTTCCAAGCGGGGGAGGGCGCCTCCGTATCGAGAACCGTCTCGATAAACGCACAGGCAGCATGGCGTCAAAAAAGGCGTGCAACATGTGTACTACATGCAGGCGCTTCGGCGATTGATTTCCCCGTTCGTTTCGGCCGACTAGACTGTTGCTCTCTCCCTCTCCCTCTCCATCTCCATCTCTCTCTCTCTGTGTCTCCAAGTCTGTCTCTCTCTCGCTGTCACCCCCACCCACCAACCCACCCTCTCTTCCGTATCTGTCTCTACCCCCCTATCTCCCTCTCTCTCTCTGTGTGCATCCGCCTCTGTCTGCCTGTCGATTTATCTCCCCACCCCCCCCTTACCACAGAAAATAACGGAGACAATCCCGCCGCCGCTCCCGACGACGGCGCCAGCATCATCACCCCTCCCCCCTCCTCCTTCCCCGAAACTCCCACCACCTCAACCCCCCCAAGAACCTCCGCCGTCCCGTCGTCAGCAACACCACCGACCGCCGCCGCCGCTCCCTCCCCTTGCAGGGTGCCCGCCAGCGCCAGAGCCGAGGGCGACACCGGCGGAGTGGCGAGTGGCTGCTCCGGAGAAGGGGGCGCAGCGGTATCAGAACCTGCCCCCCGCGGCCCACGGGTCGGCGCGGAAAGCCCCAAAGGCGACGGCAAAGAACAAGGCCTCGGTGACCCAGCTTCATCCTCGCGGTCGCTCGTGTCTCCGCCGCCGCTGACCTCGCCATCGTCATCCGCCGCTGCCGCCGTCGCTGCCGCCGCCGCCGTAGGCGCAGCCGTCCCCTGCTCCATGGCGCTCACCTCGGCATCTTTATCTGTTTGAGTCGCCGTCGCCGCTGTCCAAACCCCCTTGTTGGTGGAGGAAGACCGTCGGAACGTGAAGTAGTCAAACAGGTTTCGCCGGTCCTCTTTGCTTATCACCCGCCGAGAAGAGCTGGTCGCCGAGCCGTCCATGATTTCGATCACGAGCGCTGGTGATGTGGGATTGTTTCGGAAAAGTGTGAGCAAGTACGATTGCCAGGGGGGGGGGGGGGAGGGGGGGGTGATCAGCTTGAATAAGAGGCTGGAAAAAATGTTGTCATGAATTTTGCCGCCAGTCCGTCTTGTTGGGCGACGGCGTAAGCTTCGCAAAGCTGATTCGAATGCATGTGTACGTGTTTGTGTTACTACATTGTACTTGGAAGAGCCAACTACCACCCTCCTGAGCCATACGCGAGACATCTTGCGTTAGGTTGGGGAACTCTTTCGACGCGACAATACGCTCTCCACGAACCAACGAACCTTGCTCCGAGGCTGCGAGGTCCCGCTGCTGCTTGATGAGGGCGAGGCAGTAGGTGCCCGCCGCGACGAAGACCAGGACCGAAGTCGGCCTCAACCTCCTGCCGGTGATCATGTCGCAGATGAACACGATGAAGGCCAGCTGTTTCGTTACCCACCCGACGGATCAGAATTAACGTAGAACACACGAGGGGGGGTAGGGCGGTAGGATTCAACGGAAAGGGTTTTCGACCAATCAGATGTAACCGTGCGGGTACGGGGGGTTACATCGCGGCGGCATACGGATCAGGGACGAGCACCAGAGGGGGGGGGGCGAGCGACAGGTGCCCGAGGGCAACAGCAACAGACATAAAAAACAACGGAAGAGATACAAGATACCAACGGAAAGAAACGGCAGACGCTGAGACGCTTGAGACACAAGAAAAATTACACGCGCACACGCAAACACACACACACACACTTCCCCGTGACACCCCCTCACGGGTATCTCAGATCATGGTCTACAGAAGCTTTTCGCTGTTGTTCAGCCGCACTGAAGACTGGCGTCTTTTCATTGGCCAGCGCGGCCGATGCCAAGACACACAAGCCGGCGCGCACGCACAGTTCGGAGAAAGCGCAGGCAAAAGGGACAGCCGGGCGGCCCACAACGCCTCTCTCACCAGCGCGGCCAGCCCCAGGACGAAGATCGAAAACTCCGGCGACCGCACGCACGACCCAGCGAGTCCACGGCGGCGATGACTACGCTCACGACGCTCGCGTTCCCTCCGCAATCTCTCGTCCTCGGGAACCGCCGCCGCAAAGCCCCAAAACTCGAGGAAGTCCGGAAGCCGGCGGCTGGACCCCCACCATCCCCTCCTCCCCCTCCAACCGCCGCCCCCCGTGCCCCTGCCGGCGCCGCCCGCTGCTGCTCCTGCTGCCGCTGTGGTTGCGCCCCCGCCGGCGGCCAAGTCGACGTGCAGGGTCGATCTCCCCGGGCCGGACTGGCGAACCACGGCCGAAGGTCGGCGCGTGTGGAACTGGAAGGGCATCGTCCGACCGGACATATTATTGTTGTTGTTGTTCTCCTTGTGATTCCCGTGCACTGCGGAGCTTGGTGGTTCATGTAGTTTGCTTACGGAGGAGTCGTCGCATGTGGCTGACCTCGCCGCTACTTCTCCCTGTTGTGATGGGCGTGGGGTGGGCGGGGGGTCAAGCAGGCCAGGTGCGACGACGGACAAGGCGAAGAACGCGATCGCCAATAGCAGTCCCACAAGAGGCAACCACGCGTCGTCGTGCAGGGAAAAAACGGGCCATTGCGGCGTACGTGAGGGAACTAAAAACGGAAACACTGACACTAGTATAGAATAGCGCATTTTAGGGCCACCAAGCCCGTGCAAAATATCACACCAGGTGGTAGGAACTCACACGCAATGCTGTCAAGCTTCGGGGGGAGGGGGGGGGGGGTTACGCAAACTGCGGCGAAACTGGAGGAATCGTAGGTTGCTAGGGAGAACAATTTTCCACGGCTGGCTGGCTGGATGCTGCCGGTCACCTCCGTGGGAGGCATGTAACATGTAAATGATATTTGTATCAGCTTCGTAAACATGGCCTACCTGATTTACGTGCCTTTCCAGAAGTACCGAAAGAGGCGGAGAGATGGCACTCCCCCTGGGCGGACTTCCAACTCAAAGCTCGAATGCTCCGCAAAGAAGGGAGTACAGAAAGAGCCCGATAGGTCTACGGAGGAAAGCCCTCGACAACATGTTTCCACAATCTTGGTTTATGGAGCAATGGGGCCTTGAAAATCGGCCAGGGGGCATGCCATCTCTCCGCCCCGTATGCATACGGCAGTACAGCGTTTCATACGGCGGTACACGAGGTGGGTGTAGGAAGAAGAAACGTTCGGTTCACAGCGTGTGTGATCGCACTGCAACGATCCGCTTCTTCTCGTCTTGACCCAAGCGTCTTGATAACGAACAAGCCACACCAAGCAAGCGTACCGCGTGAACACATCGAGTAGAGCGCGTACCGCATATGAAAACCATGGTATTTATGCCGTACCGTCCGTGAACGGGTGGTTGCCTGCTGCATGGCGGACGACAAAGAACGTCTCCTGCTTGCTGGGACGGCAAACACGCCCACGATCAACCTCGTCATCATTTCGCCCAATTTCGCCACCTACTTCCTACTCGACAATCAATTATTTGAAGTGCACAATTATTTGAAGTGCACAATTATTTGAAGTGCACGTGTCAAAAACGAGCAAGTACAAAAACTAATTAATGGTGCTCCACACCAGGAATGGATGTAAAATGTAAATACATGGGGCTACATACCCTAATTTACTAATTTACTATTTAAATTAATTGATTGCCAATGCACTTTTTTAAATTAATGTGTTGCGGGTGTACACCGAAGGGCCGCTGCTGGTGTGGTCCTGAAAAAAAACAAGCATGGCATAACGCACAAGATGACTATTATCAAACTGCTGTGTTGTTGAGCCTCCGTCACCCGTATAGCGGAGGTATCGCTGTGTGCTGCTCGGGAAATCGTGGAAATAAGGGTACAGCAGTAGTAGTAGTCTCCGCTGTCGCTATTTGTTGGATTCAGTAGCTACAATTTACGGTGTAGCTCAGCCTCTCAATTACTACAAATATGCATACAGTAAGTAGATAGACATGGATTCGTTGTGTCATACGTGCAGCAGTATTGTATGCACATCATTTTTTTTACAATATTGGATGGAGTAGAGGTTAACAAGAAAAAAAAAAAAGGAGCAGCGGCGTGCGAAACAACGGCTCATAGGCTATACGGTATGGATACGACGAGGTTGGTTTGGAGTTTGGAGTCGAAGCACGCGTTGCCGGGGAAACAAACGGAGCGGAGCGTCGGAAAAAAATGGTAGCATAAAAGTAGATTTTAGCGGCTGGCTGCTGCCGCCCTTTGCAACCAGCTGCGCCTTGTTCCTTTGTGTTGATCATCCTAATGGTGTCCTCTGGCGCGTGTCTCACCCCATAGGCGCCGCTATCTACCGCTGCGAAATCTAGAGCGGCACCGTGTCGAGTCTCGAAGAAAGAGCCAGGCGATTGCAGCAGATGGTTCATCTTCAGTGGGCGGAGAATTGACTTTTCCAATAAACCGTCCTGCCGTACAGAGGGGCCACTGGAGGCTCGCAGGTTACCTTGCCAAATGGGATGCGTACATGAGCCGCGCTTGCTTGGCCTTCCCTCTATTGCTGCGGTCTCACACGCGTATCTTCTTCAGTGATACCGCTGTACTGCTGTAGATGGGGTGCATCATAGTTGACATGCTCTCATTGCAACTCAGATGTAAAGTGTCGAGATTCTTGGCAAACTTCTCGCAACTGGTGCGAAAACTTTGACTCTCTCTCACCTTCCCCACAACCTCACGCTTGCGTTGTACGATAACGCCCGTGGGTAGAAGCCACCGTACAAAAATCACCGACCCTATCCCGCCACCAGTTATCCCAGAGCTTGGTGCGGCGAAGGAGGCAGAGGTCTGCTGTATACTGGGGTGCAGCCGACCACAGCTGAGCTTGTGTTTTTTTTTCTGGATATTGAACTCAGGCACATGCCCGCTGTGGCAGGTGTCTATTCTACGGAGCCCCTCGCAGCAAAGCCCAGTGGCGCCAAAGCAAAGGCTTACTAGGGTTTTGTTAGGGTATTAACCTTAGAGTGACGGCACTGCTGTGGTCCACTGCTGTGCGAGACGGATACTCAAGCGGCCCCCGCTGGACTCTGGTGTGTGGTGTGTTGTGGGAGCAGCAGCATCAACAAGTGTTCACCAAACACGCGTGGGAAGTTTTATTCCCCATGTCTGCTCTTGTCGGGACCGTCTGCACGACGCCGGAATGCGGCAAGCCAGGGACCATGGCTTGCCCCACCTGCATCAAGCTCGGGTTGCCGGCCAGCCGGTACTGCGCCCAGGTGTGACACTACCGGACTACGACGTGTACGCACACACACACACACAGCAGCAGCAGAATGTGTTGAACCTCGTCGTGCAGATGGATGGCAGCGTCGTGTGTTGTTGTGTAAGGGGACGGTAACGCAGCAGCAGCAACTTGCAGCTCTCCAACGAGCTCTTTCCGCCAACGGCGGGCGGTCCTACCGACAGCAGTACTTCGACGCCGCTGGCGGCACGTTCGTTTCCGACGGGGATAGAAGACACAGCAGCAGTATCCTAGGTATCACGAGAACGAGGAGAACAAACAACAGCTCAGCGGAGCCATTGGGGCAGCGGGTTCGCGGGTTACAACCCGGTGGCTCTCCTCTCTTGGTGTGAAGTTCATGTTGCAGTGAACCCCCGACTTTATCGCAGGGTCGTTACACAAGTGCTCCGTGGAGCTGTACAGCAGCAGTAGTACGTCGTGTGGTGCCTGGCGGAGAGTAGCGCCTGTTTGCTGCCGTCTTGGGGAGGGTGTGACCCACTCACGACGGGGCGGCCAGCACCATCGGATGAGTTGGTGCCCCGCACCTCAAGCGCAACACGGCGGTGTGTTGGGCCCCAGTGTCCATACTAGCAAAATAGCAAGCCAACCGAGGCGGCCACCACGTATGGAGGCGTCGTCCTCTTGTCCGCCTAGACTATACCATGGTATGTAGCAACAAATGGCGGGCCCGTTTAGCGGCCCCCTGTTTGGCGACACCCGCCCTAGATGACGGCCAAAAGATCGAGTAGCACCACGGCACCCCCCGACTATTTTGCCGGCAGTAGCAACCTATTTACGCCCTATATTCCCTCCGGACTTGTACTTGTATTTCATTTGCCGCGACCCGGCGCAGCACTAGATGTGTTCCGACAGGACAACCGATGGTTGTTGTTGTTCTTGTTTTGTCTTCACATTGAACTTTGGGGCACGTACAACCACGACCCACCGCTGGTGGCGTACCAATATGCAGCTGGCATCACTAATATAAATTATCAGTGTATAGACTTAAAAAGACTCGAAATAAGTCCAGTACCCAGCCGGTTTTCCTCCACTCACTGAAAAGACTCCACCACATCCCGTTCGACTGTGTGTATATCTCGAATGGGTCGTCTTTCCGTGTGTGTATTTATTTTTCCTTAATTTATGCATGGAGCCCTCATCGTATTTTTGTATTTGGTGGAAGGAAGCAAGGGAGTTCTAATCACTCCTCACGCATCTAGCTTTGGCCCGTCCACCTCGACCCATGCAGGCACCACGACCTGCAACGCCACGTAGTAGTTACCCTCACCCAGGACACAGCAGGTAGAACATACTTGCCCGGGTGGAACAATGTATGGTTTCTTTGCGAGCCCTCGGCCGAACCGACTCATCATTTTTCCCGACCTCTGTGGACTGCTTCGTCTGTTTATCTTTGTGCGCTTGCGCCATGCATATGTTTGGGGCCGCTTTCGTGTCCACAGGCATGCTTCAAGGGGGACTGGGGACGCCATAAGGCGATCCACAAGCTGGCGAAGGCGAAGGCAACGGCATCCTCCGGCGCGACGTGAGCTGTGGTGGTGCGAGGTTACACGGCCTTACATGCAATTTACCGGTGCCTGTACACGCAATTTTTGTACTGGATTTGGCAACGGTCATGGGTGTTATAGTACATTGCCGTAGGAGAGATGGCATCGCCCCCCAGAGCGACGTTCAAAGCTCGATTGCTCCACGACCAAGATTTGTCTGTAACGTACCGTATAGCGTACTGTGGTATTCCGTAAGAGTCGGAGAGATGACACCCCCCCTGGACCGACTTCCAAAGCTCTATTGCTCCACGACCAACAGGATGCGGAAAGCGCCCGATACGAAGACGGAAAGCCCCCCAACGAGATGTTTTCAATAGCAGCACCATTTTCGTCGTTGGCACAATCAGTCTTTTGGTTGTGGTGCAATCGAGCTGAAAGCCGTTGTGCCATATCTCCGGCTCTTTCGGGGAATGCTGTACCGATCTATCCCTCGCCCGAACCGTAACTATAGCCTCTTCTGTGCGACGTGCATGGCGCTGGCCGGGTTCTCACCGTAATGCCGCAGATGCACACGCCCATTCCACGGGTACGTTCCGCCATCGATTGGCACACCCGGCACACAAAACCATCTAGAGCAGAGCATGGAATCCAACCTGTACCCCCCCCCGTCCCCCTCTGGCCAAACTCTCTCTCCTTTCACGTCCTACGGTTTACCAGAACTCCCGCCGTGCGGCGAGAATTCAACGGTTACACGTTTTCAGGGGATCTGAGACCCGCCGCCCTCTCCGCGACGAGAGTGGTTCCGCCGCATATCCGGCGACCCGACTACGCCGATCACCCCGAAGGTGGGGATTGGTGTCCAGAAATGATGATGGGGGGGGGGCGGGGGCGGGGGGGGCGTGACTGGCAGCGAAGATTTTGCTCCAGGTACGGTCGTTGTTTTATGTCTACTCGCGACCATTGGTGGAATCCAGAACCAGGCGGGCAAGGAGGGCCGTCAAGGGTTGCCGCACATGTTGTCATTGTCAGGCGTGTGCGGGCTATGCACACATACATATGGGGGACGTCGTGACGGCTGTCGAGATACTCATGACGGAAGTGTTGTTGTGGTCGTCCTCTTGTCAGTGGAGACCAACTAGCCCCCGGCGTTCTGGCTGGCTACCGGAAATGATCCTAGTGTCAATCAATCCCTCCGCTTGTGTGTTAGGTAGTGGCCGCGAGGCCAGTAGGCAGGAGTTGTTGCGTAGGGCGAACCTAGGGTGTTGAGGTTGAGCCCAAAACTTTCGTTTTTTCTTCTTTTTTTTTTCCCGTAGTGTTGGATATTTTCACCCTCAATGCGCTGGAGGTCTTGTTCGCCCCCGGTTGACAGCGGGAGACGACGCAACCAACGTATCCCGCGTCCCGATTATTTGGCACGAGACAATGATTTGACATGCCCCACTCCACGTCTTGTTTCTGCGCCTCTGCCACCGGTGCTGCTGTGGTTGTTGCTTCTCGTCGTTTTGTCCCCAGGGCGGTCCATGTGTGAGGAGGGGAGCAAGAGGGGGGGAGGGAGCAACGCCATCCCCGTGTACACGGCCTCTCAGATCCGGGGCATCAGGGAGGCGTGCAGGGTACGCGAGTCTTTTTTTTTTCTAGATAGGCGGACGGCATGTTGGAATACGGCACATGTTCCTTGTGTCGGGAAAGTGCAACCTGGCGTGTGCTTGTCTTGAATCCAATCGCCAACGACAATTACGCCTGGCGTCAACCAATCACATGACGGTACATCCGACGGTGCCCGCGAGCGGGGGAAGATCCGTAAATAGCATCCCATGCCGACCAGTTGTGCACTTGACAACGATTTCCCCCGTGCAGCCGAGTTCAGTCGGAACGGTGTATGTCTATCATCCAACACTGACGTATCTGACGATCTCGGGGCTTTTGGTGTCAATGTTAACTCCACAACTCCCACGCGTAGCAATGGAGCCGGCGCAGGGGGGGGGGGGCGGTGGAACGGCATGCACCACTTTTGTTGTCTGGCCGCTTTACGGGTACACCGGCCTTTTGTTGGCGAGTGATTTGTGAAGGCCCGGCGAAGTGCAATATCGCTGGCCAATGGAGCGCGAAGAGCGTCCCATCTGCAGGAAGTGGTGACGATCGTAGATGGTAAGGAGGCGGCACAAGCACATCGGTAGTCGTAATTTTTCGAGAGAGGCCAACGGGGGCGGGGAGTCGTGCTGCGGTGTTGCGATACATGGCGTTGTGCTGCGTACATGCCCAAAAGAGACAAAAGTGTGCCCGCAAAAAATCGCGGGATGCGAACGATGTCATCCCGACGACGGGCTTTACCCCAGGACCTTGCGAGACCCGTTACACGGTTCTGCTGTTCGTCTTGAAGGTGGGGGCCGAACCGACATGTTGCCCCTAAAGACGTTCGCGATGCTTGTTGGGCGGGTGTCTCGCACATGTGTCTCGGTGGCGTTTCAAATCAAATTGCGCCGCTTCGCCCGCCCCCCGCCCTTACACATCGCGCGTGTTTGTTGTTGTCCGGCAGATCGGGCGAGAGGTTTTGGATGCGGCCGGGAGGGCCGTTCGGGTTGGAGCTACCACTGACGAGATCGATCGGGTGGTGAGCTAAGCATATGCATGCAGCTCCTTGGGCTTTATTTTCGGTTCGATAATCATAGCTATTCATCAGTACACCTGTAGCTGTGTTGTATGAAAATCAGAAAGTGTTCGTGCCCCCCGTTGGCCCGACTCACACACCGTAGACGCCAATATCCCGATGCCTACACGAGACCGCACGATGCGTCGTTGTTTTGGGTGCAACAGTTTGTTGGTCAGAGGGCCGAAAGAGAAAAAGTCTGAGACAAGACCTTTGTCGATTACCGAGTGACACAGCACCGTGTAGCCCTCCCGGAGGCCCCCGCCTTGTTGTACATTCAGACCAGAGTGCCCGCAGATGAGCGTCGGGTGCCGAGTACCCAAATAATGTATTTTTGCGCTTGCGGTTTGCTCCGCGGTTCAGCGGGTACTGTAACCCCACGTTTTCTCCCTCCTCCCCTCCCCCCCCCGCCCTTCTGCGTTTACCCCGCGAAACTCCCCTTTGCGCACGCGCCTGTTGAACTCCCTCCACCCGCGCGGCGGCAGATCCACAACGCGACGGTAGAGCGAAACGCCTCGCGTGGTGACAAGAAAGTAATCTCACCCTCCCCCCCCCCCCACCTCTGCGTTGACCCCGCAAAACGCCTCTTCGCGCACGCGCCTGTTGAACCCGCGCGGCGGCAGACCCACGAGGCAACGGTGGAGCGAAACGCTTACCCGTCCCCCCTTAACTACTACAACTTCCCGAAGAGCGTGTGCACGTCGGTCAACGAGAGCATCTGCCACGGGATCCCGGACATGCGCGAGCTTAAGGACGGGGACATCGTGAACGTGGACGTGACCGCGTACTTCGGGGGTTTCCACGGCGACCTTAACGAGGTGAGGTGTGTGCGCGCTGCGATGTGTGTGTGTGTTATTTTTTGTCCGACGCAGCGACGCAGCAGCTCCCGCCCTTGCTCTTACCGTCCGTTGTGAAGTGTCTAGGCGTCCTGCTGTCGGCTATGTTTTTTTTTGTTGTTGGTCCGACGCAGCAGTTCCCACTCTTCCCCGTCCGTCCGCTCGTTCAAGAAAGCGGGCATGGCGTTGTCGAGACGTCCTCCTGGCCTTACTCCCTCTTCGTGCGTTGGGGCTTGCGCTTGACGCGGCTGGGTTTGTTGAGCGCTACGCAGGAAGAAGTTGACCGAGACGCTTCCTCTCCCTCTTCCCCTTACCGTTCTTGCCTCCAGACGTTCATGGTTGGCAAGGTGGACGAGGAAAGTGCGGGGCTAGTCGAGACGGCGTACCGATGCCTGTCCGCCGCGGTGGACATGGTGCAACCGGGGGCCATGTACCGGGACTTGGGGGCGAGGATCGGCAAGATCGCCAGGGAAAACGGTGAGGCCGGAGAGTTTGTTTTTTTTGTCGATATATGTTGCGCCCCCGAAAGTGGAATTAATAAATGCCCAAAGCAAAACACACTCAACAAAAAAACAAGACACAAAACACACCCACCCACCCACCCGATAATGTTTCATTGTATACAAATGATATTTTGAGTTGGCATGTCGATCTTGGATAGGAACCATTTCCTCCAGGAGCAAGGATCCGCAAAGCGTCGGCCGGCTGAATGTGAGCAGTTTACGGTAGGTGACACAAGACTCCACACCCCCACACCCCGTGGACCGATTTTCAAAGCTCGATTACTCCACTGTAGAAAGAGTGGCGGCACCTAAAATGGCGGCGTTCGAACCGCCTCATGGAGATATTTCCGAATACAAAGCATTTGATTTTGTCATCCTCTTCGTCCTGGCGTACTCGAGCTTTGAAAATTGGTTCAACGGGGTGTGTTATCTTGTGTCATGTCACCTACGGTATCCTAGTCTGTCCTGGTGAAGTGCGGGTGGAGATGTGTCCCGGAGGTGTTGCTATGGGATCGCAGGAAGAACGCCAGTCAAATGTTGGTTCGTGGGTCTTCCGTTCTATTAACAGGGCAGAAGCTTTAGCGTTTGAGGTGTTCCGAAAAACTCGATCAAGCGTCCCAAGCCTTCGCGGCGAACTTTTCATGATCAATCATCGTCACCTCGAGGGAAATACTGGTCTGCTCGAGAGTTGACGAGACACAAGATTGGCCATGTTTACGCCGCCGCTGGTGGTTTTGTTTGTCTTCATTTTTCGAGCCAACGATGTGTGCGCACTCGTGTCAAACAGACCGCCATTGTGCGGGGCGACTCACGTCGCCATATCGCGTCGCCATGTTGAGGGGGTAGGACACGTGGTACGGCGGTGCCTATAACTCTTTTGCCCCCCTTTTTTTACTTCGGTCAGAACACGTTTTATCTTGTTTGTTCTATAATAGGATCTCGCCCTCTGTCTCTCTCTTTCTGTCGTTTGCTCTCATGTTTCTCTCTTTCCCTCTACCTCTTTTCATGTGTGAAAAAACACTTTTCGTTCAGCCGCTTCTTTTCTGGGGGGGGGAGCAACTAAGACCACCTTGCTTGTTCTACAATGCACTCTTGCTGATTTCTTTGTTTAGAGAGCAGCTTGCTCGTTCAAGAATGGTACTCTCTTGCCGGTTCGTTTATTCTATTATGTTTTATTATTTTCTCTTTTTGGACAGGCTGCCAGGTGGTGAAGACCTACTGCGGCCACGGTATCGGCGAGCTGTTCCATACGGTGCCGACGGTCCCGCACTACCCCAAGAATAAGGCCAAGGGTGTCATGAAGCCTGGCCACATCTTCACCATCGAACCCATGATCAACGTTGGGACTTGGCAGGTATGGCACGCGGTGGAGGCCGGCCGGGCCTTCGACCGGGGAGCGTTTTCATTTTTTTGTTTGAACACGGCGTTGTTGCTTCTTCACGTGTTTATTTGTTGTGTTGACTTTTCTCATGCGGGCAACTCGGGGAGGGCGACCTCTGTTGATCATATCGTCGTCCGAGCGGGTGGCTTTACCGCGTGTTGAGCAGCGCACGTGTTGAGTTTGTGTCCTGATTTTGCCGGCGGGTGGAATGTTCCTGACGCCATCACCGGCGGGTGTTTGTTTGTCGGCTGTGCTGCAAACGCATACGAGAGAGGCAGATTGAGACAGAGACAAGAGAGAGAGACAAAGAGAGGAAAAGATAAGAGGTAACATTTTGCCTTACGAAACAGACAATAACCAAAGAACGTGCGACCTTTCCGCCGCTGCCGCCGCTGCCACCGCGTCGTTCCTTTGGTGAGCAGGACAGGACGTGGCCAGACAACTGGACCTCCGTGACGGCCGACGGGCAACGATCGGCGCAGTTTGAGCACACCCTCCTGGTGAGTTTTGTTTTGTTTTTTCTCGTCTAACACGCTCCCCGTGTTCGCGAGGCCGAGCGGCACCGCGGGAGTGAGAGGTCACCCCCTACGGTCGTATCAAAACACGGAGGCGTAAGGCATCACCACGGCACTGACCTTCTACGTGGCACCAGCTCGTGCACAGCCAAGAGTAAAGGGATCCCGGTATGTCTGAGAAGCAGCCTTGAAAACATTGCATCAAGTGTCCCGCCCCTATTGTACTCTGATTCACCGTGAGTTCAACGGTTGGTTGTTGATGTTCTCGACGGAGCAGTGCGGTGTTGAGCAGGTGTGTTTAGCTGTTTGACCTCGATTATGAACTTTCTACATGCGAAAAAAAAAACTCCTCTCCGCGACTTTTTCTTTGTCGAAAGAGCTCTCGTCGCTCCGTGCGAGTAAGGCGCTCGGGTTAAGTTGCTTCGCGACTTTCCGATGCAGATATACATAACACAAAGAAAATCTCTCCTTCTTGTGACCTCAGACGCCGCGGCTACGCCGTGATCAGCGATGGCAACTGCAGTGCTTTGCCAGGGTGTCACCGCACGGGCGCGAGCGGTCTAGGTCCATCCAGATACATTGCTTGATTGTGGGGTAAAATCCTCGATTTCGAGTCTGAAAATCGAAATCAGTGGGTTACGCATCGTTCAAAACTCATGCCCAGGTGTACTTTGAGCTGAGTAGCACAGGTGTTGACGAAAAGGCAAGAACAACACGACGCCATCCGCCACCCCCTTGAGCAAAGATGATGCACCTCGCGGTTCATATCAGCGCTCGAAAGTGCGGTGCATGCATTGTACGACCTCGAGGGGTTGACCTGCTTCATCGTGTAAGCGTGTTCGTTTGCAGTCCGAACGCCGTCGACAACTTTTCTCCCCCTGGCTTTTCGTTTTGTTTGTCGTCCGTCTCCCCCTCCCCCCATGTCCAGGTTACAGACCAAGGGTGCGACATTCTCACCGCACGAGACGGAAAGACTTGGATGGAGTGGGACGTCGCGGCGGTGCAAAGATGATCGGGGAGAGGAACGAGGAACCCCGTGGGGAATGGCCTACTAAGTACGGGTTCTCCTGCCGTCATGCCGGGGATAGATGCACCTCATGGAGGGGTTGGGAGCGTGCCCCCCCCCCCGAGAGGAACTATCGGCGGAAGGAGGGGATCATAAGCTTGTCCCTCGCGGGAAACGCCGCCGCTTTGCAGTTTGTGTGGACGAAGTAGAGGGGGGCGACAGAGCTCCAAGAGGCCTCGGGGTATCAGTATGTTGTGTTTGGTGAGCCCGCGATTTGGTACAAGCGCGGCACCTGAGGGTCACCGCCCAGCGAGCACTGACGAGTCATACGGCCGGTGCGATGGAAGGACGGGGGTAGGCGATGTGCTTGTGTTTCGGGGATCGGGGGACGGGGGACGGGGGGGTTGTGTTTCCAGTTGTAGCTTCGTGGTAGCTCATCCCCTGGGTGTTTGTTAAGTCTGGGGCAGGCGTCCTGTGCTGCCTGCATATCTTTCCTCAAACTACCTGTCTGAAGTGTTCTTTGCGCCGCGAATTCTAGAGGCTAACAGGTGCAGCCTAACCCTAACCCAGTTGACCTACCGCCGAGGCAAAACTGCTGTATGGTATTTTGTGTTTCCCGTTGATTGTTGTTTCGAACGGTCCATGGAACGGTCTGTCTTTGTGAAAAAACTCAGCACTGCAGGTGGGGTTTGCGAAATTGCTGTTGCCATCAAAATATCAGATTACCAATTGTTTTCTTCTCGAATTTCTTCGAAGAGACTTCGTGCGTATTATAGTGTGCACGTTCAGCTGTTGCCTGTTGACTAAATAGCCTCCATGGCAAGGAAACGAGAGGTCCAACAACTATGTATGTTCGTTTTTATTTTTGAGCGGGCTTCAGGTGTCTACCAACGGTGTACCATGTGGACTAGCCTGCCGCACCTTGCAACCGCTGCATTTCGGTGGTTCTTCCTTCCTGCGTGTGGGGAAATGACGTCGAAGGTAGACTACTAGTCAATCAAGTAGTTCCAAGAGCACGTTGGCTTGTTGCTGTGGAGTCAAGACGACTTTCACCCATTTCTTCTGTACGCACGACATCATGACATCATGTGGTGCTGACATCATCATCTGTTACCACCCAGAAGGAGGAGCGCGAAGCGACTGGATACCGGCCCGCTTGCAAGAAACAACTACAATACAAGCATTTTGTTATTTTCAGCAAGACCCAACACACTTGTTGGTCCAAACAAGCACAGACAGGATGATGGTGTTTTCAATGTGCAATATGCTTTGGGGTGGCGCAAGGGTACACGCAAAAAAAATCCTGGACGCATAGGCCACCCCCCTCCCACCCCTCCCTCCACCCCCCCGGGAGGGCAGTTTCGATTTCGGTCTTGTGTAGGAATTAGCATGGCGGGGTTCGTTCGCGAACGAACGTAGTAGTAGTAAGGGTTGGCCCCCCCTACACACACACGGGCTGGGGTTTTTTTTTTTTCCAGGGGGAGCCCTTTTTTCAAAAATTGGCCCCCCCCCCCCCCCCCCCTCCCGCACGGTCTCCGATTTCGACTACTAGTAGAACATACATGTCTTGAATGTACGTTGTCTACCTCAAGTTTGCTCACTGCAAGTACCCTTTTTGTGTACAAAAAGCGCCACAGAGCGGGTGAGCCAGTTCCCAAAGAAACAAATGTGAGCCTCGATTTGTTGTGTTGTTGTGAAGATTAAGATTTGTGTAGATATATGCTCTTCTCATGAGGTGGCCGGCACTCTGCTGCATGCTGCTGCTCGCTATGCTGTCCACCCGCAAACAGAGGTGGGGGCTGATGCTCTATCTAGGTGTGTGGGACCGGGCTCTAATATATATCCTCCTCGGGATCTTGCAATAAACTGTGGAAACCCCGGGGACACTGGACATGCATATTTCCTCAGAGGTTCAGTCAAGTGCAAGGGGACGCCACGTTTTGAGATCCTGTTTTTCACTTCTCGCACACAACAAGTCCACAAACAAGGGCGGATAATCGAAAAAGATCCGTTTTCCCTCTTATTCCAATAAAGACACACGCAGTGTAACCTGCATCCGGGACAAGAGACGGGAAACAGACACCATCAGGCGCTTCCGCAAAACTCCACGTGACTTCGCGACGGCAGCAGCACCGCCGAGAGGAGGATCAGCTACTTGTTGAGATCCAGAGAGAGAGGCTCCGCCGCCCACACCTCGCCAGCAGCACAGTTTTCTCCAACGGATACATACAAACAAGGTTGGGCGACGGCGTGAAAAACATCGACAAAGCAAAGTATTTCGGCGAGACAACAAAAAATTCTACTGGAGGCAGGGAGGCACAGCAGCTGCTGTACACAGCCTGCGGGTGGTCTCTCTAAAGAAAAGGGTGAGCACGTCGAGCTTCAGAGCATTGCACAGGCGGGGTGTCTTCCCCCGCGCGTCGTATCCACAGGGACATGTGGATAGGGCCGTTGGGTTTTCGGGGTGCGAGCAAGTCATCCATTGGTCCTCTCACACAAACTCTGGTACAGTACTACTAGTGCTGTTGTTAAATTCTGAGGTCCGCCACTCGGCAAAAAAAAAAGGTGTTCTGCTCTCTCTCTCTCATGTTTTTTTTTTTTCTTAATATTTGTTTTTTTCCAAAATTTAATTATGGTCCGCCGCGGGTGCCAAGCAACAACAACAAGTCAGCCCGGGACGCTCTGCTTCCAAGAAAACGAAAAAACCCAACAACTTCTTCAGAGCTTCAAGTAGCTAGGCAGGCAGCAAGGCAGCAGCAACTAACCCTACCTAGGTAGGTACGCTTGAGGCGTTAGTGCGAGAGAGGAACGCGCCTACCACTACCAGCGGGCGGTGAACAAGACGCTGACTGCTCTGTCTCTCCTTTGTCTCGTGGTTGTTTGTCTTGAAAAGAGAGAAAGAGGAGGAGGAGGCGAAGCAAATCAGCGGTAGCAGCAGCAGCGGACTCGGGAAGAGAGGTTGGAGCGCTTGTTTCAGCGTACGCGGAGGGCGGCCGGCGTCAGGGGGGCAGACGTGAACCATGACGGGGGCAAACAAGTGCCTGTTCGGCGAGGGGAAGGAGCACTGCTTGAAGCATCGGATGTATGGTGAGAACAAGCAGAAGTGTGTGTGGTATAATCAAATCTGCTGTCATGGCAAGGACGGACTTTTTTTGGAGTTGTGCCCGCGTGCGCCCTTCTCCGCCTCTTTTGTGCCGAACATTAAAGTACGTAGCAGCGCTCTCCTGCTGCCCTTTCTCTTCCTTCCGAGCTGCTTCTACCGCTGGGTTTTTGCTTGCAGGCTTCCCGCCGTTCTCTCACCATACTTGTATGTTGTCGGCAGCATCATCATCATCCCTTGTCCCTCTTGGCACAACCAACACTGCCAACCAACTGAAAGCCCCCGTGTTTGCGTTCCAAGTTGTCCAAAGTTTCGGCGGGAAAAGCAAGTTGGTGTGAACCTGTGATAGTTAGGGCGTTTGTGGTGGCAAAGCGGGCGGATGCGACCAACCCGGTGTGTGTGTGCGTGTGTGTTTGTGCTCAGCTCATGGCACCATCTCACCACCAAGCCCGCCGGCGTTCCTACTGTACTCTTTTCCTGTATCGTGCTTCATCATCACCATTTGAATCGCGTGTGTAATACAACATTTACGCATCATGTACCTTGTAAATTTCGCGGCTTGCTGCTCAACAGCAGTCGTAATTTGTCCGGACTTGCGTCGGCGGCGGGGCGGCGACCCACAAACACACACACACACACACACACACACACACACACATTGTTGTGCCTCCGGTGTAAACATTACAGCATTACATCTCCCTCTTTGCGGTATTCCGGACACCAGGGGGGGCGATGTGCCTCCTCCCGCTATACATATATGCGTCTTGTTTTGAGAGGCATCACGCGAGAGGCTTGGAAGGAAAAGGGTGGACGGATTACTTGCTAGCATTTTCCACTGGAGTTGTAGTGAGTTCTTCCAGGGTCGTCCTTCGTTCATGTACAATAGTACCGCCATGCTGTAGGAGAGAGAGGGAGAGAGAGAGAGAGAGAGAGAGAGAGAGGTATTGCATAGCGAGGACAATATTTCTTTGCCTGTGATGATGATGAGCCGCTAAGCTACTGCAGCAGTGTGCGTACTGTACAGCAGCAGTAGTGCTTCATGTGTTTCGATGTTTCTCGATTACTAGGAAATTTGTGAAGACAATAAACACCATACAAATACAGACAAGCAGTCACCGACGGAGCCTGCGCTATGTAGCACATCCCTTCACCTTATTTTGTGTACAACTGGCTCAACATATGCAGATGCATATGCACACATACAATCAAGGAGAGACTACACCCCGCACTTGGATGTACTCTCAGCAACTCACAAAAATTGTAGACTAGCATCTATCTACATCGTTCACTTTTTTTTTTCGTTTGCCGTCGTATTCATGCCCTTGCCGTGTTAGCCGGCCACGCGCCCTCTCTGTCCATCCACCACTCACACTGCTGTTGTGTTGGGCCGATTAGACTGCTGTATTTTGTAGTCCACAGGATATTTCTTGAGATTAGGGGCCGCAGGCCAGCGGAGAGTCGGGTGTACCGCCCAACGAGCGGCAATTCTTACGTGTTTACGCATGTAGCGTAGCGCAACAATCAGCAGCTTGCTGCCACATCATTGCCGTGCCCGAAGTCTTTGTCAACCATGATTCTGACGTTGGTGCTGTATTTTGCCGAGAGAGTCGAGGGAGGGGAAGAGGGGAATCAAATCAACCACGTTTTCCCTACCGGGCTGTTTTGTACGGTGCGGTGCACGATGTATCCTCTGGTATTGTAGCCTCGACGACATCTATACAAACGAGATGAACAATACCGGAAGCAGCGTGTTATTAGAGTCGCAGAGCTCCTGTTGTTGTCCTGACATCGACAAAACAAAAAACGGTCCGGTCTCCGCCGGGTAATATCCGTACCGGTCCAGCCGACGCAGACGCGTTCCGTGGAGTGAGAAATCACACCGATCCGCCGGTAGACTGGAAGTAAGTACTACAGGGATACACGCTCCGTTGGGTGTGCGTGCACATTTCGAGACGACCGCACCCGAGCTCTGCTTTGTTCTCGCCGTTCGGGGGGAGAGCTGTAGTACGTTGTACCGTACAGCAGAATAGTGAGTGGACCGGCCCAAGCACAAAGAAACACTGCTTCAAAATTGTGCTGGAGTGCTTCGAAGACTACAATTATTACTTCCCAAGAGTGCTTCGAGGTAGACTGTGGGAGGAATAACCATCTGTACCAGGTATATCTAGATACGTACCTAGTTGCGAAACAGTGCCCGAACTTCGCATAAACTTAAACTTCGCACGATTTCTTTTGCAGCAGCCCTGCTGCGACTGCCCAGCCGTGTCATGGAACAGAGACCGGGACACATTTTCTTTGAAATGCCATACGAATCATATGCATTTTTTTTTTTATAATAGTCCGTTTTCTCATGCATGCATACATGCATCAACGAATGATGCTGCATCCCTTGTACATTGTACATGCGGAAAAGGTGGACTAAAGGAGGAACTAAATAGAACTATTTGTTGAGGGCGTGGCCCGCAGGCCGACCGTGTTATCTTTCCTACGCTTGGAGACGAAACTTTCCACCTTCTGGCCGAGGGGGGTATGTATGCACACACGATGGTACAATAGAATGGTCTTCTTGCGGAAATATACCTCCCCACCGCTAAATTAAAGCCACAAAAAAAACAACTCTCGGGGAAAATTCTTCACAGCAGCAGCAGCAGCAGCGGCAGCAGCAGTTTTAGTCGGCGGGAGCGGTTGTTGCGCATGTGGAAGGAAGTGTGGTTACTATCAGCGTTGACTCTGCCGCTGTCTCAACAACCTGTCTGGCTTTTGCCGGCCCCCGCGCCTCCTGTAACGTGGAAACACATATATCAGGGTGTGTATGTGTATGTATGTACTCTCGAGGCCAAAAAATAAACAAATGGAAATGGATCTCGTTTTTGTTGGGCTTGTTGCCGAGCTGTACATCGAAGCCAGGGGGGCATCGCCGCAGGAAGAAAGTCGGAGCTTGAAATACTCAAGAGTGTTTGTGCGCCTCGGAGAAGAGGCTCACCTCCCACATAGGGGCCCAACTGTAATGTCTAGAGTATTTCGACAGGTGATTGGTGGGAGGACAGGTATCTACCCGGCTCTACCCCGCTAAAACTCAGGATTTTTTTTTCCGGTCCAACATTCAAATTGCCCGATGTATGCATGCGTACGTGTATGGGCCCGGTTCCAAAATTACCAGAATTTGTGTAATTTAATCGAAGTATCAAAGTAATTATGCGCCTCTCCCTCCACGTGTGTGTGGCCTGTGGTGACCCAGGCTGGAGAGGCAAAAAATACGCCGCTGCGGTAGATAAATCTTCGATACATTTGCCTCTTGGGATGTTTTCTGGAGCAATTTGCGTGTAGGTTGTAGGTAGACCTCTCTATTTATGTGACGTTAAAAGGAGCATTTACTGCTGTGCTGTGCCAGTAAATAAGCTTGTGGTATTTTGTGTGTGTGGGACAGCATGTGTTGATGCTTCTTGACAAGGAAATATACTAATCAAAGAGAAACTGCTTCTGTAAGGACAAGACTTTTCACCGCGAGTTCCCGAACTTTATGTACTCTCAGGGAGACACGTTTTCGCCGCAGGATCCACGCGCGTTTTTCTGTACTCATCATCGCCCAGGAACAGCTTCTTGCCATGACTCCTGCGCAATCTTCATGATCATCACCTTTCTCTGCCTGTCTGTCTGTCTGTCTGTCTCATTATCTCTCTACTCGTTCTCTCTCTCTCCTCTCGCCGCACAACAAACACCGTTTCGCATACATGCCTTATTCACTACGCCCCCCCGCCGTGTTAACTGCTGTCTCTGTCCCTCCTCCCCTCTTTTTGTTCCAGCTTTTCCTGGGGAGAAAGCGCAGTTTTGTTCGAGCCACAAGATGCCCGGGATGGTGGACGTGCACAACAAGCGCTGTGAAGCGGAAGACTGCCAGAAACATCCCACTTACGGCATCGCGAACGGGCGGGCCAGGTTTTGCACCAAGCACAAGGGTCCGGACATGGTACGTACTACGTACTTAACAATTATTTGCGTCGTCAATGTTCCTAAGCATATGGGTACGCAATGGTGTGTGTGTCTTTATTATTTGCAACGACCGCACTGGCCGGCTGACCAGTGGAAAGACGTCGGTCTCAGTGCGGTCGAAAACACAAAAAAACGCGAACACTTGTAAATACCATCAAGTGGGACCCCGTGTGTGTGGGAGTATTTTTTCGTGTGTATTTGCATAGTTGACATGGTACTACTTTTTTTGTTAAGGGCCTGTTTTAATGTTTATTTTTGTCACCAAAATTGAGGCCCTGCAAAAAATAAGTTTTGGGGGGGTCCCGGGGGCCATAGACGCTGATTGGTCAACAGGAAAAAATCACGATGAGCCTTTCTCTGCCCGGAAAAGCGGGACCTCGATATTGGGTGCTTGTTTTTTGCTGAATCAAAGTACCCGAGTTGCACTGCGCGCCCCTTTTGCACCCCCGTCACGAGCTGAACTCGTGCTGGCGTTACCCCTGACGGGACTGCATGTGGCACACTGGCCGTGCGGCACTCACACGCATCGCCCACTGCCTGCTGCTGGGAAATAGCTGTATTGCAATGATTCTGTGAGCGTGCCAACTTTTCGCGCTGGTTGGGTTGCTGTGGGGGTTGCTTTCCGTTTCCAATATGTGCGATGTCAACAGTCAACGGCCGGCTGTGTGCAGCGAGACGGTCCAAACAACAGTTGTAGAGCAAGCCTTAGGATGAGGGTTGGACCGCCGGCACCGCCAGCTGATGCTTAGCTTCGTGTGTGTGCTGATGTATTTTTACGGCTCCCGCCCGTGTGGTGCACATGGTCTATCGCTGTACCTGGTTGGTCACCACGTCACCTCGCGGCAGCGATTCCGCCGCATTTGGGTGTGTTGCTGAACTTCGGTGTTGCAAAAATGTGTTAAAACGACGCATGCCCTTTTTGGCCGAAAATCCAATTTAGGTATCCAATTTAGGCGACAAAATAAACGTTAATACACGGCCGAACATCCCAAACCAGACCTTACGAAGGTGAGTCTACGTACGTACTTGGTAGTTTGTGCGTGACACACCCTTGTCTCTCCTGCTTGTCGCCCCCATTTTCTTGTTTTTTTCAGGTCGATGTCCACTGTCGGCCGTGCGAGTTCCTGGGGTGCAGCAAGCACCCACACTACGCCTTCGAGGGGGACAAGGCCAGGTTCTGCGCCTCCCACAAGGAGCCCGGAATGGTCGACGTGAAGCACAAGCGCTGCCACAAGACCGGGTGCAGGGTAAGTGAAAACACCCATGACTTTTTTGCTGTTGTTGTTGTTGTTGTTGTTGTTGTTGTTGTTGCTGACTCGTGACGTACGGAAGCCGGGTGCAGCGGTTGTTTGTGAGCGGAAATGGAGAGGAGCGTTGTGTTGCTGACCTTTGTTTAATCTTGTTGAAATAGTCGTTGTTGTTGATAGTAATGCTGGCGCTTGACGTGTGTGAGGCTTGAAAAAGGGCGTTCATACATGTGTATGAATCTTTTTCAGTAGCACGTCTACCGTTTTGTCCCCGGCTGTAGTACATAGCGTGGTGCCAAATGCCGTTTGTGTACGGGGATGATGGTGCAGGGGGGGATGATGACGCAGGGTTTCCCTTGTGTCGCTTGCGCACGTACAGTAACACACCAATGGGAGAATTACGAAAATCCGCCCCCCCTCCGGTTAAAATCCGCCACCTGCATAGTTCAACACTGCTGCTGAACACCTTGTTTGAACCCGTCCTCTTGCGCGCGAACACCCCTTCTCCGCCGGCATGTCGGGCTGTCGCTCTCCCTCTCTCTCTCCGTTCCCCTGCCAACGATCTCGTGGACGTTTCGACGCGTGGTTTCTTGGACCAAATTTCTCAGGAAATGCGAGTGTACGAAACTCCCGAGAAGAAGAGCCGGTTCTGTGCGATGCACCTGGAGCAGTGGCTCACGTCGAAGGTGCGGCGCAATTAACAGTCCAACAGCGGTAGTCACGCGGTGCCGATTTTTCCCGTCCCATGTAGACACGTGGAGGGTATGTGTTTTTCCCCACTTTTTTTTTCCTCCGGATGTTTGATGTATATTGTATGGCCTCAGGTATATTACATGGTGGTATCTTCCCGCCGCGTACCGTGGAAAATTCCTTCTGCTGAAGATGCCCACACGCACGGTGAAAACGTCCGACCACACACCATCCGCTTGCCAAACAAACCGACCCACTCGCCGAACAAATTATACAGACCATACGCCGGACAGCGAATCACGAGCCGGGGTCGGAATCGGCTCCGGGGAGGACATCGGCGAAGAAACGGCAGAAAAATTCCCGCGGCGCCAAGGGCGGCTCGAAGGCATCCGGAAACGGCAGGAGGAGCTCGGACAGAGCGGTGGCGGCGGCAACGGCAACGGCAACGGCGGCGGCGGCGGCGGCGCATAGCCAGGCCTCCGCTTTCCAGCAGCCGGACTTGCTGGACTGGTCGCCGGGGGGAGAGGACGACGCATCATCTGCATCGAGGGGCGGAGTCAAGCGGAAGTTGTCGAAGGCGGTGGGTGGTGAGGTGCGCCCGGGTCCCTCTAGTAGGGGGGCCCGTGCATCAGGCAACGGCGGGGGGGTGTCCCTTTTGTCCGCGGACGGAGGCGCAGGAGGAGGAGAGACCGCGGTGGATTGCGTCAGGCGAAGAGGCGCACAGGGGTCCGGTGGTGGAGGCGACGCAGAGGAGGCAGTAGCGTCCGGCAGCGGCGGCGGCGGCGGCGGGCACGGCGCCTCCTCTCCAGAGGGGAGGGGAAGGGCCGGGGGAAGGGGCCGCCGGCCGGCTGCTCGCGGTGACAACGCGGATGAAAACGGTGCCTTCTTTGCGGCAGCTTCGGATGCGGCCGCCGCCGCATTTGGCGGCAGGGGCGAGATCAAGCCCAAGCTGGAACCCAGGATGTACGACGACCGCGTTGGGGGAGGGCCCGAAGGCGGCGGCGGCGGCGGCGGCGGCGGCGATACGTTGTCGCATCTCGGCGGAGCAACTGCGGCGGAGACCTTCATGGGGGAGAGGAGCGGCGTGGAGCAGCTGCAGCGGGTGGGCGACGGCGGAGGCGGCGGCGGCGGCAGAAGACGAGGACGCGGCGACCGTCTCTACGAGGGCGGCGGGTCGTTTAGGCGGGGCGGGGACGGAGGCATGCCGGACGGAGCGGCGGCGGGCCATGGCCCTCCTCAAGTGAGTCGTGCTGCTGCTGCTGCTTCTGCTGCCGCTGCTGCTGCTGCTGCTGCTGCTGCTGCTGCTGAATCGTTTCGACTTTGGATTTTGGGCAACCTCTTGGTCCGTGTAGTAGCGGAGCTTTCGAAATCGGTTCGGGGTGTGTGGCATCTTGCGCGACCTTGCGGTGCATGTTTGCTTTTGTTGCCGAACCGCTGGGTCGAGATATGTATGGTACTGGTTCGTCGCCTGTGATGTGTACCTAGCTCCCCGCCCGAGGTCTGTTTTTTTTCTTTTCTTGGGGGTGTTTTTTCCCGTCCTATTCTGGAGCATGCGTGCTTGGCAAGTACGGGGGGTTAGCCCCCCCGGTTCCTTTTTTTTTCTGCCAAGACAAACCATACCATGTTCATCTTGAACAATCGAAACAAGTGCACGGTAAACAAACCGTACCATGTTCATCTCGAACCATAGAAACGAGTGCACGGTAAAAGTAGCAATGAATCCATAATGTTGTGGGAGCTCTACCAGTATTTCGACTGCTGCTCCTACCAACACGGTTGCTTTTCGTGTGCTTTCTTTCTAGCCACATGGTTGGCGGTCCAACCTCTCGCCCTTGCACATCCCCTGAACGTACTCACGATTTTTTTTATCTCAACCACCTACCACTATAACCGCTTTCTTCCTTGACAGGGCTCGGGGGCAGACGTGGACATGGGGGTCGGAGCTTCGTTCCTGAACCTCTCTCCGCCCTCGGAGAAGTCGACCATGCACCGGGGGCACCGCAGACTGGCCTCGTTCGACCCAAACACGGACTGCTTCTCGCACTTCAACTACTTGGTAGGGGGCGGCAGCGACGGCGGTGGCGCGCTGGCGGAGGCTAGCCGAAGGTTAGTTAGTCATGATGTTGATGACGATGATGCTGCTGACGTATCCTTTAGTTCGACGGGAGGGCGGGCGCGGGCGGCATGTTTTTTTTTTTTTTCTCTCTGCCGATCGGTCTCTTTCGAGACAGAAGCGCGTCCATCGACGTCGAGTGGTGACGCCTTGCGGCATGTGCTGTGGAAGCACCAGCCGGGGTATAGACAGGAGCAAAGGACACAGCAGGATATAAACTGCGGCGCTTTGCCTTTTTCGTGTTTTCGTGTTTTCGTGTTTTCGTGTTTTCTATGGTAAGTTGTACTACCGCTCCGGGAGCAGTGTAGCGTTTCGTGTTTCATGTGCATAGGAACAAATATTGTTTTGACTGATCATGCCTCTATCTCCCGTGGTGCTCTGCCGGAGCTGGTTCGAGTAGCTGGCTCCTCACCGGAATGCTAGGCAGAATAGCAGGTACTGCACGCGACTGGGGATGAGCCTCTTCCCCGCCCCCCGCCCCGAAATAAAAACAAAAAATAAATACGAAGTACTTAATTTGAGTATTTTTTTTTTCTCGCCTCGTGTTTCCTGCGGTAGGGGGCTGTTCTTCCAGCCCGTTGGAGCTGCCGAAGGTCAGGGGTACACCCTGCCGCCCCGGGGGGGGGGCAGCGTCAGCAGCCTGGGAAGCTTCGGGGGGAGCTTCGGCAGCTTCGGAGGTGGCGGAGGGCGACGCCATCACCGCGGCATGAGCAGCGGGTGAGTTGGTTGTGCCCACGATCATGTTGATCGTCTAGGCTACTACTAAGTGTGTCGTTGCCCGGCACGGGGTTGGAATTTCGTCCCCAACTGTTTTTGCATGAGTTGACACACCATTCATGCCATTCATAGTGTCGCTGTTGGAGTGTCGGTTGTGTGATGGAAAGATAAGTCCCCCCCCCCTCTCTCTCTCTCTTGTCTTTTTTTTTATTTTGACATCAGGTCCGTGGACCTAAATGTCTTGGCACCGGTTCTGGCCGAGCTCCGCGCGAGCGGCGGGGGTTGTGTGATGGAAAGATAAGTCCCCCCCCCCTCTCTCTCTCTCTTGTCTTTTTTTGTTTTGACATCAGGTCCGTGGACCTAAATGTCTTGGCACCGGTTCTGGCCGAGCTCCGCGCGAGCGGCGGGGGAAGCATCGGCGGAATACAGGCCTATCCAGCACTCTGGCACCCGCCAAGCGGCGATGCCGCCGCCGCCGCCGCCGCCGCCCAACCCCAACAGTACACCCAGCCGCCGCCACCTCACCGGGAAGAAACCTTCTTGCACTCTCCCCGCGATGGCGGTAACGGCACCAGCGACGGGTCTCGAGGCAGGCAGGAGCAGCAGCAGCAGCAGCACGGCGGTGCCGCTGCTCCGTTTCCGCAGCAGCAGCAGCAGCAGCAGCAGCAGTACCAGCGGCTAGTGGAGGAACAGCACCAGCACCAGCACCAGCGCAGCGCGAGCACGTTGTCCCTACCGGTGGTGGCGGAGCCGGGGACCCCGCCGCACATCCTCAGCGACGATGCCGCGTCTTCGGCAACCAACGGACTCTCCCCTAGGAAGCTGACCCCCTCGTCCTCGACAACTCCCACCGCGGTGGCGGTTAGCGTCAGCGGCGGTGGAGCGGGCGGTGCGGCGGCGATGCTTCACAACGGCGGCAAGGCGGCGGGCGGCGGCGTCGAGGCTTCGGTGGGCGGTGACGGCGATGCCGCCGCGATCAACGCGGGTCATCGCCGCTCGCACGAGTTCAGCGGCGGTGGTGGCGGCGGCGGCGGCGGCGGCGGTGGCGATGATGCCATCAGGCGGGAGTACTCGCAGTTTTTCTTGTCGATGGCCGGCGGTGGGCCATCTGGAGGCGGTCGTCAGCGCGAGGGGAGAATTGGCGCTCCCGTTCACGCTGAGGCTCAGCGCGCGTTTACGGTGGGTGTTTTTTGCGAGCGCTATTTTCGCCTGGGGGGCACGGGAATTGCAAGCATGCCATATAACCCTCCCCCGTCGGAAGAGCCTGGGCCCGGTGAAAACCCGGCGTTCTCCGTCCCGGCTTTGTAGGGATGCGAGGTCAATGGTCTAACGACTACGGCATTCACGACTATGAGTACACTCCCCCCGTCCGAAGTGGGTGAATGAGGATGGCGTGTTGGTATGTTGTCATTCCTCAGTGTTGTGTACGGCCTTCGCGAGACGCGACCGGTTCCTTTACCTCTCCGCACGTACCCTCGTCAATAGACCTCATTCGTGATATCCTCTCCTGCCGCACCAGTCAGAACGGGGCTTTGCATTCGAGGCTGAACCTCCTGCTTGTTCAGCAAGAGGTCGTAATTTTCCATGCCGTTTTTTTGTACGGCGACCGATGCATGTTATGGGCAAGAAAAATGTTTTGAGGCGCCTCCTTTGAGCGGTTTTGATTGGGTGTCGCGAAAGAAGGAAGGGGGGACGCGCACGCTTTCTCCTCTGCAGCGCACTGAACGAACCCTGATTCCCGCCATCTTTCCCTGTCTCCGGAACAGGGGGGCGGCCACCTGTTGCGAAACGCCTCTTCCGTGGGGGGACGCCGCCGCCCCACCCACGAAGACGACTACGCCGCCTCCGCGCGACATGAGGGCGGGGGGCACGGCCACCGGGAGGAGCTGGAGGGCGCAGTATGGATCAAACACCCGGCGGCGCGTACGAGCTTGCACCCGGGTCAGTTGGTGGGCGGGGCGGATCAGCACGGCGGCGGCGGAGGGATGCTTCTGCCGCCACGGGCGGGGGCTCCGCAGAGTGCGGCGGCGGCGGCGGCGGCCCTGCCGCGGCGTCAATGGTGATGACGTCCGCTGTTTCCCGGCTCGGTGGATGATAATACCTTGCTGCTGCTGTCGATGATAGCTTCGGATTGATTGGAACCGAGGGGTTTTGGGATTGGTGTCGGGACCGCGCCCGTGTGGCTGTTTGGCGGCCGGGCTGTGGCCTGTGGCCCGGCTGCTGCTGCTGCTGCGGCGGCGGCGGCGGCGGCGGCGGCAGACTCTGTATTTGTACGCAGTTTCTTGCCCGCTTTCCAAGGGCACGGGCAATGGCGTCGGCCGAGACGGCAACGCGGGTGCTTGCTGGTCTCTTTCTTATATATAGGACGGCGGGAGGATCACGGGTGTGTTGTGAATTTCGGCGGGCACTACTGGAATTACATATTGTATTACATATCTCGTCTAGTGTGTGGTTGTTTGAGAGGTACGGGGACATTGTTCCCCCCATCCCTTTTTTCGTTCTCTTTTTTCCCCCTAGTCCATCTTTTTGGCGCGGGAGTCGGCTTGTCCTTGGTAGACTCTTTTTTCTCTGTCGGGTAGTTTCGTTTTTTTTCTCAAAAGAGTGTGTTGGTCGTTGTCAGCATCATTGTCGTTGTCATTGTTGTTGTTGTCATTGTTGTTTTCGTCTTGTTTCCTGTTTTGATCGTGTCTCGTTATTACACCCTATCGTAATTCAGTCTAGTCAGTCGATGTTTCCTGTTGTCTACAATATGAGAACCGGAAATGGTGGCTGGCACCTCCAACCCGCCCCCCCCGCTTCATGAGCATGCGCGCAATGTTGTGGGTTTTCGGCATGGGTCTCGGTTGTTGGCATGTGCGAGTCCACGCAGTAAGTTGTGATAGGCTGGCTGCTTGCGTGGTCCCCGGGTTGTCGTCCAGTCCAAAGCCTCCGATCGGTTGATGTGTGGGGAGGTTTTCCTTGTATTGTACGCTTTGCCTCTTGTGCATGCCTTGCCCGTTTCGGGCTCCCCCTTGCTTGATCTCCCTTGTTCCTTCATAGTAGTCTGGTTTGTATGAAGGCGTCCGGCCGCAGTGTAGTGTGCCCCCGCCATTCCTTTGGATATCTATTGTCATTGTTGCCTGTATTTTGTACGGCTCGAGTGGGCGAAGCCCCCCTGTCCGATCATCGCCGTGCTGTGTTTCCTGTCGTTGTAGTAGCGCATCTGCTTCGCGCTCCTGCCTGCCGACCTTCCTGCGGGGGGGCTGGCGGGCGGAGAAAACGAGCGAAACAGAAAAATAAGCGCACGAAAGACTAAACGGCACGTTCTTGATGAAGAAACCCGGCCGTTGTGTTTTGTGTAGGCCGTGATTGGACTAGACACTACTGTCAAAATGTTGTAAAATGATGATATTGCCACCGTGTATATCCGCCAGTCCTCGCTTTGGATATTTTGGCATGCGCAAGCAAGTACATAAGAGAGAGGGAGCGGCACATGCCAGATTTAACGTAGACGCCTCCTGACGGCGAAGCCCCACCCCTTGCCCAGGCGCGCGCTCTTTTGCCGTGTATGGTGGTGCTGGGCGTGGAACGCGGGTCTTCTCTTGTTGGTTTTGGTTGGCACGGGACACCGCGTGTGTCAGATTTGGTGAGGGCTGGGAAAAAAATAAATAACGGGAGGAGACAAAGAGTTTTTTTTTTATTTGTTTGTGGCTGTGGCTGTGGTAATTCGTTTGTGCTCTTGTAAAACTTTTGGCCTGGCTTGATATTGTCGGGCGGGTTTCCTCATGCTTTTTTCATGTTTTCATATCACGGGGGAGCGAGCGACCCCCCGGGTTCCGGTTAAGAATGAAACCACGACTTTTTTCTGAAAAGCGGAGGCCTTGGTTGCATCCGTTGAATATATTATGGACGTAAATTGACGCGTGTCCCTATTAGCAACCTTTTG
>FN649743.1:2738172-2765270 GCA_000310025.1 Ectocarpus siliculosus | reverse complement strand
GCACCCCAGGTGCCAAATGGGCGAGACTGTGCCCGTCAAGAAGGTGAACGGATCGTGGAGACCATGCTCCTGTGTGCTTCCGTTTGTTGCCAAGGGCAAAGGGTATTGTCCTCAATCACACAACGTCAGTGATTCAGCGAGGCGACACAGAGGCCGCGAGACAAGAGGGGTGCGTGCGTGGTTTGGTTCGGCTCAGGTAGACTCTTTGGTTCTGTTCGGTATCCTCGCACCGGTTAGCATGACCGAACAGCTGGTCAATGGATGTTGTTTCATGTTGAGTAGTGTCTCTTTCGTCCCAAGGAAGGGACCGAAAAAGAACAGAGAGAAAGGAGTGGGCCTCTGCGAGACCACAACCCAGCAATCCATACACATGGACCAGTAGCCTGTCGAATCGACGCAATAACGTAACCGTCACTTTGGGAAGAGTCACACCCACAGGTTCGAAGGTACATCCATGCACCCGAAGCCAGACTAGTCGAGGTCTGACGGGGGTTGATGGAGACTGGTCGAGTGATAGAACGATAGTGGACGTTGTCTTCATGCCATACAATCCGTACCCTATTTTCACTAAACCTGATGCCCAAAACCGCCCCTGCTTTTTGAATGTTTGCCCTTGTCTCTCATTTGACCTCCTGCCAGGCTGGGGGCGGACCGCGGGGAAAGGCCAAGAAGCGCTCTGAGGACGACACTGGACCTATTACGATCGAGGGGGCTATGCCTCAGAAGCGCTTTTACCGGGCCAGGGCGCACGTCAACCCTCTTTCGCACAACGACTGCTACGAATAGTGAGCGGACCTTTCTTTCATTTTCAGGATTGCTGCGGTTTGTTTGTTGCGCTAATGGCCCCCAGGTGGTATTTTGGGGGCGTTTTCGTGTGTCGATGGTGGTCGGAAGTTCTCTTACGTGTGCGACCGTCAGGTGCTATTGGCGTCGCACGTATGTACAACTCTCTCGCTCTCTCTCTCTCTCTCTCCCTCTCTCTCTCTCTCTCTCTCTCTCTCTCTCTCTGTTCCTTCCTATGCATAGCGAGTCGATGCCTTCGAAGTGTACGTTATTTATCCTTGCTAACCCAATCTGTCTTCGTCGTCGTCGTCGTCTTCCCTGCTCATGCCCTCCTCGTGCAACACCTCACCCAAAGCCCCAAGACTCCCAAGGAGATGGATTGGTCCGTTCACTACCCGAACCGCCCAGGGCTCAAGGTGTGTGTGCGTGCGTCTTTGTTGTTGGCATCGACCTCGCTACACTGCTGATCAATGAAAAGACGCCTGTCTCACAGCGGCTTTGTTTGTGCGTGGGTTTGCGTTTGTTGAGTTGGCGTCGACCGCTGCAACCGGTGGACAAATGAAAAGACCCCCAAGTCTAATATACCCGAAGTTGAAAGAATGGGCGTCGCCCAGGATGCTATGTGTGTACCTCTCCTACCAATCATTTACGAGTGTGCGCGTAATTTTTTAGTCAGGGTAGGTCCAAGGCGCTAGCAGGCTAACCGTTGAAAAGGCGCCAGTCTTGTAGCGGGATGAAAGAGAGCAAACGCGCTTTCTAGTCATCAGGGTCCTCCAGCGGGGGCGGTGGAGGCGAAGAAAGTTGGTCGACACAACCTATCCAGTCTCCGCATTCGAAACACACGGATACAGGGCCGCCATGTACCTATTGTCGCTGCGGTATCCGCTCCCGTTTCGTTAAAATAGCATCGTTACCCCGTCGTGGGTCACCCTATTTCCGACCTGTCTTCGCTTCTATTCGGAGCAATCCGCTAGCGTCGGCGTGTCCGTTCCTGCGATTCTCTGCCCCAGATATAGATGACAGTGTTTTCAAGCTTTCACGCGCCCACAACCGCATTGGTACGCCGAAGGTACCCGATCGACGCTGATTAATGCAACACCACAATTTTTCCGCCCGTTTTTCTCTTGGGGGGGGAGACTTGGCGTCGTTTTTTTCATTATTGGTCGGTGTGTTGGCGACTGGCCCGTGCCATTTGTTCATTCCTAGAAACACTCACGCCGTTCCGTCGGCACCAGGTATAGCTCGATGGCAGAGCGCCTGGCGATCGATGCAACCACAACCGAAAAAGACCGACCGCGGTATAAAACAGGAAGGCACACACACACACGTTGCTTGGAAGTCGACGCAATCACAAGAGAAAGGGGAGCCCGACCGCGTTATTCAAAGGGACGGCACACAAACACACACAAACGAGCATGAAGGTCGATCCTAGGTTGCACTCCGCACAAGGCGGGCGGTCAATCCTGATTCAAGGACAGCACACCTACTCAACACCCTCGTGCGCGTTTCTGCTCCGCCTTTCCCCCTCGGCTTCAGGTCAGCATAGTGGACGTCGGGTGCGGGTTCGGGGGGCTGACGGTAGCGTTGTCCCCGCTCTTCCCAGACAAGGGGGTGCTTGGAATGGAGATTCGGGTCAAGGTGAGTGAAATAGTGCCTGGAGCAGTGGGGTGCCCGAAGTGATTTTTTTTCGGTGAATGCGAACAGATGAGTGCAAGGATGCAAGGGGTTGAATTGATGCATTGCTCTGGATAGAGGTTCTGGTAAGTGCTAGTGAGTGTGGATGCAAGTGGTGTTTGGGGAGTGAGATTTTAGGGGAAGCGAGAGTGAATGAGTGCATGGATGCAAGGGGGTACTCGGAACATATATCCTGTGGTGCGGGGGAGTGAGTGAGTGCCTGGATGCAAGGGGGTGCTCGGGAATAGAGATCGTGGTATAGGCGGGTGAATTGAGTGCCTGGATGGTTATGCGGGTACATGTGAGTGATTTTTTCATTGGGTACAAGGGGGTGTTCGGAATGGCGATTGGAGTTATAGGCGTAGTACCTGGGGTGCGAGGGAATGCTCGGATTGGTCATTTGGGTCAGAAGAGTGAGTGATGCCTAGATGCAGGGGGTGCTCGGAATGACGATTGGGGTAAATTAGAGTGAATTGAGCGCCTAAAGCACCGATGACATTTTCTTTTTTTTTCGTGTGATGGCGAGAAGCAGTGGGTGGTTGCAAGTTTTGTGATACGTCGTTCACCCCCTCCAGGATTCGTTGTTTCGATTAGCGTTGCACGGACGAAGATTTAGGTTTCATGGTTAGTCCAGATGGGTGGAGATCGTTTGACCGTCGGCTTGCCCATCGGAGCGACTCTTGGTCTTGCCAAGGACGTGCCGGGGAGACAGTGAATTTCCTGACATGGGCATGAGTTCATCCTGGTCAGATGGAAGCTCCTGCTTTCACCAGTTGTGACGCGTACTTTCATGGGAGTGTAGCGCCATTTTCAAAGTTTTTTTTGTTGATGGCCGGTGACGAATGATGGCCGTGCATGACGTTCAAGTTCTGCTGTTTGTTTTTTTCTTCTTCCCCAGGGAATATTTTTATTCACTTTGTTTTTCTTGTCGAAAGAGTTGAAGCGTGCGAGGCGATGGTCACCCGCTGGCAGATGCGACCGTTGCAAGTTTCGTCCCCACTTGTCGTTTGTCATCGTTCTTTGGGCCCTGTTCAAGGAAAGGTTTATTACACCTACTGATCACTCCCGTTAGGGCTTGCTTACTGCGAGTGTCGCCCCTGATGGGTTATGTGCCGATCGTGCAATATTTAGTCCAGATGCCCTCGTGTCCACGATGACGACAACAGCCGCACAAGACGGATATAACGGAGAAGTATGGGCGAGAGACGATAGCTCTCAACAGCGCAACAGTCCCTCCCCGTACGCCATGAGCGTCTGCCTGCCCTCCTCCGCCCATACAATATTACGATTGATTTTTTGTTGGAAATCTCCTTGTTTGTTAGGTGTGCGAGTTCGTGAGACTACGCGTCGAGGCCCTCCGGCGGGAAAACCCAGGCCAATACCAGAACGTCTCCTCCCTCAGGACCAACTCGATGCTCGTGAGTCGTGAGTGACTGCGTTTTTTCGAGGCCTGCCGTCGATTCGTGGCCGCCCGATCCTGTCCCATGTGCAAAACGGCATTCACTCTTGCTGCTTCCTCGCCGACCCAACAGCAGTAGTGCTTGTGAAATACCGGTTGCTGCCAAGTCCAGGGGCTTGTTGGTTGCGGAGATGATTGGACTTGCGTTGCTTAAGCGGGTTGTGAAATGGTTGACGCGAATATATGGCAGTGCTGTGTTTCGCAGGGTCGGCCTATCCGTGTCCAACTCGCTCTCGTACTCTCGCAACGCCTGGCTTGCGTTCATCCCCGATGTCACTCCTTCCCGATATCACTCACCGGCCGCGGTGATCTGTTTGGATTGGTTGTTTTGCTTGTTTGGGTGGTCCCTGCGACGGGCTTTCGAAAAATCGAACTGGCAGCTTCTTCCGCATTTCTTGGAGAGACATCAGCTGGAGAAGATGTTCTTCTGCTTCCCGGACCCGCATTTCAAGGCAAAAAACCACAGGCGGAGAATTATTAGGTGCGTGAGAGGTTGGTTCCGAGTAGTTGTTTCTCTTTCCGCGATCGTTTGACTTTGTCGACTAGCTACGTCGTTACGGACTGCAACCCTGGACCTTAGGTTCGATTGGTGTCCCGGACAACGCAGCACAATCGTTTGGCATGATTTCACTCGGTTTGAGTTGACTCGGTGCGATTTCACTAGGCATGCGTTCATTCGGGTGAATTCACTATTCTCCTGTTCTCTTCGGAATTCGCTTTGAATTATTGTACCGGATAGTGGTTCCTCCCGAACATACCCGCCAGATTTTATCTACCCCTTGGTGATGATTTTAATTTGGGCGAAAACGGCTAGTAGTAGGAACGATTTTCTTCATGGTACCGCTGATTTCAGTGTAAAAATGACTTTTTTTGTGAACGATTTGCTTCACGATACAGCGGAACAAGGTCGATGCGCACAAGTGTATGCATGCTGGCCTGCCCACCGGCGGTTGTGCTTGTTCAGGCCTCGCGAGAATGATTTTCCACACCTGAAACTTAAGCTTTCATTCTGTGGTTCGCGAGGAACTTACTTCGTCGCCGCTGTCCAGCAGCACGTCGGAGGCTCCGTCCGTATTCCTTTAAGACGTGCCCCTATCCCAGCAATGGACATACGTTGTAGGCGTCCGATCTGATCAAAGCGGTCTCAACTCGATCGCAACCTTGTTCACATCGCGCGTGCCTGATGTCTTGATATCTGGTTTATTCCCACTTGTCCTTCACAGTGTCCCGTTGCTGACGGAGTACGCCTTCTACCTCCGGCCCGGCGGCCTTCTGTATATGATCACAGGTACAGTACATGTCGGGGTTGTTGTTGTGTACTTACTTCAGACCTGCCCGGGCGATGTTGGCATTTGATGGATGGTTTTTCTGCTGTTGCTGTCATTGCTGCCGCTACTGCTGCTGCTGCTGCTGCTGCTGCTGCTGCTGCTGCTTTTGGTTGTTGGTGCTCCGTGCACATTTCCTGCAGTTTGTATCTAAACTCAACGATTGTGTCAATTCTTTTCGATATCGCCGTGTGTAGATTCATCTTCCAGTTTGTAACTGCATCTCGACATGTGTATTTTACTCAAGTGGGGTATGAGCTTTCTGTAATTTCACTTGACGCGCTGCGGCGAACATTCACACAGAACAGAGGAACGGAGCGCCCCTCCCCTCCCCCCTCCGCGGCCGCCGAACTTACGCGGTATGCCCCCTTCGCGAATCGTTTGGCTGGCAGACGTGGAGGAGCTGCACCAGTGGCACGTGGAGAAAGCGGAGGCACATCCTTGCTTCGAGGCCGTTCCGCGAGGAGAGGCGGTGAGCAAGCGAGCGGCTTTCCAGAGCTACTGTATGTGTGTTTTTGCTGGCGTCGTGGTATGGTAGCGCGGTAGAGGAGGCACACCTTCGACGTCTGTTTAGGGCCGTTTTTTCAGGACGAACCTCACAGCCACACTTATTGAGGCGCGGTAGTGAATCTTCTTTGCTAAAGAGGAAAGGAAAAGTTCCATAATGATCGCAGACATACAATCGAAGGGCGGTATTGGCCCATCGTCAAAGACGTGCTTCCACTGTCTTGAGAGCATACGTGCCAGGCTACGTAGTGTAGCCCGAGTTGCAGATTTTTGCCCTCTCCACCCTTCTTCTGCTCCCGCTTTGTTTTCTACTCCCCCCCGCTTCCGCCCCTTCCCTCGTTTATCTCCGCACTTGGTCTTGATGCCCCTCTCCTTTCGCCCCCATTTTTGTTGTTACCGCGGTGTAGGAGAAGGACCCGGCTGTCAAGGCGATGACGGAGGTAACCGAGGAGGGCAAGAAGGTTGCCAGGATGGGGGGAGACAAGTACTGGGCCGTATTCAGGCGAGTTGGTTCGAGATGTCGCCCGAACATATGCAAGAGTTCGTGCACTTGTAAATGAAGGGCAAGGTTTCTGTTCCTTCCCAGCCGCAATGAAAAGTCTGCTTTTCGCCTTCTGCGTTTGGGGTCACCCAGCTCGTGATGTGTGTTTCATGGGGGGTACGCATGTTTCCGCGTGGTGGACAACACATGGACCGTGCTAGTTGCGCGGCTGCTGTGAAGTCCAAACCTCGAACGTGGTCACGTTATGTCCCCGGGCTGAGATTGTCGTGCAACTATTTTGCTGCCACGTCTTTCTTGGACTGCTATTGCAACTTCTGTTCGCAGGAGGATTCCAGACGAAGACGTGCCCTACACGATTTTCTGAGAGGCGGATCGAGGCAAAGGCAATCTGAGGGTGCTACCCCTTGTCATGATTTCCTGCGTAGAATGGCGCTAGGGCAACAGGTCCGATCTAGGAGGGGCGCGGGAGTGGGCGCGAGGAGCATCTGTAATGAATATCACGTATCTGGTAGTGATTATGGTGGAGTTTCGTGCAAACACCGCGTTCTGCCCGCCGACATTTTTGGCTGTTGGTCGTCCGATACGTCAATCAGACTTGATTTCCTTGGGAATTTTGTGTTTTGCTTTTTTGCTTCAATCGTTACCCCCTAACCGTGAGCCCACGGTCCCGAAAGCAACCCCGCCATGTGGTACAAACACGACGACGGTGGTTTTGGCGTTTTGTCGCTGCCAGGACAGCAGTAGGGCACCAGAGGTGCTTTAAGGTTGTTGTATCATGTGTACAGTATGGCTTTGGCGAACCCTTAGATGTCAGACACACCGCTCACCCCGCAGTTTCGTGACGATGTGGATGCCCTTTTCGCTGCTTGTGCCTTTTTGCCGCATATGCCTCTCCGCCGAAAGGGCATCAAATGCCCTAGCGTCTCTCTGGCAGGTACATAGATCGCCTACCTTGCATCGATACACAGAACCGCGAGATCCGGCGGTGCGTCCGTGATAGTCGCTCTGCCCTCAGGCTTTGTCCCTGGCGCGGTCGCTAGACTATCGTGTCTGGACTGGCGTCAACGAGCAATCTCTTCATCACAGCTCGGCACCACAAAGCGCAAAGTGACGCCACAAAGCCAAGGTGGTTTGCAACTATACGCTACCTGGTACAAAATAGGTACCTACATATTGAGTGACATTTTGTGAATGAATGCACACCAGCCGCAAAAGTCTCCGGGCGACGAAATATACCTACTTACAATATTGCAACCGAATGCCCCCCCCCCGGAGTAATTCCCTAGAGTCGGCGCTGACCCCGGTTCCACATGAAGAAGCACCCTGATGGCAATTTACATGTATGTCCCTTCCCTTCCTGTGCCGCAACGTTGGTCCTTCCGGCAAACAAGCTGTGCTCCTGCCGAAGAACACAAAGTGCGTGTTTTTCTTTTGGCTCGTTGAGGTTCTTTGGACTCCTCGAGTTGAACACGTCAGCTGTTCGGGCTTGGGAAAACGTCGCAGCTGGCAGGGGGCTGGTGCTGCTGCCTGCTTTATTTTCATCTTTCATCATTACCCCTTTTGGTGACACTGACTGCTGTTCTTTCATACCAACCCTCCGCGGGGATCACGTTCGAAATGCTTCGTCAAAAACAACGGCTACAGGCTACAGCAGCAGATACGAACCATTTCGGCTGACCCATTCCGCACGAAAAGGCCGGGGTTATTCAGAGGCCCTAGACCACCGTGGACGAAGAGAGGAAAGCATTGTGGGCGTTCGATCTGCTGACTGTGAAACAGGCGACAGCGAGCAGCCACGTAAGCAAAGGTTGCAGAAGGATATAAGGGGGGGGGCGCCGGACGAGGGCCTGCTGCCGAACTACAAGAACAGATGCATCTTGGAATACGGTAGTTCGCGAGGCGTGTTTTATTTCGAACCGACACAAAATTGACAGAAAATAATCAGCCAGAGGGAGCGCGGCACGCGGCACCCACGGGCGCAGCACAGCTGTGGTGTGTGGCAGGCGCAACAAGCATCACGCTGCACGACCCTTCTGCTCTATCCAACCTAGCCTGGAGAACCTGCTGGTTTCGCGTTGCTCCATGGGGATAGACCGCCGGTCGTGGGCTTGCCAGAGCAAGAGGGCCAGCTCCAGTTCTGACAACGAGGGAACGCTGGTGGAGGCCTCGCCTAGTTCGCCCGCTGCCAGGAACCCTACAACACCACAGGATGACAGAGGCTATTGCCGCGAGAGCAGCCTTGGAAGGAAGGAGTTTCCGGGCGGGATCGGCGCTGTTGGGAGCGATAGAAGACCATGGGTGAACCAAGCTTCCTACCTGGAGGTGGGGGTAGCTGCTGCTATTATTCGAGTTTTTTTTTTTATCGACATTTCCAAATTGCGAAGTTCGGCAGCCTCCAGTTCGGAGACTATGCGGGAATGTGCGTAGATTCGTCGGAAACAAGTGGACAGCAGGGTGAAGGAAGCAGCTTTCTTGATATGGCCGGAGGCACACGCCGCGGCAGTAGTCATCTCGAGGTGTCGGCGCAGAAGGCTCACACATACATGCAGGGACAGCATGTAGTGGGCAGAACGATTGTAGTACGCATGTACGCACATACTGGTCCTACCTCCTGTTTTGGTGTGTTACGGGAGCGGTCTCCACATATGGACGTTCGTCCCCCCCTAAACACAGCATTACACACAAAAGACTACCCGTTCCATCATGTGGTGTTTTTTCTTCTCTCGTTGTACGTTGAATAGCCACGGCTACAACATCCGCATGCGTGCACGCGTTCACACATGTGTGAGTGTTTCTTGTTTCGTGCCCATGGTACGTAGCAGCAGTCAATCCTTGTGCGAAAGATGGAAGATAGTGGCCGAATGCGCTTCGTCGCGGCGCTTCGTCGCGTGCCGACGATGCCGACGGTGTCTGGTGCCACATATGCATGTATATTGTTATGCGTGCATACGAGGGATTTTTCGTCTTTTTCGCGAACATCGTCAACCGAAAAGTGGCTCCAAACGACGCCATGTACATAACACCGACAACACACAAGCCCAGGTCGAAACCAACCGTCAGATGCGGTCGTGCAACTGGTACCGGATACATACAACTTGGGATTGCGGGATTGGCACAACGGCTGGTGTGCGATTCTCACTAATCGCCCCATAAAATTAGAAGTGCACATGTAGACTACAGCTGTAGACATGTGTCGTAGATAGATGCGACACAGTTGAGTGTGACACGTGCCGGAACTGCCATACATGCCTGCTGCGTCATGTGCCATATCAACAGTGGACATAGCAGTGCAAAGAGAGGCGTTGGATTTCGTGCAGCCCGGCTGGTTTTTTGCTGATTCGTCGCTAAGTCAGACGCAGGGTAATGCCGTGACTCAAGTTCGCCCTTAAAGGAACATGTTAAATGTTTTGCCGGTCGGTACGAGTTCCCCTTCAACGACACCGGGTGCATCTGTCGTACGGATGCTGAAGTTCGGGTGCGTCCTCTGTGCCATGTACCCCCCCCTGATTGAAGCTGTGTGCCTTTGTGTTTTTTCCCACCGAAAACGTACGTACAAAAACATGGAATCTCCTGCCAACCGTTGATCTTGAGCATGGCGCCTTCCGCTCCGGACGCACACACAAAGTTCTCGAGAGCTAAGGCAGGCCTTGCAGCAAGCTAGCTAGCTTCACCAACGCCATAGTCATCATCCCCACCGCTACACCGTGACCCCCCCCCCCCCCCCCCCCGGTGAGAGCCGGCGTTTTCCCGGCATACCGCTCCATCCCGGCATTGTAGGGATGCGAGGTCAATGGTCTAGCGACAGCGGCATGCGTTTACATGAGTTCTCCCGCTCACACTGCCCGAATTTCCAGGTCACGCGGTCGCCCAGTTACTTAAGGGGGGCGGCGGGTCTTACGCTATCGCCCTCCCCGGCAGCGGCGGCGGCGGCGGCAGTAACCGAGACTACTACCCAGCACCCCAAAGCGGTCGTCGCGCGTTCGCCCTCTTCGACCACCGTCATGGAAAGCCCCCCCGCGCCGGTACGCACGGGCAGGCCGAGCAAGCCAAGGCGGGCTGCTGCTGCTGCTGCTGCTGCTGCCGGGGGTGGTGTGAGAGTGCCTCCGCTCGGCGGCGGCGGCGGCGGCGTCGCCCAGGGCCAACATCTTCTGCCACCGCCGGCTATTCGGCGGGAGGTCGGCAGCGGTCTGTTCACGAGCGACGCCAGAAACAGCTGTGGCAGGGGCGTCGCAGGCTTAAGCGACGTTATGGCGGTGGTGGCGAAGAGGCCGTCGCCTTTGCGCTACCTCTCTCCCGCACGGGAGCAGCAGAAAGACGAGGTTTTCTCTTTCGGCAGGAGCAGCAGTAGCGGCGGCGGCAACGAAGGCGGGAAGCGAGAGATGTTCTACTTCGGCAAGAGCGGCGGCGGGAACTTTGGGGATACCTCCAATACCCCGGGCCCCGGCCAGCCAACCCCGTCGACGCCACGGGTAGGACAACACCGGTCGCGCCCAACGGGGACGGACGGCGAGCACCTACCTCCTGAGACACGGGGGGCGGCGTTTCCCATGACGCCGAAGGTGGCGAGAGGTCCCGATACTCCGGGGTACGCGTCCACCCCGTGCATTTGCTCCCCTCCGGCCCCGCTCCATCGCGGCATTACCGGCAGCGGCAAGCCCAGGGCGTCCAGCAGGCTGAGCATAGGTATAGACTGTAGCGGCCCCAGCGGCGGCAGCGGCCGCCCGCCGCCGGCCGCGACGGCGGCGGCGGCAGCGGCCGGCGATGACGGCGGTCAGGGCTTAGCCCCGGAATGGGCGGAGGGCGAGGAGGATTGCGATCGGAGTGGAACACCGGCGGCGGCGGCGGTGGCGGCGGCGGCCCGTCGCCCCGCCCGGGCGCGACGAAAATGCCGACTGAACCAGCGGAAACCCAACCTCGCGGACGACAGCGACTCCTGCGGAGGAAGCACCACTGAAGCGGATGCCGACGGGGACGGGGCGGAGACGAGCGGCGGCCTCCGCGACGGCTCCCAGAGCAGCGCTGGCAGCCGCGCTGCCGATAGCTGTCGGCGGGAGCGATCGACGAATCGCAAGGAACAGCTGCTCAATGCCTCTTCGTCGGAACGGTTTTCGGAAGACTTTTGTGGCAGGGGTGGTCAAGAAGGAGGGGCTGGGCAAGGGTTGGGTGCGTGGGCAGGGGCGGGCGCGGAGGCGTGTCCCAAAGAGCGCGGGGTCAGCCGCCGCCGTAGGAGGAAGAGGAAGCCGGTCGTGCGGCAAGACGAGGTGAGCTTACGTGGACGCTGGCGCTGTGCGCGTCTTGTTAGAGGCGGTGGCGGCACCCAAGTTTTCGGTTGGAATTTGCTGCGCTGTGGGTGGTGCGCACGTGCGGAAGACGCCATCACGACGTCGGTCTCCTTGAGTGCCTTTCCGTCGCTTGTGAACGTGTGTGTTTTTATAAGACCACGGTCGCTTTTAGCAACGGACCCAAAAATGTCAGTTCACCACCTCCTTGTTCGCGTCGATCCCGCCACGGATCATTGGTACCATACATCCAAGAGTCTGACCGATTGCAGCGGCCACGTAAGTAATCAACACCTCGCCCTCCCCCCCCCCCCCCACCGCGAAAACCCCCGGCGTACTCGTGCCCCCCTCCGATTGACTCCGCTCTGCAGGAAACTTTGATCGATTTCAAGGGCCGCATGGCAGCCATCGCGTCCGCGACACGACTTGCAGCGGCCGCCACCGCCACCTCCACCACCAGCTCGAGGAACGCCTTCGTCATGGCAACTCCCCCGCACCCCATCTCGTCCTCGGCCCCGCCGCTGCCCCGCCGACGCCTCCTGAGCGCGGCGTCGCCTTCGCTGTCGCCGCCCCCTCCCGCCGCCGCCGCCGCCGCCGCTCCCGAAGGCCGCTGCCCGTTAATCGGTGGCGGCTCCTCGAACACGCGCAGGCCCTCGGCCGCGGACGGCTCCCCCGACCCGGCCGCGGGAAGTTCCTCGATCGATGCCGACAACGTCGTGGCTGGTGGTAGCTCGGAAGTTGCCTGGGGAGGCTCGTCGTCGGGGTCGGCTTGGTCGACTCCCGAGCGGCGAGGAAAGGGGGGAGATGAACCCGGCAGGGCAGCGGCAGCGGCAGCGGTAGCAACGGCGAGGCTGGATGGTGGCGTCACGGCGTCGCCAAAGAGGGAGGGCGCCGCCGGGAGGTCGGCCGTGCGCCCGCTGAGGACGACGCTCAAACCTTCGGAGAGAACGGCGCCGAAGACTCGCCCGTGGCCAGACTTCGAGCGCATCAGGTCCGTCCGTGCGTGCGTGTGTGTGACAGTGTGTGTGTGTGTGTGTTGATGTGGTGTAGGTGTGGGTAGAACTACATAGCTTTACAGCGGCGGTGGTTGAAAGGGACTTTTCGGGAGGAGAATGCTCTATGTGGCGTACTTGTTGAAATGTGTTTCCTTATGCTACGACCGTCGAGTATGTTGCCAAAGACTATGATTGAAACTGCCATTTAGCTCAAGTGTCTGTGTGGCGGTTAGAACAAGCCAGGATATTCCTGAAGAATTCGCTGTCCTTGTGTTGTCCGTCGAGTTTGATTTTTCTGGGCGCGAATCGCACCCTGAAGAAGCGGTTTTTACGCTTTTCCTTGGTGTTTCTGGCCATGCTTCTCGCGGTTCGTTCAAGTACCAAACGCTCGTCCATACTAAACATGAAGAGGCCATCAAGTGGCGAGGTGTGATGATCATAGCCAGGCTATCTTGCTTGTTTGTTTCCGCTGTCGTCGCTGTTTGTCTCTCGTGGTAGTGACGGGTCACGACGGCCACGGTTAGTGATAACTTTAGGTTCTTTTGGATATGTATGCAAGTTGGTGAAATATTTTCTCTAGAAACGTTTTTTTCCGTTGTATTTATTTTCTAACTTAAATTGAAATTGAATAATTCTTCATTTGGTTGGTAGTCCTCACGCTGAAAACGCTGGTGGATCTCATATCGCGCTAATTGTGGTGACATTTTTCGATTTTATTGTGATCTTCGATTTTATTAAAATTTTGTGTAAATTCTTTTTTGTGTGTCACCAGGTATGAGCCGCCGGAGTCGGCGATAACAACCCCCCTGAGGCGCTCGGACTGGAAGGTTCCTCACGGCTCCGCCATGCACGCTCTCGCCGCGGCTCTCGACGAGGCGGCCGGTAGCACTGCGGTGAGATCTCGATTAAAATTGTGCAATTTTTTTATATTTCACCCCTGCAGAGTACACATTGGTTGTTTCCATGGGTATTTTTTGGCTGGATGGAGTTGATGTGCACTTGGACGTACGTACGAGAGGGATGCTCACACCACCGTTCTTGCATGAAGAACAACGTCCGTGGTGGCTACTCTGTTGGATGTTAGCCCGTAGCTAAAGATCAAACGTAATCGAAACAGCATATTATTTTACGACGAAAAATCGCTCGGCAGTGCTCTTCGCCGCTGGACATGCGGCAGGAGGGCCGGGAGAGCGTTCGACGGAGGTACCAAGAGCGAGCGGACCACTTCCGGCTCATTCAGGTAACCACCCTTGCTCACGTCACGGTCGTCGGGAGTGGCGATCGCGCCCTGTTGCTGTCTGTGTTGTAGTTTTTTTTAGCGCAGTTGTTGTTGTTGTTGTGGTTGTGGTTGTTGTTGTTGTTGTTGGTGGTGGTGGTGCTGCTGCTGTTGTTGCTGTTGCTGTTGCTGTTAATGTTGTTCGTGGTAACTACTAAGTGGACCCTCAGCCTGGGGGGTGTCCATGATTTCCACTGGGAGGCCTTCCTGCAAACTGTGAAACCGTGCTGCGTGTGCCGTCCCCCCCTAATTTATTCCTTGGTCGATGTTTAAATATATCCCTTGCTCGGTGTTTAATTTATCCCTTGCTCGATGTTTGATGTTTCGGTCTTGGCCTGTTGTTGGCGGCCAGGCGGCGCGAGAAACGTCGGCTGGCAAAGGCTCCGCCATGCTCCTGGCGATGCGACAGAGGCGGCAGGCGGAGGAGGACGCTCTGAGGGCCGCAAGAGAGAGAGAGGCTCGGGCGGCATGGATAAAGGTAAAGATGCGCTCTCCGTTGTGGAGAACGGGTGTGTTGCGTGTGTCCAGCAACCCAACCCGGGTTAGTTTATCCTCCGGGTAGGCAAGGGATAATCGTGATGGGCAACCCTCCCGGGCGGCAAGATTTGTGTTAGTTTTTGGCCGGTTGTGGTGTTCGGTGGCGTGCTGCTTAGCGTTGCGATGTTGAGAGTTGTTGTGGGGGAAGGAGTTTCGGTGCGGTTTCCCGCGATCACGGCTCTTTGCTGCCGCCAACAGCAATTGTGCACGTGGGACACGCCCGTCCCGTGCACCCGCAGTACCGCCGGCGGCTGGTCCCAATAGAAGGTTCAGGCAATGCATCTGGCGGGAGTGGGCTTTTGGTACGGATCTATGTAATAGTTGTTGTTGTTGTATTTTTGACCGATCGTTGCCAGGCAGCGGTAACAGCCTCCCCCCAGGGTGTTTATCGATCTGTACGAATGTACACAAGACACTTTCCACCCAGACGCAAAAAATAGAAAATGTGCCATGAAAGCAAGAAGAATGCGTTATTTCGTGCTTCGCAGGAGAGGATCCTGATGCACATGCTCGAGGGGCGCAAGGCGGCCTTTCTCGCATGGGCCAAGCACACCAGAGCCTGCCGCAACGCGCGGCAGGTGGTCAAGTGGAGAACGGACTCGCTCTCGCTGAGAGTCCTCACGGCCTGGAGGGGGGAGGCTAACCGATCGAGGCGAATCCGGGAGTTCGTCATCAAGTGAGAGAGGCGTTTTTTTGGGGTCTTTGGTTGTATCGTGTATGCTTGAGTATATTTGTGCACCATCTTTCTCTTTTTGTGTTTTGTGTGCTTGGGGGGACGTAGAGGGTTCGTCAAGGCAAAGGGGAGAAGAGAGGTTTTGTTATGGTTGCTTTCATCGTGTTGGGGTGCTGTTGCGTTTCTCTAGCGTTTTGTGTAGCATACGTGTTTTGGGTTGGGAGGGAGAGGGACTTGGCGTAAGGCCAAGGGGTGTTCGTCTCGGTGCAGCAGCAGCAGCTAGTGCCTGCCCTTCGTACAACGCGTACGTCTATGTTGGGGACTAATGATGAATGGCCGAAATCGTATGCTTCCCTTTGCTCTAATTTTCGTCCACAGCTTGTGAGGATTTGTTTTCTCCCCGCTCTCTCCCAAACGCCGTCAGCAGTGCCGAGGCACCTCAACCCGTGTCCCGAAACGTTTTCCCGCCTGTTCAGCACCCCTTTCGCAAATGTCGGGCTGGACCGTAATACAGCCGGAAGATAGCGTACATGAGTACTCCTCTTTTAAGGTCACGCGGTTTTGATTAGCAAGGAGGATGATTATCGCCAACACGCCGCCAAGCGGCGAAGCATCCTTTTGTGACCGCATCTTGTTTACCACTGCTTTGGTGCGGTGCTTATTTTAGCAAAACCCGTTTATCCCCTTGCTTCCTCCTGATTTACGCCGCCCACCCTCGTCGTGGCTTCTACTTTCGGGGCGATTTGTATGCCGTTCTCATGGGTGTCTTTTTTACTAGCGTCGACGGCGCTGTCCGGCTGACCAATCAATACGCGTCAGTCTCAGTGCGGTTGAAAAGCAGAAAACGCTTCTAAACGCCAGGATCTGCCTGCCTCACTCTCTGTGTGTGTGATTGTGTGCGTGTTTGTTAACTCGCCGCAGGTACGTCAGTGGGTCGAAGCGAGCGGTGTTCATGGCCTGGAAAGAGTCGACCAGGAAGTCTGTGGCAGTGCGGAAGATGGCGCTTTCCCAGCTACAAGGAGGTCGGAAGGTGCGCGCGGAGACGGCAGATTAGATGGAACACGCCCTGTGAATTGATGTTTCGAGTAACAATCGTTTTTTTTTTTGGTATTCGACGATGTCCTGCCGACATGTAGTCGAGCTTTCGCCTGCATCTGTGCAAAAATGAGAATCGTCGCCCGCTACCGATGAAAATACCGCTGTTGGTGTGCTGCGGCATCCATGGTGTTTTTTGCGTGGTTTGTATTTTTTGGAGAATGTATTGCAACCACAGAAATACTATCTACCCGTTCGAGATACAGTATAACCGCAGTGCCGTAAGGATTCGACAGAACACGGGGCTCGGTGATGCCGCACGTGCCGGTGATATCGCATCCCCTAACGAGACACAAAAAGTAAGAACGGAAAGAATTTTTCGACTGTCACACGTATCACCGACACCGCGTGCCCCGAGTGGGTCCGGGCCTCTCACTCTGCCGGAGGTATATACCTCGCGGTGTCATCGTGGAACGTAGTACGCACTGTACGTATGATATCACGTGTGTGTTGTGTGTGTCATTGTTCTGCAGTACGGCCGTGACAGGCTGGGTATCGCACATGTGGGAGTTTCCGCACTGGGGTGTATGTCGAAAGCAGCCAGTACTACTGCCGTGGGGTTTGTTGTTTACGCAGTATCGTACGTATCGGGGTTATCGTACCCCCAGTGCAAAAAACGGTCAGGGTCGAACTGATTTTGTTCGGTTACAATATCGCACGGGGGTCGTTGACATCGCACGTACCGGTGATCTGTATCCGTGCGATAATAACTCCAAAACGAAATATTTTGAAAGTCGATCGCACCCCCGTGCGTTCTCTCACATCCTTGCGGTAGTAATCGAGAGGGGATGTGTTCAAGTCTTCTATGTACATGGAGTGGGAGAAATACTGACTGGATACGGTATCTTGTTGTTGTGGTCTCTTCTCCTTCCGCCAGTCCTGCTTCTGCGCCTGGAGGGACGCGACAAGGGCCAACGTGCGCAGGCGAGAGCTCGCCCTGGAGAAGAGCGCGCTGGCCCGTTCGGCCCTCAGCGGCCTGGCGGGGACCCGAGGCCGCTTCGTGAGGTGGAGGGCGTGGGCCCGGCGGAGGGCGGCAGCGAGGAGGATGGCCCTGAGAGCGAGGGAGGCTTGGCTGCAGAGGTTGGTTGCTGCTGCGAGTATGTAGGAGAGGAGGTGGCTGTTGCAGTTACAACATCTTGGTGGGTGGTGGTGCTGGTCGTGCTGCTGCTGCTACTGCGACTGCTGTGGCGGCTGCAAGTATGTAAAAGTAGGAGAGAGGGTCATGGTTGCAGCTCAACTGCACCCGCTGCTGCCTGCTTGGTTGCTCCTGCTAGTTGCGGTAGTAGTGTTGAAGCTCTGCTGCTGCACTTGCTCTTGTTGTTGCCGTGGTTGTTATCCTCCGGACGTGCGGTCCTGACACCTGCGCGCAATGTATCTAAGCGTCTTGTCACCGCCGCCACCCGCTGCCCGATTTTTGGTTCTCTTGGGGGCGCGTGCGCTCACGCCCGCAGGTGCTTCCTGGCTCTGGCGGGGAACCAGCTGAGGCTCCGGCAGCGGCTCGAGGATCGACGCATGGCCGCGCTAGCGGCCGTTTTCCAAGGCTGGCGTGTCGGGCTCGGGCGGCTGCTTCGCGCCAGGCTCGCCTCCACCTCGGAAAGGGGTACCCTCACCGCAGACGACGGGCCCCCCGGCGGCGGCGGTGGTACCCCGCGTGATGCGATCGACGGGGCCCATCTGTATTCCTCGGTGGGCGTTGAGGGTTGGGGTTTTGCCCCTGCCCGGGAGGAGGAGAAAACGGAGGCGTTTTCTCCCGGGGAGGGGGGGGCGGGATCTCCCGATAACGGGGGAGGTGGCGCCGGCCTCGGGAAGCGGTCGGAAGCGTCGGGGGTGGGGGAGGCCGTAGCGTTTGACGGCGATGCTGTCTCCCCGAGCGATGGTGGTGCTACGGGTGCGCGTGTTCTTCTTCTTCCCCCGTCTGCGTTTTTCGCCTCGGAGACGCTCGTGGCAACCAAGGCGGTGGTGGAGGAAGAGGTTGGCGCTTCCGTCGAGGCAGCTGGAACCGGCCGATGGCCTGGTGGGGGTGATGGTAGTGCTGCTGTTGAGGATGGCGGTGCGAGGGGCTCGCGCCGTGGCGCTTCGAGGCACCGGAAGAGGCGGCCGAGGAAGGGGGGCGATGGAAGCAGCAGGAGGGCCAAGTCTCCGTGAGAGATGTGGCGCGAGAGAAGAAGAGGAGGAAGAACTGTCCATGTTGTGTGTGCGTGCTGTACGCCCAGTAATGAGGGGGAGCTTTGTTATCTAGGAGGAGCTTTGTGTTGTGTTGTCAATTTAGGAGAAAAGTCCGTTGTGTGAAACGTTCGAAAGACATCCCGTGACTACCCAAGCTTTGTTGTCTAGGAGGAAAGTCTGTTGTGTGGGTCGTTCGAACCGCACCCCCATGACTACCCGAGCTTTGTTTTGTCTTGGAGAAAAATCTGTGGTGTATCTCTCGAAACGCACCCTCATGGCCAGGGCGAGCGCTGGTTGTGATGTGAGTATCGGGAGCAATGGTGTGTTGTGTGGTGTTTGGTGTTTGGAACTTTTTTGTGTGCTCTCGATCGATCGAAGAAGTCGCCGTTCCGAGAGCAGCTCGCCTTGGTCGGGAGCTAGTATGCCCCACAGCGACGAATAGCACGCTCTTGGAGTAGCTTTTATTGGCGTGTGTTTTGTTTTGTCTGCCTGAACGCGCGTAGACCTAGCGTCCCTGTTGAAATCGAAGAGAGATGGTCGGACTGGAAGGAATGGACACTTGTTGAGTATAGTAGTATAGTAGTATAGTAGTAATGGTACATAACATTTGAGGACGGATGGGGGCCACGTCGCATGTGTTGGCCTCGTCGACCCCCTGGTCGCTTGCGCTTGCATGTAGACTTTCGGGCTGACTCGACACGATGGCACAATATCACTGCATAAATTGGGTAGGCTCGGTGGCCATGTACGTGTTGTTCTTTTTCGGTGAAGGTTATGGTCGGTTGTTTAGGGGTGGTTCGATTTCGGTGTTCTCCCGTCTCGCTTCTGAATGTACGTACGAAATATCGTTCCATATTTTTTTTGTCCCCGTAGGTTGAAAAAGCCTCCTGGGTTTATTGTTGCTTCGCGGAGACCGACACCGAGAGTTTTGCGTCACTGCGATTTTTTTTTTCATTGAGGTTTATGTTTTTTACTCCGGGTTTTTACAAAAAAAAGCTTGATGACAGATAGGTGTACAGCCCATGCCCCGTGTGCGTTGGAGATTCATGGTGCGAAAAATGTACGTAAAGTAGGGGCGGTGTGAATTTGTTGGTTGGTCCATGTTGCAATTTTCCACGTTGAATTATTTGCCTCTTGTGTGCTTGTTTCAATTTTGCATGTTTTAATGGTGGTTGCACGTTGTTCAGATGGTACTTTTTTTGTCTCTCCGTTGCGATCTTTCTCGTGTTTGTCTGTTTCGAGTGCTAGTGTATGCCATGTGACCGCGTCCACCCCACCCCTCGAGGCGAACTAAGGCTTCGGTTGCTTCGTGAGGAGTCCTTTCGTTGGTGCTTGCTCTGTGGTACCGTACGTCTGCGTTCGCCGCAAGGGCGGTGGTCGAGCCGGGCAGAAGACGTCTTGTGCTGCTCCATTCATTCTGTGTGTCTGGCTTTTGTGTGTAGTCTTCATCCACCCGGGCTGCAACAGCACCGCAATATGCTTACATCAACGTCATATTTTGGGCCTTTTTGAGTTACTTTTCACATCCCCGAATAGGCCCCAACTTTCGATCGCGACCCGTTGAATCCGAGCATCGGATAACACTCACCTGTGAAGGTCTTCATCCATCTGACACTTTTCTCGCACATCATCTAGGCCCTTGGTGGGAGCGCTAGTGGTACTACCAAGCACTACCGACCTACAACTGTCACGTTGTTAGTCCTGTACGGGATGACGTTTGTTGCTTGCCTCCGTGTCATACCTCTTCGGCGACGCGAAAGGGGTGTGTGTCTCCGACTCGTTTCGTCGTCTAGCTTTTTTTGTGTTTGCGTCTTCAGTCCCTTAAGGCATCGATCGTTCGAAGGTGCAAATCGACTTTCTTAAGAGACGCTGGTCTTGCTCGTCCTTATAGGGAGGGTTTTCCGGACCGAATTCTGTAACGTTCAATTATTCTCCCGCCTCTTCCCTGCTCTCCGCTTTGGAGAACGGGGTTGTCATCATGACGGGTGTCTCGGCAAGTCTAACCCCCCTGTACGCACGCGTAGAAGTTGCTTGTCACGGAAAATAATTGTCGAACCTCTAGAATGACCTCGTGGCAGCCTCTAGTGGAGTTGCAGTCAAGAACAATGCCGCCGCGTGCCGATGCATCATCAATCACGGAACGACGGAGAGGATTGAGCAGAACGCAGGACGCAAAAGCCCGCATGAAAAAAGAGCGGCACAAAAACACCGAGAATGTGTCGGAGCTCTTGCGTTTGACAGTGAACCGCATTAAATTGTGGGCGTCATTCCCCCCATGGCTGCCCCTCTCGCCTCGAATATGTTACCCTCCCCTCCGATCTATCAGATATGCAAGTAATTGAATCAGGCTCGAGCGAGATGCTAATTTACGCGAAAGAAGGGAGCGACATGGCAAGATAACAGGGCGCAAGAAAATACCTCGGGGGACAAGCACCGCCGGTATCACATCGTGTATTTTCGTTCAGCAGTCACTCTTGACGTGCACATGGCAAGCAGTGCATCCGCTCACGCTGACTCTGGAGGTTATTATTGGCCGTCTTAGCTGTCTCAAATGCCAAAGGCACGCACCTGAAACGAAAAACTAACGCTGCTGTCGTACACGCAATACGGGCTCCGTAGCAACGACGTAACTCAAGGGGTAGCATCCCCCAGCCGGAAGTGGTCCAGCGGTAACAACACCTCAAAGATCACTACCATGAAGCAGCAAAGGGCAACAGCCTGCAACACAATCTTCAACACCGTACACTAAGCTCTACTCCGTATGCCCACTATCCTCTAACTACCCATCCAAAATACGCTCTAGCCTGTAACGTCCGATCTAATATACGCTCATCCACGATCTACCGTGCTGTAGTTGAGATGTGGCGATGATACTATGAACGAAGCCAACCCGTTCGAAACGAACAAAACGCCGGCTGGGATTCTAGTCGAAGTCGCACTCTGCTGCCAGAGGGTTCATCTCGCACTCCGTGATCGCGCCGTACTGCTGCCCCCCCGCGTACGAAATTGCCTGAAAGAGGGGGAGTCGAACGGTAGAGGGAGACAAAAGCAATAGCGGGCGGAGAGGTGTGTTGTCGGTACGGTAGACGTCTATGCGACAACACTAGCGGGCGGGGAGGGGTTTACTCAACCAAACGCATGCCGTAGTCGTCAGATCATTGGCCTCGCATCCCTACAATGCTGGGACGAAGAGACATGTATGTATGCCGGTTTCTCGCCGCGTCAAAGGCTACGGCTCACAAGGATGAACCAGAAGCTGGCCATCAACATCCGTAATTTTGTTGGGCCAAAACCAGCGCGTAGATGAGGGATACGCGCGACGCACACACGGTGAGCTGGTTTGAGTGCAGTTCGACGTCGAACGGACTGTCTACGAAAATATAACCAGGCAGGGGGCACGCAGACCCTAACCCTAACCCCAACCCCAACGCAGCCGATTCTAATTTCCATCCGATATGTTAGCTTAGTTAGAGAAACTTGCGTGGACTACTGCGTCCAAGACACCAACGGGAGCGAACGAAACAACACTGCGGCAAGAGCGACGACCGAGCCGTTCCTCCCCCAAGCACCACCACGAAAAAATGCAGACGCGTGTGTCCAGCGGACGAGTACTGTACAAGAAAACAGGTTTAGGTATCTAGCACGGTCCAGCAACAAAACTTGGCGGGCATACAAAGCAGCAATACAGATTGTTATTCAACAAAAGACGTGGGTGAAAGATGGAAAAGCCAGCACACGCTTGCAGGGCTAAACGGGGTGCAGCGCGCATGTACCTTCAGGGACTTGAACTTGAGCTTTTTCAGGCTGAAATCCTCGTCGGGCTCGATGGCCGCCACAAACTGGAAGGAGACCCGGCTGCTGCCCTTGGGAATCTTGTCGATGATGGCGAACTGCGGCGGCGCGCGGGAACGGAAGAGCCCGAAGGAGAAGCAAAAAAAAACATGAAGAAATAACGACAACACCACCGAACACGGACACGTGTTTTGACAACGATGCATGCGTCCTTGGTGCTGACACTGGAAAAGACTGGGCGGGCTCTGGACACAAATAGAGACCAAAACGCAAACCGTATGTATGTGTGAGTCGTGCGCATGAAAAACCTAGATTTTTTTTTGAAGTGGAACGGGGCGACGACGCCCCTCTGACGAAAAAAAGCCAACCGCCACAACAACAACAACAACAACAACAACGGAAAAACAACAAGAAAAAGGTCTCAGCAACAAAAGTAACAAAAAAAACAAATCCAACAACAACGACATCACAACCAACGACTGTTCACCTGGCCGGCGTCAGATGCGCCATCGGGGTTGTTTGCCACCACCGACGTCGAATCCTCGTCGAACACGAACCCGAAGACCGCCGCGTCCACCACCTCCTTCGGGCTAGGGTTGTTCGCCGTAACCGTCACCTGAAGAGGAACACCAAAAGAAGTGCGAACCGGAACCAGTGTAACTGCCGTCAGCATCGGCCTCGAAAGCACCAAGACACGGGCAGCTATTCACGCCTGGAACCCCTTCCTGCTGCTCCGCGATAGAGTCTTAGGAGCAGGTAATAATTGCCGATTCAACAGCGGAGGACGGGATTGTCTCTTGTTGTTCCCAGGCCGAGAGGGCCATCACATTCAACCGAAAAAAAAAATCACTCACAAAGGAGCACAGGACCAACATGCAGGAAAACCAAACCGACGATACTTTCGCTTGCACTGATGGCTTACAGAAGCCACAGAATAATACGGTAGGTGACGCAAGATATCGCACTCCCTCAACCGTTTTCAAAGCTACTGCAGAATACTCCGTCACAGAAAAGAGTTGTCGGTGCCGAAAATGGCGGCGTTCGAACCGTCTTGTCGAGAGCTTTCCGAAAAATGTATCATTTGGTTGACATATCCTCTTCGTCGTGGAGTAGTCAAGCATTGAAGTTCGGAACCGGGGTGTGTGGTATCTTACGTCATGCCACCTAAGGTATGCAGCTCTTCTTCACCGTCGGGCGCTCTTCTGCTGTTGTCGAGTGCTCTCGAGATATCTCAACAAAGCAGCTCGGCACATTCTTCCAACCCCGGCCGTCGAGGCCACGCTTGACGAACCTCGGGGGACGCTAACGGGAACCCGACACATGCGTTAAACCACATCGTGATGGCTCTCACCTTTACGCAGACTGGCTTAAGCCCCGCTCCCGCCTTTTCCCCTGGGACCTGCGGGTAACAACAACAAGACACGCCAAAACAGCGGAGGACGGATGACGGGTGTCCCGCTGAGCAGCTCACGGGAACTGGGCATGCAGAGCCGCACGACCGGTTCAAAACTAAAGAGGGATGTGTATGCATATAAACCACGATTTATATTGTCGTTGCCCCGCCTCCACATATGCTGCAGCTCTCCCTCTGCTTCTTGGTCTGTCGTGTCTTGACTCTCTCTGTCTCTGTCTCTCTTGCCCTCAGCCTCTCCAGGCGTTCGATAGGTGGGCTCGGATGAAATAGGGGAGTACACGGGATACCTCCTGCATTTAGCGCAGGACCTGCTGTCTTCGGCACCATACGCAAGGTGGCAAGCAAGAAGCTCCCCACAGCGTACGGCTATGTACGGCTATGTACCCGTGCAGCACTTCCCCCCGAAATTTGCAGTAGCGGTCACGACGTTTAACTCGCATCACGTTGAACCCGGGCCTTACCTCTGCAGTCATCGCATGGACCTAAAATAAAAAAAGGCTACGAAGTATTTGATGGTCGAGAAGGAGAAAATGCGGGTTTCTCAACGCAAAGCTACACGACAAACTTGAGGACGAAGGCCCTCCCCCCCCTCGGAACCGACACACGAGAGGGGATGCTTACCTTTGGTTTCGTCAGGAAAAACTAATTATTCAGCTGGGTCTTTACCCCAACACAAGCCTCTTGGAGAAAACAAAAAAATGCAAACTCTTTCAAGACCAAGTTGCACTAGCAGACCGAACGCATCGATGTTGTCTAGGGCATTCTTTGGTACACGGGAACAAAAAAAAAGGCGACTCCGAGGAAAACGCGCGTCAACGAACACAGGTGCTCCGATAGACACAATCGCGTGTCTTGAGCACCACCCGAAGTTGGCATCTGATCTACTCCTCAACCCGGGGCAGGAACGTCGGAACGCTTTGCGTGATGGCAGGCACCGAAGATACTCGCCTGCGTTTTTGGCGGGCACACGACCGAGGCGTACTCCGGCTCCGTGAGCTCCATCTTGATAGGCCCGAACGCCGCGGCTTCGTCCGGGACTAAGGCCGACCCTAGCGTCGTCACGCCTACGACAGCCGCCACCGACTTTCCCACCCCTGCGGGTGTGTGATGATGTGTGATGTGATGGACGGGCGGGTTCCACGGTGGGTGTGAGAAGGGCACAACAACGGGGGGGGGGGGGTCGTGAGCAGGGTCATCCCGAGCGAGTAGATGGTTGCATGCGAGCAATGGAAGGATGTCATCGGCCACGTGAAGAATGCTGCCTTCCGCAACTATAATAATAAAGCTGTTGCACAGACAGAGCGGAGCTCGAAATTCAGTTCCTTCTTCTTTCTTCGGTTCGGCAACAACCAATTGACTGCGTGCTGCAATACCCTCAGAGACCACTACGGGAAGGTGATGTGTGGCTCGCTACATAACTTCCTGACCAGCAGCAACAACAGCCGTGGTAGTAGCTGTGAGTACTGAGCCCCCTGAACATCGAAACCAGAGTCTGGAGGATTAGGATTTGCCCCAAAACAAGCGGATTGATTCGGTTTTGGATTCAGCAATGCTGCAAAAGCACGGGAAGGAACGACGAAGCTACTCTCAGGCGACAACGTAAGTGTGTCGCACTAGTGCTTGTCGTGTGCATGCACGACGACGAGACATGCATACTTGTAGTCTACTGCTGCGGTAGGGATCGACACCACCAGCTGGACACAACCGTCACACATGGTTTTTCAACGTTTCGGAGCCAAAAGGAGTCAGACGAACATGCGCACACTGGCTGGATACAACAACATCATCGACTCCCGAAAAAAAGCTTGTTGCAAACGGCCAGATCTTCCTCCTCTCTCGCATCCTTGCCTGCAATGACGTCTCGGCGGGACTGCGGCTCCCCTCCTATCGACATCGCCTGCCGGCGATGGCCCACGGAGCTGCTTCGGCTGCTGTGTCGTGAAGCTCTATCGCCATGCTGCTGCTGTGATCGAAGCACGGAGGGGGCAACGAAGGCGGAAGCGGCGCAGGCTCCACACGCAATGAAACCAAGCACACGAGGAATCATGATGCCTTGAGCTTCTTCCTGGCCCTCGCGTAGGTATGTACTTTCGCCTTGCTTCCTAACTGCTACTGCCTCTATCAACGAACCACAGCATCTACATTCGAGGAAGGAGCCACACGGCTAGCATCGGTTTCACACTGCGGTAGGGTGTACTCCTTCCGCATCTGCGGACCCCCTCCGGTACGTCTCGACACGATGCGTCTCACACTTGCTCGCGTGTGGGTCTGCGATCGCCAGGCCAAGATCTCGCTGTGGCGATCGGGCATGATTCATGCGCGTTCACCGGCGAGCTCGAGCATATGCAGAGCCTGGATACGACAGCCCCCACCATGGTTGACATCGGCAGCAGGGACGGATGAAAGCAGCATGTTACGCCGCGTTTGTTGGCGCACGAGCACCAGTTCCATCACCAGCAACAGCAGCAACAGCAGCAGCGGTAGCAGCAGTTCCGAGAGGAGAAGAAGCTATCTGGAACGGTGGGCCGGCATCCGTGGTTCATCCGCGCCTCCTGCATCACGGTCGGCGGAAGGTCAGGACTAGTTGTCGTGAGGGTTTTTGAGATGGCTCCGGTAGACATTGAACATCCAAAGCCGCGCGGCCTACGTTGCACTACTTGTTGTACTGCTGAAGCTTTGATGACCGGCACTCGGGTGGCGATGTGGGTAGGAGAGTCGATCTCCCGGTTCTTAGCAACATGAAGCCGACGAACTCATCAGCGTAGTTTTGCATACGGTTGCTTTAGGCTGACCCACTGCAGGTGAAGTTCGGTGTCTCGCTGAATCCTACATTCCTACCTGCGGGCGCCCCACTCCGGCCAAGGACGGACGACGTTTCACCCCATTTCATGGCGTCTTTCAAGTCCACCCCACGCTGATACCCCATCAATGCTCAGATATCTCTGCACTTTGACATATTGCACGCCCTCGGGAGCAGCAGCCATTCGCGGGGCGTTTTTTCCTTCTTAACCCTTTCGTGACTGGGTTCTTTCTGGATCTTCCGCGTTTTTTTTTGTTCTGCCGGGACCGAATAGACCGATGAGTCATGAGACACACACACACGACACCCGCACTTGAACGTTTGCACGTTTGTTTGCGCACCAACAGGTTCCCACATGGGTCAACCGCACGCACCCCATGGTGCCACAAAGGTTTAGTGCCCAACAGCAGCGTAACCCTCACGTGAAGAATGTGATGAGTGACCGATAACTACACTGACTGCTGTACTGCTGTATGTAGGTGCTGTCGGAAACCGGAGGAGAGAGAGAGGAGAGGGCGCCGTATTTCTTTACCCCAAACACGATTACATGGTGATAGTCTACATGGATACAGCAGCAGCAGTAGAGATACATCGCATGCACAGCAGTTCTACCCCGCCGCCGATGCAGCACACTGGCGCAAGGCATGGCACCGCCTCCAATGCCACTTGGTTGGGTGGTAAATCCAGCGGAGACAAGAAGCACACACGCACGCGGTTTGTTTGTTGGATGCATGCATGCGAAACGAAATGAAAAAGCACCAGCAGCAGCAGCAGCAGCCCGCCGCAGCAGCAGCAGCAAGCACGAGCCGCGCGAGAAAAAG
>FN649743.1:2712960-2734440 GCA_000310025.1 Ectocarpus siliculosus | reverse complement strand
TATGAATTTAATTAATTTTCGACTTTTGGCAGACGAGATTTGTATGAATTAATTAGGGAAATAGACACAAGTGGGTATACCCACCCCTATCTCGGACAAAAGTGGGTACTCGAAAATCCAGCGCGCGCGCACTCCATAGGCGACCCCCAAACGACTCAAAACCCCATTCTGACACCTGGGCGACACAGCCAGGGACCATACACAGCACGGGCATCGATTTTTACCCACTTTTAGGCACACCTTTGGCCCTACTACCGCCGACGCGCGCAAGGCCTCACCAGAGTGCCCACTTATGTCCGACATCGCGGTGGGTATACCCACCGGCGTCAACTATTTTTTCATGTACCCACTTGTGTCTGTATTTTGACCCACTTTTGTCCAAATTGTACCCACTTTTGTCCACTTACGGACGGCGAAAATCGAGCGGAAATCGACCTCCACGTCACCGCACGGCAGAACATCGAATAGCCTCGGAACGTCTCAGAACCTCCCAACACCGTATTCATGGCATCTTTCCTATCCATGGCTGCCGACTGCGGACCGACCACGGAGGAACATGTCAGAAACATGCCAGACCCCTTCGGTACCGACCGGCACGGGAAGATACCAGGCACGGGAAGATACCAGCGGCAAGCCCGGCAAGCAGCGCACTAACGGCACGCCACAAATAAATGCGTGACACACAACGGACAACACAACCAACGGGTCGCGCATACAGAACAAAAAGACGCGCAAACAGTAACAACACACACACAAAAACACCAACCACCACGACGAGTGCACACCGACTCGTCACGGCAACAGTAGGTAGGCTTGCCGCGGGTATCTTCCCGTGCCGGTACTGAAGGGGTCTGGCATGTTTCTGACATGTTCCTCCGTGGTCGGTCCGCAGTCGGCAGCCATGGATAGGAAAGATGTCATGGATACGGTGTTGGAGGTTCTGAGACGTTCCGAGGCTATTCGATGTTCTGCCGTGCGGTGACGTGGAGGTCGATTTCCGCTCGATTTTCGCCGTCCGTAAGTGGACAAAAGTGGGTACAATTTGGACAAAAGTGGGTCAAAATACAAACACAAGTGGGTACATGAAAAAATTAGTTGACGCCGGTGGGTATACCCACCGCGATGTCGGACATAAGTGGGCACTCTGGTGAGGCCTTGCGCGCGTCGGCGGTAGTAGGGCCAAAGGTGTGCCTAAAAGTGGGTAAAAATCGATGCCCGTGCTGTGTATGGTCCCTGGCTGTGTCGCCCAGGTGTCAGAATGGGGTGTTGAGTCGTTTGGGGGTCGCCTATGGAGTGCGCGCGCGCTGGATTTTCGAGTACCCACTTTTGTCCGAGAAAGGGGTGGGTATACCCACTTGTGTCTATTTCCCAATTAATTAATTTTTTACTTGTGACAGACGATATCTTGTTTGTGGAAAATACAGTAACCATTTTCTTGTCTCATCCCTCCCACGTTCTGGTGATTGCTGCAGGTTTTTTTCGTTTGATCTCTACAACCCGTTCGCCCACGATTTAGAGGCAACAACCTCATGATTGAATATGTACGTACGTTGTTCTGTAACGCACACCAGAGCCTTGTTCGTGCTGTTGTTCTCCCCACGTCTGATTTTGTACGCATGTATACGGGCCCTAACCCGTTTTGCAATAACCCCCGTTGTGGTGATCGAAGATTCGAACCAAGCTTGCCCTACACCACGTCCGAATGCCAGCAGTCTTCTTGCTCTTTTCAAGGTCGACCGCGCCACATCAACAGCACTTTGATGACGTACTCCACTTATAACTCTCGTTGAAAAAGAACACCTATCTATCTGAACGACGATTCCGCTCTCCTTTCACCGTGCCGAACAGATTGTACGGACTCGCGGTGGTGTCGAAGAGCTTGTATCCAGTGTCAACTTCCCATCGCCGGCCCCGGAACCCCGCGTACCTTGCCAACGCTGCTACATGACCTTCGTGAATCTGCAAGGCCTCGGTATCCACGTGAAAACCATGCACAGCAGTGCAAACATGTTAGACGGCGTGCGGCTGCAGCGAATGTTGGGAAAGAACACGAAAGGGAATGTCCTGCCCTGGGAACGCGCCGGGCCTGGGCGTTGTTGACACGTGAAGATCGATAGAACCACGGGGGCGGCTTCGTTCGTCCTCCAGCGGAAGCACCTGCCCCACATCAACTTGGAAAGCGACGGCTTCACCGCCGTCAAATCCAAGGAGACTCGTGGCGCTGCTAAGCGCACGCGGTACGACTTTCGGTTCAAAGCCCACGTGGTCAACCAACTGCGAATCCTCCAGGAAGACCCCAAAGCCCTATACGAGGCCGAACATCTCACCCCCCAGAAGTACCTGGAAACGTACATGAAAATCGACCACAGCCTTATCAGCAAGTGGGCCAAGGACGAGGACAAGATCGTGAGGTGTGCGGCACAAGACGTGACGAAGACGCTACTCGCGAGACAGCAGCCAAAACGGTGGTTTCCTCAGGCAGAGAAGGAGCTCTACAAGCGTTTCTTGCGTCGTCGCAAGAGGAAGCTGAAGATGTCGACCCTTTGGCTCACCATCACGTACCGCAACCTGCTGCAGGAGATGTACCCTACCGATGACCGGGCGGCAGCGTTTCGCCCGTCCTTCAGGTGGATGCAAAAGTGGGCCAAGAGACACAGTCTTTCACACCGGCGCCGGAGCAACTTGAAGACCCAAGTCTGTCGAGGAACGCCTGCCGGAGATCCGGCGGTTCCACAGGAAATTTCGAAAGCTGCTCAAGGAACCGGTGCGACGCAGGGGGTTCGTCTTCCCTGAGGCTGCGCCGCTGTCGACGGGTGGGGCGGAAGAGACCCCGCTAGAAGAGCATGGGCAGTTCCAGCTGAAAGAACGCTTGGACGTGGACCAGGTGCCTTTGCCGTTTGTGACCGGGCTGCTGACCACGTGGGACCAACGAGGCGCGAAGCGTGTAGCCATCAGTCAGCCGTTTGCTGGTCTGGAGAAAAGGCAGTGCACCATGCAAGTCATCTTTGGGCCGGGTAAGAGGCTCATGCGCATTTCTGTCATTTTCCGAGGCACGGGGAAGCGGATCTCGCCGGTGGAGAAGGCCGCTTACCACAAGAACGTGGACGTGTTTTTCCAGCAGAACGCGTGGGCGGACCAGAACTTCTGCATGGAGTGGGCCAGGAAGTCCTACCGCCCGAGCTTGATGCGCGGGAGGAGTCAGCTCCCGCGTGAAAGGACGCTTCTTCTCATGGACAACTTGCACGCGCAGACGACGGATGAGTTTAAGGAGTATCTGTCAAAGGGATGCAACACTCTCGCCTGGTATTTTCCGGCCAACACCACGGACGAGCTGCAGCCCGTGGATGCAGGAGCCGGACGCATGCTGAAGGTCGAGGATGGGAAGCAACTGGACATTTGGCTTGAGCAGTCGGACAACATCGAAAAGTGGGAAGGCAGCGCGTTGACGGCGTCTGACCGGTGTGTGCTGATCACGCAATGGGTTGGGGAAGGCATGGCAATTCTCGACAGACGCGAGGAATACCGGTTTCGCCTTTTCGAAAAGTGTGGCATGGCGATGACAGTGAACGGTTCTGGCGAGGACAGAATCACGTTGGAGGGTTTGGACATGCCGTACACCTTCAAGGGCGATGAGGACTCCAGCGGCGACGAGGAACCTTCAGAGGCTGGCAACGAAGGGAGCGAGGGGGGGGATTACCAGAGGGATCGGAGAGAGGGGGGCGACAGCGGGGAGGGCATGGACGACGGCGATTCCACCGACGAAGATGATGATGGCAAGTTGGATGTTGTGTCTTGCACCCCTCAGCCTTGTTATTGTTGGTGTTGTTGTTGTTGCTGCTGCTGCTGCTGCTGCTGTTGTTGTTGTTTCCACGGATGAAGCAGTAGTGTGTAGCGATGAAAAGCAGTTTTAATACGACGGTTGCACTTCCTACTGCGATTCGCATTGCCCCTCTTTGCAGACACAGCCCGCGGCCAGGTTGACGAGCTGAGCATTGTGGACGAAGATGACAGCATGGGCCCGGACGATGAGATTCGAGGCATGGAGATTCCGGACGGTTTTCGCGTTCAAGCAACTAAACCTGCTGCTCTTGATAGTTCGTTGCTGCAGCGTGGAGTACTCATTAAGCTGAGCATGGGATGGTTTGGTGGGCTGATCACTCGGCAGTCTCAGGAGCGTACCCGCCACCTCTACGACTACCGTGTGCATTTCGAGCTAGACCAACGTACGCGCAGCATGAAGCTGCCGTTGGACAAGTACAGTGGAGATCCGGATGCGGTGGTAGGGTCGTGGGCTTTGCTTGAGGGTAGCACCGTAGAGCAGGGAGGAGGTCCGGCCATCGAAGAGCAGGGCGTTGGTAGAGCGATAGGCGTTAGTAGAGCGGGCAGGACAATCACGCCAAATGTGACCTTTGTGGACCACTAAACGGTTCAATGTTGCCCATGATGCGTCATTTGGCGATACTTGTGACGCGTCTGTATTTCTACCCTGCCTACGATGGTGATCGCGGAAACTAGGTGCGTTGGATCCAGAGAGGTGACTTTTGAACGAAGATTTTTTATGAAACACGCTGCTCTCAGTAGGTTGCATTCACCGAGAATAAAACCGGTGTCCTCTGCATGGGGCCCTCGGCGTAGAAATAACAACAAGAACCCCATTTATCATAGGTGATGCCTGCTCGAAATAAGAACTTTGAAAATAAGAACAGGTGCTCAACTTGAGGCAGCCAATAAGCATCGCGCCTCGGCCAAAATAAGCGGTTCTTAAGTGCGGGTGCCATCTGTATGTACATATGTTGGCGTTCGGTCTTGCAAGTTGCACAGCTCACCCGGAGCACAAGGCATGGGTTTCGGTAAGGGTACTGTAGTGCTTTCACTGACAGCGTCGGGGGTACGTGCGGCTATTAGCTCCGCGAGGCTGTGCACTACAGACTAGCTGTGCACATGTGATAGATAGATCTATGCGGCGAAACACGGTACTACTGCTGTAGCGTCACTCCTCCTACGGAGGGGGAAGGCGGGGGACCATAACCGCTTCAAGAGGGAAGGCCGTCATCGGCCTTCCGCCACCGGCCCTAAGGCACAGTCGGTGCCAAGCGATTTCACCGGCCTTATATCGGGCAGGCAGACATACTTATGCAGCCGTATAGCCCCCCCTACTGCTGCCGGAATTCATGAGGACAGGTCGCCCAAGCTGGGACACCAGAAAAAAAAAACTACACTTCGACGTACACCAACAGGCCAAGAGGCGGATTTTGCGCTTGAGGCATGGCACGACCTGAGAGGCAACTTGTCAGGTTGTCGATACATGTAAATGCACAAACCCGTTGCTGCCATATCCGTTGCTGGCTGCAACGGCCTGAAGGTCCTGGATGGTCTGTGGTACCCACATCTCGCTCGCTTCCCACCGCCGTACCTTTCTTTCCGCCTCGATTTGGTTGAATTCTTCCCGAACACGCACTTCTTTCTGCAGCCCCTCCTCTCCAGCAACTCGTAACGCCACCGACTTAGGCTGCTGTTGTACCGCTGCAACGATTTCTACAACGGTTCTTGTATGAGATGCTCTGTTGGACCTTGGCTGGATCTCGATGCGCGTCGCTGGACGCTCAGGAGGTGGAAGGTTGTAGGGAGGCCACTTGAGAGAGGCCCTTGTTGCCCAGGGATGAACCAGAACCGCCGCTGCAGACCTGCAATGTTTTTTTTTTTATACATATTCTGCCACAAAAGCACTACTTGGCCACATCATCATCGGAGGAGAGGCCAGAGAAATCTCCCGGAAAATGATATGGACCGAAATGCCTCTGATGTGTGTGGACAAGGATGCGTTTTTTCGCGCAGCAGCGGTGTGTGCCCCCATGCGGTAGAGACAGCAGCAGCAGCAGCAGTAGCAGCAATGTTACGGCAGAAGTAGTATTGGAAGCGGCTACGGCAGCAACAAGTGGCAGCAGCTAGGGCAGCAGCTGCATCGGCAGCGAAGGGGATGAGGTAAAAAAAATGAGGTACTTCAGTATACTGTACTCTGTTTAGCAATACGGAGGAAAGAGGATGAACACGCCGAACACGTAGTAGTAGATCTACATCGTCTGCTGTCGCAAGAGGACAGCAGCGGCACGCTCGCAATGGCGGCGAGGGCGATGGTAGCTGGGTGGTGCAACTGCAGTTGCCCGCCCTTCCTACCAGGGCGAGACTCGACTGAAGCTCGTAGTCTCAAGAGTAGACAGAGGTGACAGCACACCAGCGCGGCACCAGCTGGAAGCACTGGACAGGGACACCGGGCACGACGGGAGGACGGCGGACGGCGGTTGACGGGCATGATGGGAGGACGGCGGTTGAGCCTGTTCAACGGCGACGGAAGCATGGGACAGGAAGATCGAGGTCGTGGAGATGGGGCAAGTCCCGTTCGACCTCGTGGGAAATCCACTCGCCCGAGATAGAGGTTATTATTGAGCGGGGAGGACCATGAGGTGGTGGACGAGGGACCTTGGAGGCATGCATGAATGATGAGATGATGATGCTGAAGAGAGCTAGGCGATCTTTTCCTAATTGACCACACGTTATTATCATCGACCTGAGGTAATAATATTCGAACACCACGTTCCGGCTCAGAATATGTTCACTCTAATGGGAAATCAGTAGAGGACATAGTGGAGCAGCAACTTTCGCGCTGTGGCACGCCCATATATATCAATTTGATTGACCGCTGCCGGCTGCTGCCGGGCCCGAAAAGCCCGCAAATCTGGTCCTTATTCCCACATTCAGGTCCCACGTGCTGCATGAATGTGCGCACCGTCACAGACCCATCTCCCGAACTGCGGGTGTACTACTGCAGAAGAACTTGTACGTGGTGGCAAGTGCATTTTTGTACACTGTGGATGACAGAGGCCAAGAAGAGGTCCACTCTCTCTCGTTTGGATGAATTTTGCTGCAATTTGTACGCATAACGGAACGACGACGAATCCCGCGGGGGAGACACGGCTCACGACGCGAGGCTTGTTGTATACATTTATTTACATGTAGGCTGCACGGACAAATGCACCTCTGCACTAATGGCGCATCGCATGTCGTTATTCGAGGCAATGGACGTAGTCATTGCATCACCCTTCTTTCTGCGCTTCTAATAGCCCCTTCCGCGAGGAGGCACAAGAAACATGCAACGGGGGTCGATAAGACAACAGCAACGACGACAAGATTCTGACGTTCGTACCGTCCGATGGCAGCACCGCGACCATTCTTCGAGGTCTCACCTTGGCCAGTAAAGCAGGGACCAGATTTTTTGCATCTGGCACATGCCAGGTGTACGCAATACCGCTACAAGCGCATCACAAAAGCTGGATGTACTTCTAGAGCGCGCCGCTACATCAGTCGGTCCCGTTGGTTTTTCTACTCTTACTATGTACAGTGACGCGTTACATGATCATCTCTACCCTAGGACCTGTCTACCGACGCACACATGGCAGTAGAGCTACGCGCGTAGCCGTGAATTTCAACGACGCAGGCGGCACGACCCTCCCTACCAAAGCACTGAAAACCAAGTTAACCAAGCAGTACGGATAAACTGCACAGGTCCGCGGGTTCGGAAAAATATCGCCTACTCTTATGATGGGAAAATTATCGGCCAAGGATGGGGAAACTTTGATCAACGCATCTTGTAGTAGGCGCTACTACCCGAACCAATCGAGCAACCACGGGGATGTGAAAAACCAAAGAAAACGGCGAAGTCTGGCTTAGAAAATATGCAAACTTGAATTGTCTACAGAGGCGGGTGCGACTTGCACTTAGTATCTAGATTGCGGCAAGGATTGCGCACGTTATGAAAGAAACCAAACGCCACTTGAACAATTGCTAATGTTGGCCGACACAGATTTGTACATTCCCGAGCAACGACCAATCAAGCTAAACCAGTAGTCTCCGCACGTATTGAGCGAGACTATTACGCACCAAACATATATACACGGCAGGTATTGTGCATTGTCTCGTCTGGTCAAGCACAACCCATACGCTAGCGACGCGCTCCTTTCCGCAGTCTGTACCTTCTCTGGCACTCAGCGGCCTGTCAGCCCAATGGAACTTTTGCCGTAGTTGTCATGCTCTAACGCAGAAATTCACAAGTTTACTCACTTCACCCCTTGTAGGGGGGGTTTGATTCGCCATAAGGCGGAGGAGGAGTGGCTCTGGCGACGGGAACCTCTCGGACAGTCAACATCGGATCGAGTGCTAAACCACCGGAAGCAGCAGGAGGATCACCAGCGGGAGCGGAAGGAGCAGGAGCGGTAGCAGAGGAGGAGGCCGCAGACCCACCGGATCCTGTGACCGCCGCCGGGGCACCGCTCGGAGCGGCAGGAACGGCGGGAGAGGTTGAGGAGCTGCGGCTCTTGCCGCACTTCAGGCGACCCGTGGCGAGCAAGCACGCCAACGCGGCCGCACCAGCTAAAAACACCGTCCCCCCCACGGCTCCACCGACGATAGCGCCCACTGGAGCTGCTCGGTTGCCATGCAAGGGCAGAGCGCCAATGGAGGGGGGGTTGTTGAACGGAGTGAGAAGAGGATGGAGCCGAGCTCTCCGTGATTGAAGGAGGCTACACAGGAATGGTTCGGTGTTTGCTTGCTTCAGAACGGGTGTGACCCCAACATGCACTCAGTAAACGCTCAGAAAATCAAATTCGGAAATATCTAATTCTAGACGAAACGGTGCAACAGTCGAAGTTTGTGGCACCCAACGTGTGCTAGTTTAATCACGCGTTTCATGATACTCGTTGGGTCGCTCCGTCCTCTTTCCGAGGTCGAGAGAAAGTGCGTGAGTGTAGTGCATCGCATGCATACTTTCTCGAACTTGTACAGTCACATCTGCCCGCTTGTTTTCATGACGAGAACAACGATGCTAGCTGCTTGCGTTAGCAGCATGACTATGCCCAGCGAGGGCAGGGCCGACTGGAAGACCTTCACCACACAAATTGAAACCGAAAAGCGCACAAACACGAACAAGAAGCAACCCAGGGCATGCTGTCCTCTACACGGCGCTGGAAAATTCAACAGGAAAATAAATGCTTATTCGTGCCCATCATCACTGCGGCCCAGGGCCGTCTTATGGCTCGAAACCGAGCGCCGAGAAAGGAACGAGAAACCTACCTCCATCATCGCCTAATGTCGAAATCGGTGGCATCAGGGACGACCGGGAAAGCCCCACCAGCAACCCATGTTGCGGTTGTGTTATCGCCAAGAAGATGGGGAAACGATGCAACGGGAAGAACGGGTTGTCACATCAAAACGTCACAACGTCAGATGGCGGAGACCACAGACAGTTAGAAGATCGGCCGTTCGTGTTGGGTTACCGAACCGCTTTGCTTTTAAAAGTTCGTGTCTGGAAAACGCCGCAGCACGAGGCTATGTGCCCGTGCGTTTTAGAATCCTGCCCCGGCCATGGACCAAACCCACCAATGCATAGTCGCTGGCCACACAAGGGAAAACAGACGAATACAAGCCAGAGTTTGGGGTGGTATTTTCCAAGTCGACCTACTGCACATACGGCTGAGCTTGTAGACTTCTAAGATGGACGGATTGCGCAACGAATGGGAGCCTAGTGGGCCAATGGGTTCCGACACGTACTGCCCCCTGGCGGCAAGTGCAGCGAGACTCTTGCATACCTTCATTAGATCTACATGATGAATCTGGGTTGATGCAGTCGTAACCATTACTCCCACACAGCTCTTCCCCAATAGAAGGTTCTGAGCAGTCGCATTCGCAGCAGCTGTACAGCAGGGAGAAAGCATCGCACGCGGAATACGAGTGGAAATGTCAGTGGATCGGACGCCTACGCATGAGCAGAAAATCGTTTTTGCTTCAAATCGTGGGTGAGTTTCGGCAAACGGTGCTACGGCGACAGTTTGCACAAGTCATCGTCGGTTCTGCGGAATCTTCATCACAACACCTCAAGCGTCATCGCCGAAAACAACGGAAGATACCGCACCATAACAATACAACCCTTTAAGTATTTGGAAAGACCCTTTTGTGCTACGCTTCGTAGAACCCTTGCAACGCCGAACTTACTCTCCTCCATCCCAGTTGCACTCCGCGTTGTTGTTCGCTGTGACAAAGGATAACCACGACAGGGGACAAAGAGGGCATAATTACGAGAGGGCTCCCCCAGTGGATTTTCTCATTCGTCGGTGCCGTAGCAACGCGCCTAGATCGCGTGGCTCCTAAGTGCCACGGACCAAGGCGGTCCCAACGGCAAGTGGCACTGTTACTTCGATCAGATAAACCGGCGGCGCGACGAAATTTTGTCCATACTGCTCAACAGCGTGGTGTTGATGTCGATGTGCGAAACAGCAGGTTGTTTAAAAATCGATGATGTACTTGTGGGTGGTCACCCGCATACAAACTGCTTACAAGTTGCGCCATACCGTCACTCCCGGGCGTGACATGGTGCTGATCGAATCCCGTTTTGTTGACGACGGAAGGCAACCTAGCACTCATATATAAAGCAGTGAAGGTCGACGATAGCAATCGTCGAGGAAAGCGCCAAAAAACTATTTCGTGTCAACAATCATCGTAGAAAGCACGCGCCAGGCATTCTCCTGCTTCTCTGGTGCCTGCGGGCGGAAATTCAAGGCAGTCACACACCTTGGTCGCACAAGCCATCACCCGCCGAGATACACCCTGCAATAATCGACAGAAGACGCGCGGGACGCAGACAACGTCTGTCAACGCTACGGCATCTGGGATGGGAGGGGTGGGGAGTTGCTGGGCGTCGAAATTATCAGTGTTTCTGTCTGCTTCGTATAAACGGCTTCGTTCGAACACGCGTAGCGTCACCTTTGTGATGAAACGAAGAAACCTTGAGAGAGCTTACCACCGCTCACGAAGCTACCACGGGTGGGGATGGCACAAGCAATATCGCCACCTCAAGACTTTAAGTTACGGTGACGACGCCGCGAGGAAGCGACAGATTTCTCACCGGTAGGCACAGTAGGCTCTGGAGTAGGCTCCGGAATAGGCTCTGGAGTAGGTTCGGCAGCGGGCATTGGAGTAGGCGCCGGAGTTGGCTCGGGAGAAGGCTCTGGAGTAGGTTCTGCAGAGGGTAAGGCGGCCGGCGAAGGCGCAGGGGCGGAATGAGCGTCGCCAAACAAGTGGCAGCACCAACGAGCCACGGATGTCAGGGAAGTATTTTTCCCTGGCTAGCTTGCCAAGTAGAACACGGGCGATGGCGGCGAGCACCCACAAAACATTGACACGCGCAGACACTACTATCAGGTTGGCCACGACCCGGGCGCCGGCTTCGGCGCACCCTTTATCAAATACCGTGCATGCGACGACTTTCACGTGGGCCGGCCTTCGTTGGTCTTGCCGCTCGCGAAAACATCACAAAAAAAACGTTCGTGAGCGGAACAACATGGCCGCAGGACACGCAACATCAGCAAAGAGAGGGCGAGAACTGGCCATCCGAGAGGTACTACGTTCGCAACCTGACAATATTCAACCGTTGGACGTGAGGTCCAACCTCTGCGTTGCCCTCATATTAAGGTTTGCCCAAACAAGTTTGGAAGATAGGAATCACAACGGCTAGTCGAACGCATGCGTACACGAGTTCCGACGGCTAGATCAAAGACTCAAATAAACGGCTCATCGCTGCTCGCCATAAATATGCACCGCTCAAGGATCGTGAGGAAGAAGAAACTCCTGTCGTGGCTTTCCCTCTGCATTACCGCGGCTAGCGCGCCCATCCTAAGTTCCGAAACGGGAATATGTCGCCTTCCAGAATAGGCGGGAACAAAACAAAAGCACACATCTTTGCCACACAAGTCTATCTGTAGTGGGTGTATTAATGGATTTCTGTGAGCCAACACTCTGAGGGCTAGAAGTGACTAAGAGTGTTCTTCACTCCACGTGACTCCAAAAGTCACGAAACAAGGAACAAAACATTTTAAATTGTCTGACAAGTTGGTATCCATCACGATAAAGCTGTCCAAGTTTCAAACTGCCAACTCCGGGAAGAATTCGAAACTCGTAGAAAAAGTAGATACATAGACAAGGGCATAACGTTTACTACTACCTCGACCAATTAAATCCTGTTGGACTCACTCGGACAGCCCAAACTGGAATGAGTGGGGTGTGGCGTAAACAATTAACATCGTTTACCCCACAATAGATGGTGTGGATTTGACATCAACATGCAGAGACAGGCACGGGTTCATCCTATGAGAGCACCATCGCATCCCCAACGGTCTTACCGGTGATCCCGTCGTCGCCATCCAAGAAGATGTCGTCGTCATCGTCATAGTAGTCGTCGTCGTAGTAGTGGTGATCTGACAGCAGGTAGGTGTGTCATCGTCGAACCCAGTTTTTCCGGCCGCGCACGCGGTGGATGATACACATGCGCATCGATTGACAAACGAAAAAGCCGGGGGACGGGGATGGTGATGAGTGGTCGCAGACTCTACCGTTCTACGGTAAACCGACATGCTTCGAAGCGCTGCCCATGTCTTCATCTGCCAACAGTCTTTGTTCAGGCGCTCCATACAGCTCCAATTTCCGGGGCTCTGCATCCAAATTCCTTTCACAACCAAGGGAACACCACCACTTCTGACTCAAGCTCAATGCTCTTGCGACCACGGTAGACGCCGCCTTGGCCGTGCAAGAGGGAAACATGGTGGAAATACTCGGAAAATATGCACTATTCCTACCAGACCTGCGTCAGCGTGGGTCACCGAGAATGTCGAGACTGTCCACGCCGAGGTACACCAACGTTATCAAATGCCCGCCTCCATGTCGGTGTCGACTGGTTACGGCAATATCTCGGTCGACAAATAGCTACCTCATATCTATCTGGCGTCGGTCGATGTAGTACACAAGGGTCTCGACAGCTATGATCCACGACGACAGTGCCAGGGCCGAACACACAGATGCCGCTGCATCCTATTTCAGATATCAGTACTTCGGCTCACAGTAGCAGGACGATGTGGGATCGATGCAGGTGAAGCCGACAACACCGCACTCGTAGGTGTCGTCGAGGCAGTCGCATGAGCAGCCTTGAGGGTTAGCAGCATCGCGGAGAACAAGATGGCCGGTGACAGCACGCGACGAAATTAGCTCTGGATGGATGTTTTGAAGATGGAAAGCAACACGTGGGGGAAGACGATCAACCGCTGATGCTCAGGACTGGCTAGTGAGTACTGGGATCGCGATCACAACAGATTGAGGAGGCAATTCAATGAAAGCAAGGGGGGTTCGCCGAAGAAGAACTTGTCCAGTTGAACCATCGAGTCATGCGTCGGTCATCTTGACTATGTACGCGACTGAAATTTGAGAAACGTTGGAGTGGGTACTTGAGGATCCCATACACACGTGTTGAATCTGATACTGCGCGACGTGACATTGACAAGGGCATCCAGCAGAATGCTCAACCTTGTGTGCAACAGGCGATCTAACAGCACGATAGGAGCACGAAGGTGGGGTGCTTGCTCATCGAGAAGCATCTTGTTCAGACCATGCTCAAGGCCGGTCCAGCTCTCGCCAGTCGTTCACTCACAGTCGCCGCCGTCGTAGTCGCAGTCGGAATTGTTGTTCCCTGCGAAAATGCAAAGCAAGAACGCAACAACCATGCCATTCATTGTGTCATAGCTTGCCTTCAGGGTTTCAAGGTGTATATACGGCACCGTTCGTGGGAACATCGCGAGAATTGACAATTGCAGTCTCTAACACTGGCGGTGGTGTTAATCAATGCTTTACCTACAGGGAATGTCTTTCTCGTGTGGCATGGGCTAGTGAAGCAGATCCGGCATACTCAGCAAACATTTCAAACGCAATGCCAAGGACGATCCGAACTCGCCCCGCATATCCATCCCGAGGCGAAGTGAAACAAACGACACAGCAACGGTTTCAGCGGCCCCTTGACCAGATTATCATTCTAGCGAATTCCCAGCCTAGAAGTTCAAGTGGCTCCCAGTACCGTGGAACGACATCATCACCGATCATCTGACAGCATCAGCACAAGCTAACACATCGACAACGACCACTTACATGAGTCGCACATGCCATTACTGATAAACGAAGTTGTGCAACCTGCACAACCGTTGAGGCCGAGGGGGGCATCGGGGAACGGGGTTTGTTTGTCAGACAGGCGTTGAGGCATGCTAGATTGTGTGTACTTGTCTGGCTCTTGCGTTGGACACATGTGTTGCAAGCCGAGCCTCTGCGGATGGGAAGATCGTCGCCGTCGCAAATCACGCCTTCCTTTCGTTGGGTACTCTATGAACTTTAGACAACGGATAAATTTTACATGCGATAAGTAGTTCATAGCAGACTTGACCATAATAAATCCTGTAACTACCAGTATGCACCTTTGGTTGGTCGTCGTCCCGCTGGGGTTTCGATTCTGCGTGACCGCTCGTTGTGGTGTTGCCAGTGCGGCAGAACGCCGTGTTTTTTTAGTGTATCTGTCCAAGCATGTACGGTCTTTACTATGTAATATATACTATGCACACTATATCCTATATGCAAACCAAGATATGTCTACTGTTACCTAAAAACACAAAAAACCTATCGCACTCCCTCGGCCGACCCAAACTGAAAAAAGTGGAGAGTGGCTACAACAAAAGACATCGTTCACCCCTGGCCTAGATGGTGTGGATTTGACATCAAGACGCAGAAGCATGCAGGAAGGCACGGATTCAACATCTGAGAGCGCGATCACATCCACAACGCCCTTACTGGTGCTCCCGTCGTCGTCATCCAAGTAGTAGTAGGTTGGCACAGAGTCGTCGTCATCCAAGAAGATGTCGTCGTCATCGTCATAGTAGTCGTCGTCGTAGTAGTGGTGATCTGACAGCAGGTAGGTGTGTCATCGTCGAACCCGGTTTTTCCAGCCGCGCACGCCGATTTTTACACATACGTATCGATTGACAAATAAAGAAGCCGGGGGACGGGGGGGTGAGGAGTGGTCGCAGACTCTACCGTTCTACGGTAGACGGACATGCTTCGAAGTGCTGCCCATGTCTTCATCTGCCAATATTCTTCGTTCAGGTGCTCCATACAGTTCAATTTCCTAGGCTCTGCATCCAAATTCCTTTCACAACCAAAGGAACACCACCACTTCTGAGTCGAGCCCAATGCTCTTGTGACCACGGTAGAGGCCGCCTTGGCCGTGCGAGAGGGAAACATGGTGGCAATACTCGGAAAATAGGGTTAGTTTCCGACCAGACCTGCGTCAGCGTGGGTGGAACAGTGTCACCGAGAATGTCGAGACTTTCCACCCCGAGGTACACCAACGCCATCAAATGCCCGCCTCCATGTCCGGGTCGACTGGTTGAAGCAATATCTCGGTCGACACATGGCTACCTCACATCTATCTGACATCGGTCAATTTAGTACACAAGGGTCTCGACACACATGATGCACGACGACAGTGCGTGGGCCGAACACACAGCTGCCGCTGCATACTATTTCAGATATCAGTACTTCGGCTCACAGTAGCAGGACGATGTGGGATCGATGCAGGTGAAGCCGAAAACACCACACTCGTAGGTGTCGTCGAGGCAGTCGCATGAGCAGCCTTGAGGTTTGGTAGCACCGCGGAGAACAAGATAGCCCGTGACAGCACGTGACGAAATTAGTTCTGGATGGATGTTTTGAACATGGAAAGCAACACGTGGAGGAAGACGATCAACCGCTGATGCGCAGGACTGGCTATTAGGTCCTGGGATCGCGATCACAACAGATTGAGGAGGCAATTCAATGAAAGCAAGGGGGGTCCGCCGCAGAAGAACTCGTATGGTTAAACCAAGTATGGCGCCGTTCATCTTGACTATGTACGCGACTGAAATTTGAGAAACGTTGGAGTGGGTACTTGAGGATCCCATACACACGTGTTGAATTTGGTACTGCGCGACGCGACACTGACAACGGCATCCAGCAGAATGCTCAACCATGTTCGCAACAGGCGATCTAACAGCACGATAGGACGACGAAGGTGGGGTGCTCGCTCTTCGAGAAGCATCTTGTTCAGACCATGCTCAGGGCCGGTCCAGCTCCTGCCAGTCGGTCACTCACAGTCGCCGCCGTCGTAGTCGCAGTCGGAATTGTTGTTCGCTGCGAAAATGCAAAGCAAGAACGCGACAACCATGCCATTCATTGTGTCATAGCTTGCCTTCAGGGTTTCAAGGTGTATATACGGCACCGTTCGTGGGAACATCGCGAGAATTGACAGTTAGTTGCAGGCCGTAATCTCCGCGGTGGCGTTTTTCAATGCTTTACCTACAGGGGATGTCTTTCTCGTGTGCTCACCTTACGGCATGGGCTAGTGAAGCAGATCCGGCATACTCAGCAAACATTTCAAACGCAATGCCAAGGACGATCCGAACTCGCCCCGCATATCCATCCCGAGGCGAAGTGAAACAAACGACATAGCAACTGTTTCAGCGGCCCCTTGACCAGATTCTCATTCTAGCGAATTCCCAGCCTAGAAGTTCAAGTGGCTCCCAGTACCGTGGAACGACATCATCACCGATCATCTGACAGCATCAGCACTAGCTAACAAATCGAGAACGGCCGCTTACATGAGTCGCACAATCCGTCACTGATATACGAAGTTGTGCAACCTGCACAACCGTTGAGGCCGAGGAGGGCATCCGGGAACAGGGTTTGTTTGTCAGACAGGCGTTGAGGCATACTAGATTGTGTGTACTTGTCTGGCTCTTGCGTTGGACACATGCGGCCAGCGCCTGTCGCAAGTCGAGCGTGTGCAGATGGGAAGATCGTCGCCGTCGCAGATCACACCTACCTTCCGTTCGGTACTCTATGAACTTTAGACAACGGATAAATTTTACATGCGATGAGTAGTTTATAGCAGACTTGACCATAATCAATCCTGTAACTACCAGTATGCACCTCCGGTTGGTCGTCGTCCCGCTGGGGTTTCGATTCTGCGTGACCGCTCGTTGTGGTGTTGCCAGTGCGGCAGAACGCCGTGTTTTTTTAGTGTATCTGTCCAAGCATGTACGGTCTTTACTGCATATGCATGCCACTCAGAGGTATATACAATTTTGAATCTGCACACTATATCCTATGCAAACCAAGACATGTCTAACTGTTACCTAAAAACACAAAAAACCTATCGCACTCCCTCGGCCGACCCAAACTGAAAAAAGTGGAGAGTGGCTACAACAAAAGACATCGTTCACCCCTGGCCTAGATGGTGTGGATTTGACATCAAGACGCAGAAGCATGCAGGAAGGCACGGATTCAACATCTGAGAGCGCGATCACATCCACAACGCCCTTACTGGTGCTCCCGTCGTCGTCATCCAAGTAGTAGTAGGTTGGCACAGAGTCGTCGTCATCCAAGAAGATGTCGTCGTCGTCGTCATAGTAGTCGTCGTCGTAGTAGTGGTGATCTGACAGCAGGTAGGTGTGTCATCGTCGAACCCGGTTTTTCCGGCCGCGCACGCCGTATCGATTGACAAACGAAAAAGCCGGGGGACGGGGATGGTGATGAGTGGTCGCAGACTCTACCGTTCTACGGTAGACGGACATGCTTCGAAGTGCTGCCCATGTCTTCATCTGCCAATAGTCTTCGTTCAGGTGCTCCATACAGTTCAATTCCCAGGGCTCTGCATCCAAATTCCTTTCACAACCAAAGGAACACCACCACTTCTGAGTCGAGCCCAATGCTCTTGTGACCACGGTAGAGGCCGCCTTGGCCGTGCGAGAGGGAAACATGGTGGCAATACTCGGAAAATAGGGTTAGTTTCCGACCAGACCTGCGTCAGCGTGGGTGGAACAGTGTCACCGAGAATGTCGAGACTTTCCACCCCGAGGTACACCAACGCCATCAAATGCCCGCCTCCATGTCCGGGTCGACTGGTTGAAGCAATATCTCGGTCGACAAATGGCTACCTCACATCTATCTGACATCGGTCGATGTAGTATACAAGGGTCTCGACACACATGATGCACGACGACAGCAGTGCGTGGGTCGAACACACAGCTGCCGCTGCATACTATTTCAGATATCAGTACTTCGGCTCACAGTAGCAGGACGATGTGGGATCGATGCAGGTGAAGCCGACAACACCGCAATCGAAGGTGTCGTCGAGGCAGTCGCATGAGCAGCCTTGAGGGTTAGCAGCATCGCGGAGAACAAGATGGCCGGTGACAGCACGCGACGGAATTAGTTCTGAAAGGATGTTTTGAAGACGGGAAGCAACACGGGGGGACACATGACCAACCACCGATGCTCAGAAAAGCTATTAGGTCCTGGGATCACCACCACAACAGGATGTAGACATCCGACATCGATTTCGCAAAAGATTCAAGAGGCAACTCAATAAAAGCAAGGGGGGTCGGCCGCAGAAGAACTCGTATGGTTGAACCATCCCATCATGCGTCGGTCATCTTGGCTACGCGACTGAAATTTGAGAAAACGTTGGAGTTGGGACTTGAGGATTCAATAGACACATATTGAACCGATACTACGCGACGCGAAATTCACAAGGGCATCCAGCAGAATACTCAACCATGTTCGCAACAGGCGATCTATCATGACGGTATGACAACGAAGGTGGGGTGCTTGCTCTTCGAGAAGAGTCTCGTTCAGACCATGCTCAAGGCCGGTCCAGCTCTCGCTAGTCGTTTACTCACAGTCCCCGCCGTCGTAGTCGCAGTCGGAATTGTTGTTCGCTGCGAAAATGCAAAGCAAGAACGGAACAACCATACGACTCAGGGTCTCAAAATGAAGGGGTGTTGTTTCTCTTGACGGAACCCGCACTGGGTTCCCGTCATGCTAAGACGCACCCAGCATCGGCGTTCGCCTCAACCGAACAATATGTGAACTTCTATGTATTCTAAAGGAGCAGGCGTCTCCATCAACACGGGTTGCCACAATTGCTGAATCGACGTTGCCAATTGGGGTGCAGGTGTAGCAAGGAGCGGTGAGAGGGTCCTATCCCAGAGAGGATTGGGACTTGATGGGACAACCCGTCTCCAGTTGCTCAGCCTTGACCTTGGTGGCATTTGGTTGCTACGGGCGTCTAAGCTTCCGCTTTTGCAGGTTTATATACGGCACCGCACGTGGAAACATCGCGAGAATTGACAGTGTTGTTCAATGCTTCCGTATAGGAGATGCCTTTCTCGTGTGCTCACATTACGGTATGGACTACTGAAGCGCATCCGGCATACTCAGCAAACTTTCAAAGCCCAATTCCTAGTAGGAAGTGACATCGCCACACATACATACCCGCCCACGCAGCGAGACTCGTTCAGAAGTGACGAACTGTTTCAACAGATCCTTGGCCAAATTTCCTGTCTAGGGGTTGAAGTGGCTCCCAGTACCGTCTGTTCCCCGTGGAACGGCATCAGCACCGACCATGCTCAACATATAGCTCGACACAACGGCGTTGGGCCAATCGGACGTACCAATGGTCAAGCGCATTTCTGTACATCCGCCGAACGCTGTTGAACCATGCCAGGAAAAAAAAGCCACCAAACCAAACACCGTCTGCCCACCTCACGACAGTACCGAAACATCAAGAATTACCACTTACATGAGTCGCACCACCCATCACCGATGAACGAAGATGTGCAACCTGTACAGCCGTTGAGGTCGAAGAGGGCATCGGGGAGAGGGGTTTGTCGGACAGGCGATGAGGTCTGATAATAAGCTATATGTACTTGGTTGCTCTTGCCTTGGTCACTCCAACGTTGAGAAAGGACCCCTCTGGACGCGAAGCACTGCTCCTACAAGTGGACATGGAGCAACAACACCGTTCTTGGCACTCGTTTTCGTTCATGGATGTATTTATCTTGGGACCCCGAGCTTCGCCGGCGACCTTTCCCTCTGCTCGCACTCCTCCTACGCAGGTCATTTTTTTGCCGACTACCGTATCCTATGCTCCAAATCGCGTTTGTGGCATACTTCTCCATCTTGCGCACACGTTACCGTGGACCACACAAACGCCAACTGGTGGTGTGCACCCCACTGTATCGTTCTGGCGGTTCCTAATATTCGATGCCAAGTCCCAGAGAGCTAGCTTGAGCAAAGACCCTCAAATTAGGCGCACAACAGGCTCGGCTGAACTGCTAGGGTCAGGGTGATGGAGTCCCAAAGAGTTGTGGTGACCAACACACGAATCTGGCGGGGGTCATGATCGGGGGGGGATGAACCTTCCGTGATCAAGATTTACCAGTGGGGTTATTACAATAGTATGACCCGCAGCGTGTTTTGGGCGGGGAGACAGACCTAACCGCCGTGAGGCGTGGCGGACTGCAGCGGGGAGGGCATGGAGGACGGCAACTTTGGCGATGAAACGGATCGTCAAGTTTGGCTCTCATCGGAATCATACCTCTCCCGGATGTGTTGTTGTCGTTGGATTCATTAATTACTTCATGTCGATTGATATCTAATCAGTAACGGCATTTTGACTTTTGAAAACGCCCCTTGGTGGTTCTCTATGCAGGAATCGCGCGGGGAGCTTGAGCGATGAACTTGGCCTTCTAGAAGAAGACGATAGAAATGGATGCGGACGACTAGATGCACGGTGGCAATACGGCACGGGTCTCGCATCCAAGCGTGTACGGTCGCCGCCCTTGACGATTCGTTACTGCAAGTTGGGCTAGGCGCGGAGAGATGAACTTCTTGGCAAATCACTTGGTTAGGCGAAATATGAATGGTACGTTGTTTTTGCCTCATCCAGTGCCGAACACGGGCACCGGAGAGTGACAACCTGCATTTGGGAACCCCTTGCAGGAATAAGAACCAGAACCGGATAGGCCTGGCCGAAATTCGAAGATAGCCCGGTTTGGAGCAGCCTCCGCGAGCTTAGCGCTTAGCGCAAAATGAGAGGCCCCCACAGGGGTAGTCCCATTTGTAGCACCAAGCGCTTACCGGACGACGAATAATAAGTAGTGACTCCCTGCGCGCCGCTGAAGCAAGGGACGGTGAGAAGCGCGCCCAGCTCCCATCGCGGCTTCATGGCCTGTCCAAAGACGAAAGACGCAAAGGTAAAATGGAGATGCTATGCGATGTACCTCAGGCGTACGACCCGCTTCGGTTCTTCGTCATCAAATGTTCTTTTTATTGCAAACTTAAAACAGGTTGGGTACAGCGAACCCAGGCATAATCACATGCACTCGGTCGATCCAAGGAAGGTCAGGAGACTAACCCCTACCTGGCGCATCTTTGGAACTAAACCTACAACTACAGCAGGCGCCCGCACCAAAGAATTCGGTACAACAAACTGCAGCCTCGAAACTTTCAAACTATAGCAACTTGACATTAGTTGCAACGTGGGGGAAAGGACTAAAACCCGCCCGTGGGGTGTACCACCGCGGCTACAGGTACGAACGGAGCCCCAAGACGCGGCGGTTGCGAGATCAGAAGGCAGGCACGTGGGTGGGCGACCCCTAGAGATTTTCACCCATTCGAGGTGGGGGCGGGGGACTTAATGCAAAATACTGGAACGCGCGGAGGGGGGCGGGGGGGGGGGGGGAAAAC
>FN649743.1:2686917-2712860 GCA_000310025.1 Ectocarpus siliculosus | reverse complement strand
GGGACAACGGGGGGAAAGGGAAAAAACCCCCCCCGGGGGGGGCCCCCCCGGGCCACAGGGACGAACCGGGCCCCAAAACCGGGGGGGGGGGGAAACCAAAAGGCGGCCCGGGGGGGGGGCCCCCCCAAGAGATCCCCCCCCACCCGGGGGGGGGGGGGGGGCCAAAAGCAAAAAACCGGAAACCCCCGGGGGGGGGGGGGGGGGGGGGGGGAGGTGCCCGCTTTCTTCGCAGACACATCCCGCGGCCAGAACGACGAGCTCAGTCTTCCGGACGAAACCGACAGCATGGACCAGCCCACGGCACGATGGGACTTAAGGCATCGGGACGGTATTCACGTTCGAGCCGTCTACGCTGGCTGCTCTTGAGAGTTCGTTACTGCAGAGTGTAGCGTGGCGTGCTCGTTAGGCAAGGCAGCGGTTGGTAAGTTGGTATCTCTGAACAGCAGTGTTTTTTTCTTACGAACACGGGTAGTAAATTCCTTGACAACAAAGGAGAGCACGACACCGGTCGCTTCCCCCTCTCACCCAGCATCCAAGTTTCCTTTAAACGTCCCAAGGGCCAAACAATAACAATTGCCGTCCCAAATACATGTAATTTCAGACAACGAACAAACAGCGGACGGGAAAAAATACAAACGAAAAATCTGACCCCCAACGGGTAGAGATCAACAGGTTCGTTTGCTTGGCGGGCTGATCGCACGGCAGTCTCCCAATAATAATAGTGTACATACAGTACCTGCCACCTTTTCGAGTACCACCTAGTAAGTGCATCTTAAGTTAGATCGAAGTACGCGCAGGGCGGGGCTGCTGTTGAAAAAGTACAGTAGTGGAGTGCAGATGCGGTACATAGTAGGGTCACGGGATTCGCGTGTGGGAATCTCTGCATTACGAAACCTTTTCCCAGAACAGCAGGGCAAGGGGAACCTCTGCATTAGGGAACCTCACCCCCACCAACGTTGGGGGGACGCTGCATTCGAGAACCTCCACCTGAAATTGCAGGGGAACCCCACACAAATGGGGATACGATTTCGTACACAACAATGCATTGCACTCACCCGGCGTGCTCCTTCCCGGCTTGTAGAGTCAATGGTCTAAGGACTACGGCATGCACGACTATGAGTACACCCCCCCCCCTCGGCTGGCCCACAATGACAAAAATGGAGCGTGTGTCGAGGACAAACTATTTTTCGTGTACAGTACCCCCTTTGCCCTGTATGCATCAACAAGCATACAGCAGTAAAGACAGCAGCAGCGTTGGGCGGGGAAATTTGATTGGGCTATGTCTGTATACCGGGATACCGGGCAGGAGCGTCGTAGACGGGATACCAAAGGAGGTCTTGCACTTGCTTCAACGGACCTCGACGACCAAGCTCTTGTGCCCGGTGTCTCCTTTTATCGGGGATTGAGGTGCTTCCGCGCTTCGCGTTTGCCCCTCGGACGGCGCTTTCCACCGCAGCACAAAATCGACGCGGCGCACCTGCTGTATGTACAGGACACCTGCCGCATCGTCCCGCAATCCTAACCTGTCACTCACTGCCCTTGTACTCCTCCGCCCGTCTACATAGCACCCACACTAGATTAAGCGCTCCCCACGTACCCCTGTCCTCCCTTGCCGAGTACAAAGGTGGAGACAGGCATGCCATCCCTCGCAAGCTAGCATAAAGTATGAGGTGAAGAATGGGGAGAAAAAAACTGTCGTCCTGAATGAGGACCAAAGGTGTTGTCCCCACGTCGATTGTAGCCTATGCTAATACATACTTGAGTACAATAGTACATAGACTCAGCAGTCCCGGAGACGGATATTGCGCTCTTGCGAGACGTTCAGGACTCCAACACGTGAGTCGGGGTGTAACATGGTCTACAGGACCCCTGCTGCCACGGCCTTGACGTCCGAGACGGCCTGTCCACCTGTACCTCAACTAGCCAACCCCCACCCACCTTCCCACTTCAACAGGTCGCTTTGCTGTTGACCCTCCTCTCTTGGCTACGCCCCAGGAGGGGGTGCTACCGCCGCAAACGGTTTCTTCTGCGAAGTGCTGGATCTGGTGTGGCTGGAGCTTGACTCGTGTCGCTGGACGACCAGGCGGTGGAAGGTTGCGCGAGGCACCCGCCGAGCTGAGCACAGGTAGGTGGAGCCCGATGTTTCAGTGGCAAATATCTCGCTGCGTGTGCCTGTGCAATAAGTTGCCAGCAGTAGAAAGAACGTTCGCGGAAAATGATACGGAACGAGATCGCTCGATTGATATTGTGGTGATGTGGCGACCATCCGTGCATGCGTCATATGTCGGAGCCGCAAGATGTGGCACGTGCCGCAGAACGCTGTGGAGTGACGGCGGCAGCAGCAGCAGCAGCAGTGGCTACGGCAGAAGAAGCATCGGCAGCGGGCACAGAAGCCGAGGAGACGCTGCTGGTCGTGGTGTTGTTGTTGTCACCTCTACGTGCCGCGAACTTGCGTCGTCAAGCAACCTCTTGCACGCAGCATTGCGCAGCATGGAGAGAAAGTATCCCGCCCTGGTTGAATGGGCGATAAATCACGAGTAGTGGCACGTTTCAACTGCCGCTGTTTTCGCACGCCACTGCTGAGGGTATGCCGCTTGTTGTCCTCTTGACATGATGTCGCTCACAGGCTGACCCTGCCGGTGGCACTTCCAGACGGATGACGTCACCTACTATTATTGTTCATGAACACCGGTTGCGCCGCAAGAAAGAAACATTTTTCTCCGCGTTTTCGACGTCGGTCAACTGCGCATCGCTTCTCCTGCTGCCCCAGCGGGCGTTGGGATAGGTATTTAGGACACACGGCATCACGCCGGAAATAGCATCGCCACGTGAGTGGAGTCATAGCATTTTAGCAGCAGCCCGGCCTTGTTCGGGTGCAGGGAAACAAGAATCGAAAGTAGAGTATCCGCCGGGCTTGAGTATAAATAGCGACATGATCTGGTGGTGCACTCGGCCGCCGTAGTTGTAAGCAGGTCGCGGGGTTGGGTGGCGGTGGGCGGCGGCCAATCAAATGGCGGCATGCGGTCGCGAGCGACGTGTTGTACTGAAAATCGACTGTGGCTATCTATGTTCGCATCGGGCGCACCCGTTTTCGCCAGTACTTGGTGTGGCCCGTGCTGAAAGTAGGTAGTCAGAGAGTGAGTGCATGGAGCTGCGTCTGGCTACGTAGCTGTCTGTCAGCAAAGTGGTTAATTCAACCACCCGCGGTTCCCTCCTCTCTTGTCGGAAATATGTGACTGACAACAGCGGTGCAAGCCACATGATAAGTTCAGAAAAACTGTTGGTATCGCAATGCGTTATGAGATGTTGATACTCGCTCGAGGTGCATTGCTGATTGTTGGGCACCCACAACTGGTGGGTAGAATTTTGCATGCATTTGAAGGTATAGTAAGATAATATAAAACCAAGTGTTCGAGTTTTTTCCGCGTTTTTTTGTCATGAAATCCTTCCTGCTCGCAGCCGAGCTTGCACTGATTCGATCGAAACCGTACGGCGGTGTTACAGTGCGTACGTGTATACACGTGTATACACTATACACACATGCACACTGACTGTAAAATGTAAAATATATCTGGTGGACATAGCTATACACAACCAACCTGCCTCTTGCACGATGCAGTTTTGTATGCGCAACATCACATCACAACGTGTGCCCGCTGTTGTTGTTGTGCTCGTGGTGTTCAACTGCACACACCTGGCATCTGGCAAACACCACTACTTCCATGCCGCCAGACCATGCGCGCACGTCTTGCGCACTGCTGTATACTTCAGATAAGGGTTTGGGTGTGCCAGGGTACGTGTAGTTGCGTAACGCTCGCTCTTCTTGTAACCTGAGGCCTTCAAAACAGCCGTATCGATATCGAGTATCGATACTCGGTACGTATCGACCCATTTTCGGGATATCGAACAAAATATCGGTATTTGTGTTTTTTTCTCGATACGATGGGCGTATTGCATCGAACCCTTGTGCCCGACCAACATCCAACACTGATGAGATGGAACGGCGGGACGATCTATCGGCAGACTGTAAACACGACATATGCATACATACATACATACATACTATTATACGGGTGACTGTCGAGTACCAGCAGTATAAGGGGTCGTACTGGAAACAGACTCCGGCAGTTCCTCGTTTTTTATTAAAGCTGAAACCACGACGAACGCTCTCATTTGTAGTACACGAACTATCGGATGGCAGCGGACGCTCTAAGACGGCCGTTCGATTCACCCGTCCCTGACTCCCTGACTCTCCGCGGGATTTTTTTTTTCTTTTTTTTTTTTGTCTTCACTTCAAATCAGCGCTCACAGCACTAGTGTGCCGTTTACTCCAACCCGTGGTCACACAGATGGACCCCTCTCTATCCTACCCTCCTGCGGTACGTTTCCTTCGATTTTTAATGCGAGAAGAGTTCAGCACTTTCCTTCTGTGCACACACGAACTAGCGCTATCCACTAGGCCAGGAGCGGAAGCGAGAGAAAAACTCACTCTGCAGGAAAAGCTCGCTTACGCCGGGATTCGAACCCCTGACCTGACCTCTAGAAGGTTTCGAGGATATCACCTAGACCACCGGGGCGACCGGTTCTGGAATGTATAGCAGTGAGTGACCGACGAGACTGCATCTGGCACGTCCAGGCTGTACAAAAACATCGCTACAAATGCAATAATTATTCGAAACAGGAAAAACACTAAAGCGGACGCTAAGCAGAGCTTGCCGTGGAACAACCACGTTCGTTTTTGAACTTGAACCAACGATGCAGGTTCATCACTTTCCGTGGACAACAGTCCAGCGTCTATTCGTAGTGGGTGCACAGCGTTTTAGTATTTTCATGACCTACCTACAGTACCCTCAGCAAATATACGTAGTGATACTCGCGAGTCCATACGTGTTGCCTAAATAAAGTACCCAGCACTGCGAATCCAAGAGCAACGCCCATCAAAGCCAGAAAAGAGGAATATATACATGGAAGGAAATTACTACAGGTCCCTTTGCAGTGAAAGGCAAATAAAGCACGGGTTGTGAAAAACAAACAAGAGCGAGTGCCGAAGAATGTGGGCACTCCAATCCACGCATCCTGGAAAGCGATACGACCTGAACTCCTCGTGTAAATGATGTGAACAAAAGTACTGGGCAAGCTTGACGTCATAGCGGACAGTTCGGGGGAAGGCAAGTGAGTTTGGTCCACTTTTTTCACTCCCAGATTGCGCTCCTAGTGGTAGAAAGCGGCGCTACCTGGAATCTCCCTCTGCAGCAACACCGGCCGACAGGCCGGTCAACGTGCCAATCCTACGAGCAAGAACTACGTAACGAACAACATTTTGAAATCTCCACACCCATTGGTCGAGCGAGACAATGCTCTCCAACCATACGTACACACCGGAGGGTAGCAGTGCCTCTTTTGCTCAAGCAGAGCCCGGCCGCTGGCAACTCTCTTCGATTGGGGATCCGCCTTCCCGGACAGTTAGCGGCCTGCCAATCGACCTGTATTTCACCTTTCATGTCCCCGTCTCGTCGATATTCCCGAGAGAAACCTCATTTCATTTGGGGAAACTGGTGTACTGGATGGGTGTCAGGTGGCGCAGAGGTTGCCGTCGACGTCGCGCCGTGGTCAGAGCTGCCATACGCCGGAGGAGGAGGAAGATCACTAGCGGGAGCGGCAGCAGCAGGGGCCGCAGGCCCAGGAAACGTCTTGGTGGTCGCTTGGACTGAGCCGTGACCGGCAGGAGGAGCAGGAGCTGCAGGAGGGCCTGGGGAGCTGCAGCACTTGGAGCACTTGAGGCGACACGTGACGAACAAGCACACCAATACGGCGGCAGCAGCCAAAAAGGCCGTTCCGCCGACTACTCCACCGACGATAGCGCCTACCGGAGCTGCTAGGTTGCGATGCAAAGGGTACGTGACCAACGGATGGAACGCGTTGTTGATAGAATTGTGATAGGAAGAAGCCGAGCCGTTGGCAATAGAGGAAGCTACGTACACTGTTCGCCTGCTGTTCAACAAGTGGCCAAGCACGGAACAAGCCAAAACACACACGGTTTCAATTCTAGAACGGCATAATACTAGATAACGATGTCCTAACTTGTTTACTGTCAAAAGCACGCTCTTCCCGTTCTTTTGGGGCGATACGTGCACTCCGTGAGGCATTCCATTCGGTGTTCCTCGACATGGTATTCGGTTAATTGTTTCGGTGTGTTACGTGATCATGAACACACGATCGTCGGATTGCCCATTGGACGTCAACATACTTCTTCTTGTAGCCCGGTAAATCCTCAGCACAAAACCGGAAGTTCAAGAACTCGCAGAAAACGCGATGTGTAGTGTATGATATTGATAAGGTTCTACATAGTCGAAGCCCACGTGCTAGTGCGCAGTTGTTTTGGCAATCCACCGTCGTTCCAGCGCTTTAATATACGCCGACAACAGAAAGAGAAACCTACCTCCATCATCGCCTAACGTCGACATCGGTGGCAACATGGATGGCGGATAACAGTCCCGCCCGTGACCGAGGTTGTGCGGTTGTGTCCACGCGAAGGTTGGGAAACATTACAAGGGACAGAGACAGACGATGCGACACAGTATTTTCATGAGGTCACGTCGATGCAACGAGAATTCACACGTTTCAATGTTTGGACGCGAGCTTGTGTGGCACCATGGTGTCACATTTGGGCATACCCTACAAGCGTGGGAGGGCAAGCGTGGGAGGGTTGGGGTTGTGCGGAAACGAGCTTCAACAATGTGATGGACGAGGGAAAAGAACGACTCAACGCTGCTTGCGAACATATTAAATGCATGCACCGCAGAAGCACAATTCCCTGTTTGTGGCTTTCCCCCTGTGTGACCCCGGCTGATGCACTCAGAGCAGAATTCGGGAGGGTGAGAAATAAAGCGTCGAAATCCAGGCGACGTCACAATGCACACGGACGCATAGGCGTCATCCCGCTCGATTGGTCGGGCGTTTTGATTGAATTTCTCAGAGCGAACACATCGAAAGCGAGAGAAGGAGTTGAGTGCTCTACATTGCTTATTTATGCGCACGATCCTGATTTTGAAACGTGTTCATAGCCCGTTGATTCGGCGTCCCAGTGCGATAAATAGTAAAGGCGCCGAGCGGGCCATCGCACCCCCAAGCCCTTTACCATCATCGGAGGGGATCCCGCCGCCTTCAAGATCAAGGGCGCCGGAGGTTGAGCTGTCGTAGGAGTCGTCTTCCGAGTTGTCAACAGAGTTGTCGTCTGTTGTGTCATCGAAGGAGTCGTCTCCGAAGTCGTCAACATCGTAATCGTAGGTTGGGCTGTCGTAGAGGTCGCCATCGTCGTCATAGTAATGGTGATCTGAAACGAATGTGGCATCGTCGAGCAAGATTCGTCCAGGCGCGGAGACGAACGAATTTTCAAACTTACACATCAGTTGAAAAACGAACAAGGGAAAGGGTGGAAGGAATCACGGGGAAAAACTGCACTTGTTTGATTTCCAGGGTAACGCCAGCCAACGGTTCATGCAAAAACCTGTCGGTGTCTGTATCTGCGTACATTCTTTGCCCAATGCTGCCTGAAAGCAACACGGTTGACACCATTTTTTAGGGTTCCCCTTTTTCAACCAAGACGGGGTTGTACCAGCACAATTGAACAACATCCTAGGACAGTGGGAGAAGCACAGAAGAAGAGGTCATGTTGACCGTGTGAAAAGCCGGGACTGTCGAGACGTATCGCCCGAGGAAAACATCGTTGCCAAACGTCCACCTTTACGTATGTGTCTAGAGCGTTTAGTACTTACTTCTGTCGAGAGCTAGTTCACACCAATCTCATATCGCTCTAACAAGGGTCTTGACACATAGGGCTGACCCACGGTGGTAGCGCCTGGGCAGAAATGACACCAGCCGCTGCGCCCTATTTCAGCTATCGATCACGAAACAAAGGCATGACGCCAGCATCGGCTTACAGGTGCAGGACGATGATGGATCGAGGCAGGTGAAGCCGTCAGTACCGCACTCGTAGGTGTCGTCGAAGCAGTCACATGAGCAGCCTCGAGATTCAGCGACATCGCAGGGGAAAAGGTTGCCGGTGACAGATTGCAACGAACTTAGTGCTCAATGGATATTTTGAAGATGGAACGCAACACATGCGAAAATATGACCAACCGCCGGCTTCGCTGGAAATTTGGTTGAGGGATCACGACCACAACAGAACCTAAAAGCACCATCTCTACAGAAGCATTCCCGACGCAATCGACGGCAGTATGGAGCACAAGCCGCCACCAAGAAAGATTGGGCGTCCAAATAGTCCGTCTGCTCGATCAAGTTGACAAACGCGGCTGTTATTTGAGAAAGATTCACGGCGGTTCCAATATTGTTTTGAATTTGATTAGGGCGACAACACTGACATGGGCATCTAACAGCTGGCTAATCCTGCGACCAATCAGTACGGCAGAACAACAAAGAATGTGGCTCGCTCTTCGAGAAGGCCCTTGTTAAGACCACGCCCAAAGCCGGCCCGGTTCTCGCTAGTAGTTCACTCACAGTCGCCGCCGTCGTATTCGCAGCCGGAATTGTTGTTCGCTGCGAAGTCAAAAGCAAAAACGGAACAACATCACGATTCAACATCCCGAAATGCAGGGGGACGTTCTTTCTCCGGGTTGCATTCTTCACTTAATCCACCTGGATGCGGGTGTTCCAGCCACTCTATGTCGTAGACAGCATAGTTTGCGCCTCAACCGTGAAATATTCCTATAGTTTCTAATGCAGACGTTTCCGCCCACTCACGCTATTGCTGCTGAATCGACGTGGTCAAATGGGAATCACAGTAGGAACGGCAACAAGCGGCAGGAAACAGACAGAGGCGTATCGCAGAGAGTAGTGCGGCAAAAATGGCGTGTCGGTTTCCTCATGCTCAACCCGGGCCTTGAGGGCAGTTGTTTGCTTCGAACGGTTCAATTAGCTTGTAGCAAAGAACGCGCCAATATTGTTGCTCCTCTCCCTAAATAATTGATATATAGTCGCGCAGTGCCAGGTGCAGTCCATAAAACGAGAAGTTGTGGGGCACCATTCTTACATATGGGGGATGCCTTCTCGCGTGCTCACCGCACGGTGTGAATTCCGCACGTAGACCCGCCGTGCAGAGAAACCGGTTCAGACCCTTATTCCAAAGTAGGAAATGAATTCGCCACAAGTCTTCACTACGAATAGAAATCCTTGGACAAACGACACAGCAAATGTTTCAATAGCTCCATCAACTAAATTTCCATTCTGCAAGATGGAGGGGCTCCACGTACCTCCGTTCACCGTGGAACAGCGGCGTCACCGAGAGGAACGGCCGACTCATGGCTATGCGCAATCTGGCGCACACGCCAAACGTTGTTTGAAACACGCGGGCAAAACTCAAGAGCACCCCGTCCGTCTATCTGACTGCATCGTTAGAAGCGAGGGAACACATCAAGAACAGCCACTCACATGAGTCGCACATTCCATCACTGATCCATTCTTGGTAGCAATCTGCACAGCAGTTCAAGGTCGAGCGGGATCGGGGAGTGCGGTTTCGTTGGACAGGTGATAAGGCTTGCTGGCAGGCATTGATCTGTTGCATTACTGCTCTTGACCTATTAGAGGACTATATAATGTAAGTATTGAATTTCGGATGAGGCCTCCAGCTACGGCCTGTGGTCCCACCCGTACTTCCCTGTGGCGGCTTTTCCTCGATCACTGACCTGGAGCCCGGTTGAGTTACCCAAACTTTCGTGCGGTAAGCAATGGAATTGAAGCGGTACACGGCGGGCACACGGGGCAAAGTCGCCTCCAAATGCCGGAGACAACGACCCCTCGGTTGTGGCCTTGCAGCTGGTCGAACGACGCCGTTTGGAGGACGGATCAACGAGTTACTTGTGCACATTTCTTTTTGGCCCTTGCCTCGGCATGCCGGCGCTGAAAATATATGGATTTCGAGACGAAGCGTTGCTCCTACGAGCAGATGTAGACAACACCACCGTGCTTGGCTCTCTGTTTGTTTACGAATGCGTTTCTTGGAGCCCCCAAGTCTTGCCAACGGGTTTTCTCCTGCTGGACTACCTCCATCCCACGTCACTTGTTGTCGAATACCTCACCCTGCGCCAATCGTTTGTTCGGCAGTTTTATCCACAGCTTGCCCGCGAAAACTTCCATAGAACAAACAAAGTCGTACGTGGTTGGTGGTCTACCTCACTGTGTCGTTCTTTCGTTCGTCAATCCGAGTTCTGACCATTTTCCGTTTTCCATCTTGCAAACTGCAGTAGTCATAAGAACCGATCCTTAGTTCCGACACGCCAGCTTGAGCAAGCAGGTGCCCAAGAGCGGCGGGATTGTCAGCGATACGGTTCGGAGTCCTACAGGGGGGCAACACAATATCCTGACGAGGGTCGTCAACTGAAAATATTATGAGTCGTCTTTGACCGAGATCGACCATGTGACCAACAGCGTGTTGGGGGTGGAGAGACAGACCTACCCGCGGGGTGGAAGACGCGAGGTAGATAGCGGGGAGGGCATGAAAGACGGCAACTCCGGCAGCGAGAGATGATCACGGGAAGTTTGAGTCGCACCAGATTCATACCTCTCCCCAAGGAGGTAGTGTTGTTGATTGTTGCTGCTGTCGTTGCGTTAACGAATGATGTGTTATTCCGTAGTGTTAGGGTTGACAAATCTCGAAGAAATCCGCTGTGCCTGTCGATGCAGCCATGTCCCGCGGCTAGAGCGACGGATTCGGCCTTCTGGACCAACACGGTGACGTAGATGCGGGCGCCTAATGTAGATACATCTCTGGGAAAATTCGGGACGGGTTCGCATCCAGGCGTGAACGGCCGCCGACCTTGGAATATTGTTGCTGCAGCTCGGACTACTCGTTAGGCTTGGGACGGGAGCATGAGTTGGTGGGAGAATCGCTCGGCCGTATCAGGAGCGCAACAGGTTCCTGCATTACTACCGGGTCCAGCTCGAGCAAGAAGAGTGGGCCAGGCTGTTGGTTTGGAGCCTCGAGCCTCCCGCAAAATGAGGCATTAAGAAAACGAACGAGGACCTCATCTGTACGGTAGAAATGCTTACCGGAAAAGGTGGTTGTTGTGTATCCCGACGCAGTGCTGAAGCAAGCAGCGGTGACCAGCGCACCCAGCTCCCATTGCGTCTTCATGGCCTGTGTAAAACGAGAAGGAAGCATACCTGAATTATTGTGTCCTCCGTTCTTCTCGTCGAAGTATTGGATCCGAGGCTCTATCACTGTTCGGCACTTCTTTCTGGCAGGACGAAATCATTTCTCCCGCTTCCTTCTCAGGGGCATGCACGCCCCGAAGATCGCCAAGTACCGTGGCAAAGTGTGCTCATCGCGAACAGCCGGCGATGCGACTGAGTTTATTTGGCAGCGAGGCGTTCCTACCCATAAAAAATACATAGACTATGGGGTGTTTTTAAATAATTTTTTTCTGAGGCTGTCAATGCTAAACAAAATATTTTCTGAGGTTGTAAAGGCCAGATGGAGCGTCGCGGCTGCTTGTAACTTCGATTCTCGGTGCCCCAAAACACGGGACCAACCACGTTTGTTTTCGAACCTAAGTCGGTAGGACACACATCCAACGCGCATACCAGGACACTCGGTAGTATTCAATGGTATCTTGTCTTTCTACATTATCCGACGGTCAACGGTTTTGTATATTTTTCATTTTTTCCGCTGTTCAACGCATCTATGCATGCATGTGGTCTGACAGGAATCACATGCCAACACACACACTAATGACCGACCAATTTCCACCCCGGCCAATAGGTTGGGATTTCAGTAGTTGTTCTGGTGAACGTGATAAGGATTGCTTGAGGGTAGTTATGTTGGCGTGACGGAGATGAAGGAAAGGGGAAGGGAAGAAACAGGATGAAGGCCATGATGGAGGAGGAAAACATGGCGTGAAAGAGACCAAAGGGTTTGAGCCAGATCACCTTCATCACAACAAACGTCGCGGGACTGGAGAGGACGTGCAAAAATTGGGAGTGTTGGCGACGAGAGTGGCCGTAGAAAATGCAGGGAATACGATGAGAGCATTCCAAATCGAACGCGCGTCCAAAGTAATAGCCGCCATGGTAACAACGTGCAGATTTCTTCTGTTATTGCTACGGTATCTGTCATTAATCCAGAGAGTAGCGTAGACTTCCCCATGACGCCCTGTCACAGGGTCCCAGACGGTGGCCTTGAGAAGCATTTTGTTTTCAATCGCACTGATACTGACGACGTCTTTTCATTGTTCAGCCGGTTAGCGTGGTCGATGCTAATACAGTGCGCCAGGAGAGAGAGCGAGAGAGCGAGAGAGAGTGAGTCAAACTGAGAACAGAAGACAGACACACACAGCCAAAGAGAGTGGAGAGCAGAAGCAGGGTGCAAAGCCAGGCCATTTGGCGGGCAGCTCATCATCTGCGTTCGGGCTGGAGGTTCTTTTCGTTTGTTATTCCGTCACCATACCTAAGATGTAGCAGGTCTTCTTGCCTGCACGCAGAGAAACTTCAGCCAAACTGCACTTGTGCCATACAGTTCCAACGATCGCATCAGAAACGAAGAGCCAAAAACGATGCAACCACTACATCCCAACGAGGCAGGCACACCGCGGCCTAGTGTCTAACGGGTTGTCATTCCCCAGCCGGCACGCCCAGTCAAGGCGGCCTCAGATCACAACATGGTGAAATAACCTCGGTGGCAGGCTCGCCCACAACTCAGAGGTTCGGACCAAGCCGAATCAGAAGCAGTTCAGCCGGCCGGAGTTACAGGTTGAAGCAACGCGATGGGCGGTGACTGACCGGTTCCTCCTCGACCGCGACCAACGTCTGGGCGAGCAAACGACCACTACCCCGGAGATATAGACCGAGTTCACCAATGCTCTCCTCGAAGCGGCGAGGGCGATACGACCCGAAGAACCGCGGAGACGACACACGTGAGACCCCAGAGACGAGAGCAGCCTTGGAGGGGGCCCTTACCAAGCGGCGAGAAGCGCGCGGCGCGGGGAAGAGCAACCGGACCTCAGCAGCATGGAGGACTCTCAAAGAACCCTGTAAGGGAGGGGCTGCAACAGTCGAAACGGGAATCTACGCCCACCTGGACAAATATGTGACGGAAATCTAAGCGATCAGCAAGGAGCGAGATACGAGAGGACTCTATAATAAAAACCTCAAGACATCGGTGGGCCTCAACGGGAGACTAGCGGGAGGGCAGCAGTTCGTCCCAGATGAGAATGGTGAGCTGCTCCAGAACAAAGATGACATCCTCCAGCGGTGGGCGAGATTCTTCGGCACCCTCCTCAACACCATGCCCCTCGCCCTGAACCCAGACGTCATCGAACAAAGTGACGCAGCGACCGGCGACACGTGCCACTCGACGGTTGGGAGCGGCGCCAGACCTTGAGGAGGCGGATCGGGCAACGAAAGGCCTGCAGAACTGGAAGGCACCCGGCCATGACTCCCTGCCTGCCGAGGTGCTCAAGATCGATGACACGACGAACCATCGTCCTGGAGCACCTACATGCCATCCTCGATAACATGTGGAGAGGAGGAGATATCCCGCAAGAGTGGAAGGACGCAACAATCAAGTTACTGCACAAGAAGGGTTACCTGTCCAACTGTAACAACTACAGGGGGATATCGCTACTATCTCAACTAGGCAACGGTCCCCGTCAAGATCATCAACAACCGAATACGTGCCTTCTGCGAAGCCAACAGCATCCTCTGGGAGGAGCAGTGCGGCTTCCGACCTGGGCGATCCACCGTCGACATGCTGCGCGTCGTTCGCCGACTCCAGGAGCTGGGGCGGAGAAGGGAAATACCCCTCTACATGTGCTTCATCAACCTTCAGAAGGCTAATGACTCGGTGGATCGAGAGCTGCTGTGGAACGTGCTGGCCCGGGCCGGGATTCCCGCGGAGACTCTCACGGTCATCCGCCGATTCTACGACGGAATGCAAGTCCGGGTGCGCATGGACGACGGAGAGCTATCGGACTGGTTTTGGGTCACACAGGGCTTGCGACAAGGGTGTGTGCCGTCCTCACTGCTGTTCAACATCTTCTTCGCCGCAGCTCTCGAGGTCGTTATCAATCGCTTCAGCGAGGATGGTGTTATTCTGCGGAACCTGGTGCAGCTCGTGGCGGAGGAGGCGGGGGCAGGGCCGGGAACACCACTTCCTCAAGTGCGGAAGGCGGCATGGGGGATGCTGAATGCCGATGATGTCGGCGTTGTATCGAAGTCCACCGACGGACTGGCGAGAATGATGACCGTCATCGTGGAAGTGTTTGGGGAGTTCGGGCTGACGGTGTCGGAGAAGAAGACGAAGACGCTCCTGATCAGCGTAAGGGAGGAGGACCAGCCAACGACGCCGCCCCCCACCGTCACTGCTGATCTTCGAAGCAGCGGGACAGAAGTACGCCCAGATGACGGAGTTTCAGTACCTAGGTGGCCTCGTTAACGAACATGGCGACCTCACCCGGGCGATCGACTACAGGAGCAGAGCAGCGTGGGCGTGCGTCAGGATATATGGCCGGGAGCTCTTCGACAGACCGGAAGCACCGTTTCGACTCAAGGACCCGCCTATTCCAAGCGGAGGCGATGGAGGCGCTGCTGTACGGTTGCATGACATGGGCCCCCACGTGGTGACCACTACCAGGTGTTGCTGTCGATACACCACCGGCTTCTCCGGCGAGTTGTCGGGCACCAGCGTAAGAAGGGCACCTATCGCCGACTCCCGTACGCCCAGACTCTGAGGGTCGGGTGCCAGAGCGTGGAAACCACCGTTCGGCAACGACGCCTACTGTTCGCGGAAGCACTGGCAAGGCAGCCGGACTGGCGACGCCCGAAACGGCTGATGTTCGGCGAATTGGTCGGTGGAGAGAACCCACGCAATGGATGCCCGGAGCAGAACTGGCTGATGTGCCTGAAGGACGATCTCAAGGCGTTCAGGTCTACGCACAGATCAACGGACGACAGGCCATGTGCGTTCGGAGTCCCGAAATATGTTTGGACGGACGCAGCGAAGGTGGAGCGGGGGGTACCATGTCATACGGGGGTACGGCAGGGAGCTGAGAGGTTCATGACCGTCTGGCACAAGGGTGAAGAGGAGGATAGCCGACGACCAGCGCTGAAACGAGACAAGGAGATCAGCAACAGTACAGATATGTTGCAACAACCGAGGGAGCGAGAGGGGGGCAGCAGAGACGAGGCGGCGAGGGACGAATGAAACCGAGAAGAACGGGACCGCGTGAAGCGGCATAGGCCGAATTGAGCTCCTTCGCCGATTCCCCCCCTCCCTTCCCGGGATCGCACCATTGTATCAACCCCCCCACGAGTGATAACATGCCATGGCTGCTGCTGGAGGCCCTGACTGTGTTCGTTGGCTTGAGGGTTGTGTCCTTAATTTATGTCTGTCAGTCGATTCTATTTTATCCTGCCTCGTTTTCTTTTTCTTTTTCGATCTCTTTTGTCCGTTTCTTCCCCGGACGGCCTTCTCTCACCAAGATTGAACCAGGGGATGCACCTCTCTCTCTCTCTGGTCAGTGATATTTTTAATCATTTCTGCTCCACATAGCGCGTGTGTAGAGGGGAGCGGAGGGCCTCGGACTATCGGTCGTTGGTTTGAAATTGGCGGGTCCATTTTGTTTGAGAATGCCTCTTTTAGGTAAGTTATTCTGTGATCACGGGAATCGCTCGGTCAAGTGTTTGATCAGTACGGACAGACGAAGATACTGTGTCGAGGAGAGATCGGAACGGTTTTTATGTGAACACAACAACAACAACAACAACACCTCAAGACGATTGATTATTTTTTCCGGGCAGGAGGACGAAATAGTATGTTTCTGGGCAGGAGGACGCTATATTTGACGCGCGCAATATTCCTGGTACAGTACGTACGGATGTGTGGAACAATGGTGGTGTGGACAGCTCGCAGCTGAATTGATTGCGGCTGTCAAATGAAGAAATACGCTTTTTATTTTTGGTCTTCACTTCACATCGCGTTGTGCTGTTCACTCCAATCCGCGGTCACACAGAAAGGTTTCTCTACGTTTGTACGAAAAAAATGTGTGATGCAAGCAAGTGATGTTTTTTTTTTCTGTGGGTTGAAGATCTGCGGCCTGCCTTGGTTGCTGTGCGACAAATTATATGCCTGTCTGTGTATGTTCGTCGCGGAAGGAACCGGGTCTCCCCGGTGCGGTTGGGCGTTGAGTTCAATGTGCCTTTGATAATTGATAATTGGTCGCCATCTGGCGTGTTGCGGGATAACATCGTCGCGACGACGGATGAAGGGGCTAATCACACAACTTGTCAAGAAACTTCCACTTTCTTCCTATAGAGGTATTGCTTTGTCGCAGGTTGCGCAGACCTCGGTGGGCCGATTATTCCTCTACTTGTTGTATACAGCGCCGAGGCTACCCAGAGAAGGCTCGAATTGTCCGCCGTGCTGGTCTGGAGTTCGAGATCAATCACGGGAGAAATAATCATCATCATGTGGTCAAACGCACGTTCCACATGCATACATGAATCATCACAATCAATCATCAGTTCATGAGACGACAGGCCTCCAATATATATATATATCATCACAGGAAAAGCCACCTACTACCTACTACAGAGACGAGCAAGTTGAAGGCGGATTTGAGCCCTGGAGATACATAGATAAGATCACAACCGCCTATCGGACTCGGAGTGTTACATGAGTGCAAAGCCCCCCCCCCGCTGCCACAAAGCCGTTTACCCTCATCTCTCCCTCATCTCGCATATGTACACGTTACATATTCTTCCCACCTATATTCGTCTTCGTTCGTCAGAACACAGGCCCAAAGATCGCTCCTTTGGCGCGGCTGGCACTCCTCCTCTCTCTCTCGGCCAACACCCACCAGGCAGTCAGTGTTGCCGCTTCCACGGTTTCTTCCGTTGTAGTACGATGTAGGATATTGGCTGGATGTCGATGCACGTCGCTGGATGGTGAGGAGGTGTGTGGTTGCGGTGAGGCATAGGCCCCGCGAGGAGTGGAGGAGCCGATATTCTGTTCGTGAAAGCGAAAGAAAACTCGCGGAAAATGTGGTATGGACCGTGAACGCTTCATGGGCAGATGGATGGTGGTGCCTGGTCGTTTCGTGTGTTTGAATCGGTCAGCATTTATTTGTGGCGCCAGCGGTTCGGTCTCCATGGCGGTCTACATGTCGGCAGGGGAAGCAAAATCTGTGGCGATGATAGCAGTAGAAGCAGCTGCAGCGGCGGTGGTTGCTAAAGCAGGATCGGCAGCGGGTACATAAACCGAGGAGACACCTCTGTGACACGGGCGTCCAGCCGTGACAGGTGACAGGCGACCGGTCAAATGCGGCGGAAAACAAACAAAAATATTTAGGATGCGGCGCAATCTGCATGAATGTACTGGTGCGAGCCTGTGAGTCTCCGATAGCAGTGGCGGTGACTCCCCTTGGACCATGCTGCGTGAAGCTAGCCTGACAGCGGAGGCTCGACTGCGGCTACATTGACTGGTTGAACCTGTCTGTGTGCCACGGCGGCGACAAGATCATCTTGGGGCACACAGGGAGGCTGCGGGGATGTTTCATTTTTTCTTGCGAAGGCGGCGGTCTCCACATACAGACAGGGTCGGAAAAGACGTCGTGTGAGCCCACACCTAGCTAATAATAACCTCTTGTGACGTAGGTTACTGCTGTTTACAGCAGTAGCAGTAGTAGCAGTAGATGGGTTCCGAAATAAAATTCGAAATTCCGCACGCGTCGCACACAGGCAGCAGCACTGATTGGTGTGTATGTATATTGTTGTTTCAATAAACAGCCCGTCGACGTTCATTGTTGTTGCTAATCGCAGCGCCTCAGATTGTTGTGCGTTGTTGTTCCTCAATCAACAACTAACAGGCCACCGCTACTACACTACATGATGCCTGTAGCAACCTGCAACGGCATTTTCACCAGTCGTTCCGGAATCTACGGTGGTGTCGTACCAACGTGGAGTAGCTACCCACACCCAGCCAAATTATGCGCCAAGAACCTTGCTGAATGGTGACGACGTGCAAAACTGCAGTCTTTCTTCGTGTGTCCAAAATAAAACTGCCGGTCGTAACGGTGAGGGTTGGCTAATTAATGTTAAGGACGCACTGGGGATCGCAGTACTTACTTCCTCTTCAAAAAAACAGGAAACGCCTGGAAACGCCTGCATATATATCTCGGTTTTTCAAAGTCTAACTCCAGTACGAAAGTATACCATCGTAAATTAACCGTCCGCAGCGGTCGCTTGTTGTGTACAATGTTAGTAGCTGAGGTTGTACCCCTTGCGATACACTACAGACTAGCGGTCCGCGATTTTCCAAACGATCCTTCTATCATCGAGTTCGGTGAGCTACAAGCTAGATTTTTGAAGCTGCTGTGCGGTCCAATTTTGAAACGCTTCAAGCACACGGTGAACACGAATCACGGCCTATGTGAGTGTATGGGGCCGCGAACTTCAGCGCCGCTCTTCCCTCACATATCCAGCTGGTCGCCATTGTCGATTTGAATGCCTAGGGTCATGTATATATATGCATGTCCAGCCTTTAGGCAAAGAAAGGTGCTTGAAGCGTTTCAAAATTGGACCGCACAGCAGCAGCTTGTATGTAGCTCACCGAACTCGATGATAGAAGGATCGTTTGGAAAATCGCGGACCGCTAGTAGTCTGTAGTGTATCGAAAGGTCTACAATCTCAGCTGCTAACATTGTCCACAAGCGACCGCTGCGGACGGTTAATTTATTTATGATGGTAGTTTCGTACTGCAGTTAGACTTTGGAAAACCGAGATATAATATGTATGCAGGCGTTTCCTGGAATTTTCAGAGGAGGTACTGCGATCGCGGGAAAACACACACAGAAAGACTACCCATTCGAGATATACCCACAGAGTCGAACGGGATGTGGTGGAGTCTTTTCAGTGAGTGGAAGGAAACCGGCTGGGTACTGGACTTATTTCGAGTCTTTCTAAGTCTATACACTGATGATTTATACCACCAGTGATGCCAGCTGGTGGTGCCAACTAAGTACAAAACCATCTGTACTGTATAGGTAACTTACATTTTACAATACATCCCCTGTACTTCTCTACTGGGTCAACGACAAAATATCGGGGAGAATCCCTCCGTTGTGTCGTGTATTGTAAAATGTAACCTTCACAGGGGACACGGCGCAGTGTCTATTGAAAGCTTGCTGGTTTATTGAACATATTAGGAATAATATATTGCAAACATCATGGAAGATGGAACGAACGAAGTCTGCAGCAGTATCATCTACAGATTTTTGAATTTCATGGACAGCAGGTGTTTCCCGCCATTTTTGAATTTACAAATTAAACCGTTTTTGATCCTTTGGGGTAACGTATCAGTGATGTTTACAGCAGTAGATGAGAATGGTATACCTGGTGCATGGTAGGTAGGGCATAGCAGTCAGTTTGTAGCATGTTAGCTTGTTTCCTGTTATGTTGGGTGTTGGTAAACACCATCAGTAGAGCACGGAAAGTTTTCAAACGATTTACATCCAATGTGGTGGTTGTTGTCAGCTTCCCTGGTGTTCCTCAGAGCGGTTTGTCGAGATAATATCTTGTCGCAGCCATGTCGTAATAACGTTGTAGAGCATCCGTCATGAAGGTCAGCAGCAGCAGCGAGTAGCAGTTGGTCTCTCCGTGTGGAGCAGTGGTGTGGACATGTTACGGAGTACGGCGAAGGATACAACACGTAGAAATTACCCACCTGGATGTACAGCGATCAGCAGCGAAGACGATGTGTGTCAGCCACGAGGTCAATATGGGAGAGCACCTTAGCACGAAATCCGATACAGCCTTCCCGCCTTGCCTCAAGTCCTATCGGAGGGGTTATATATGTGGTACCACGGCAGGGATCCGAATGCCGGCTGCTCCGAACACAATGGGAGGCTTGCGGTAGGGATCAAACTGGGAATGTGCAAAAGGGGCTTCCCGACCATGGATGGGCTCAACTAACTGCAGATTTGGAGGCCATCGAGGTAATTGTATAACAGGTGAACGGCGTGGCGTCCGACGATTTTGTGCGTGTGTGTGGTCTCCACCACATTTCGATCTCTGTTTGAGACCTTTCAGCATCGGTGCTGGTCAAGCTGGGCCTCTATTCATTCTGTAGTTTGTACAAGGCGATTTATAATAAGCAAAATCAGTAGCAAAATCGATGAGACGAGCCACACACAAGCAGACAGGAAGATGAAGACACTGAAAAAATCTGGTCACTTGGGAGTTGAACATCGCTGGCAAATTAACAAGTACCAGGTATGCATATGATTGTTGCGGGTGTCCCAAGGTGTTGTATGTGCAACACATTCAGACTTTTACCATCAGACGTCGGTTGGTTATAGAATACGAATGGATGTTGAACACGGGTGTGGGTATGGTCCATATATATATATATGTCGCCCAAAACGACGGGATCATCATCCGAGTTATCTCTCTCTCTGCCGAGCATGACTTACTAGATGGGGAGATAGGTTGTTAATTCGGCTAGACTGCTACTTACTGCTGGTGTGTCTGTTGTCTAACGCCGAGTCTGTTTGTTTGCGTTCCATGCGAACAGCGGCAAGAAGAACGACAAGCCAAGGGTAATATTATGGAACACATGTGCAAGTCCGCGCCCCAAAATAAATGGAACTTGGCACAAGAAGCACGCCGGGCGAAACGACTACGCCAAGAACGTTGCAACAGACAGAGACAGGAGGTTTCGCTATATATTGTCTTAAAAAGAAAACTCTACTCACCGCTATCTATCCCCGTATTTTCTACTCGTTCTTCAAGGCAAATGAGTCAACTTCGCTCTGGTGATACAAGTTACCCAATGTGGTATGCAAGCTACCGTGTGATACAACAAAAAACAGCTCAAAAGAATGATCTAATGCCTGACCTTCGAAGATAATTATTGAAGAGTTCCACGATCTACAGAAAATATAATGCAGAACAGGGCAGACCCGAACATAAAGTTGAAGACCAAACGGACGCAAAGAAGGAAATTCATTGTCGACATAAATACTCCGAACATGATTCACAAGCAACTTTTGTATCCTACACGGATACCAACAACTAATGAGCTTTCGACTCACATCACACTCACTTCCTTCCGTTTTAAAGTGCACGCGGCCATAACCTAAACACTCACGCCATCAGCAAGATGCTAATAGTGTACTCGACATGATCCTGCAAACCCACATTTTGCGCGCCGTTTGTATATGGCGTGTGAGCAGACAACGTAGGTTGTCGGGTCTATCACTAACCAGGAAATATTTCAGCAGGGAATCGCGCACCGGGGACATCAGGCAATACGGGCAGTCTCCTGTAAGCGCACCCGAGTTGATACAGGATATGACAAACTTAAGGTCAACTCGATCGCCGTGATTTTTTTTTAAATCCGCCTCGGTGCCAAAAAAATGAACCAAGGTTGCCCCCCCTGTCCCACGCTCTCTCAAAAATATTTTTACACCCAGCGCCGTTACAATGGAACGCCTAAAACGACTCACCAGGCCAACGGCGACCATGCAGCGGGAAAGATCCATACAAGAAGACAAACAACAAAATAATATACAGCCTTGGACTGCAAAGCCAAGCCAGAAAATCTCAAACAAGCTCAAACAATGAATTCTGACAAGTAGAGTCAACATGTAAATAGCCCCACAGTACTACAACTCTGAAGGGTACGTGCCATGTTCACGGACCAGGGGGAAGGGCGCGGAAGGGCCGCATGAGTGTGAAAATCATGCCGCGCCTTTGAGGCTCGCTCCAGAGGGCACTCCCCACCAAAGCCATTGCTGCGGGTGGCGTTTCCGGTTCAACCGTTCTCTGCGACTCCGACGACGCCTCTGTACGCAGAAATTGACGCCGCAGAAGGCCGATCGGAGAACGTCGCGGCCTCGATGTCTCACCGTGGTGAGGCATCGCCAACGCCCGCTACATCACGCTACCACACACCAAACAGCCACGCGTCGTTCACTCACATCTCCCACATAAATTCTACCACTGCCGAGAGGGCCAGTACTCGCATCCATCCCTTGTAGTCCCGTCAAAAACTCGGCAATTTGTTCGTGTTCGCCTGGCGAAACTAAACGCGGACACCGTCTCCGTTAAAAACGCGTTTATTGTTCCGGCTGACGTCCCTGCCTTCTCCGTGCATAAGGCGTAAAAACATTATCAAACAAGTCAATTACATATCAACCAGGTACTCACTGTCACGACGTCAACAAGTCCACTTTAAGCGGGTATCTCTAGCGTGGACATTTTATTTTTTCGGGGGGTGGTGAACAATTCTGTCAAGAGCTCAGGCCCCAAATTGTTCGAGGCTAGACAGCCGTTTTCTGACTGTTCATGAGCCTCTTCCGCGCATCGAACGAACTGTAAGCCGGTCCCGCAGCTCTTCGTCGGTAGTCGTGCTCTCCCTCGCCTGGGGCGGGGACCCCTACGCGCGGGTCCACCAAGGGCGCGCGCACCCGGGTGTCTCAAGAGAAGGAGTACGGAGGAGGAGGAGGCTCAAGGCTGACGGAATAGCGGTGAGAGGATCCGGAGGAGTAGGTGGAAGATCGGTGCCGCTGCCTGGCCGCAACGAACACCGTGTTGGCAAGCGTGGGCAGGTTGGCGTTCATGTCGGCGCTCTTCTCGGCGCCGCTGCCGCGCATGATGACCGTGATGGTGGGCGTCTGAGCCTTCGCGTCGTCCTCGTCCCAGAAGTCCAGGCCCTCGCCGACAAGGGCCCACTCGTCCTTACACCACGCCTCCTGCAGGCCGCCATGCACGACGGCAGTTTCAGACACAAACACGAAACCGGCAGGGGAGGTTAGACAACGTACGCCCGCGTGCATTGTCAACGTCTCTGTGCCGCCTTCCTCCAGGGCGAAAAAATACTATCGTTGCACGCCGCCAAGTTGGGCGAGACCGTACGGTTCGCGGCGCCAATTCATACCCTTGCATCACTACATTCCCCCGCAAGACCGGTATCTGTCCCGCTCACATGGTTTGGCGCCTGCTGCATGACGCTGACGACCTGCTCCTCTCCAGGCCTGAGGGGGTTGACCATGACAAACTCAGCCCCTCCGATGCCGGAATACTCGTCGCTGGACTGCGGGACCGAAAATAACCGCCCAGGAAAAAAAAAAAAACGCGAGCGCGAACGAACCATCACGGTGCAGTTTCGACGAGAGTTATTATAGAAGAAATGCGAAACAAACATAAAAGCGAGCGTGTCGGTCCATTCTCCATTTTCACGAGTGAGAAAGAACAAAAAAAAGCCAGGCGAGCGCGTCGGTACGTTCTTCGGTCGCAGAACGCCAGCCATAAAAATGGACAACAACCGGAACGTCACACCGCTGCCCCGCCGCGTTCATCACCCAGCAGCAACACCCGCACCTTTTCTTCTGGCACCAGCGGCAGCTCAAGACTACGGCGAGGACAGCAAGCAGCGCCGTACAGTAAAACAAAAGGCAACCGAACAGCTGTTCCGTTCAAGACAGATAACGTGCTCGTGGTTGTCAGTCACCTCGTGCCGGGGCGACAAACCCCTTCTACCCTCGAACGCCTTTAGAACGAAAAATGAACACCCTTCTTTTTTTCGCCGCACAGTCCGTCCAACCGCCGAACAGTGGCATATTATATGCCCATCGCGGCTTACCCTGGAGAGCCTGGTGTGTCTGGGGAAAACAAGCCCTCCGCTGTTGCAGATCTTCCACGAGCACGTGAACCACTCTCCGTCGTACAGCTCTATGCGGCCGGGATGGCACGCCTCCACCTTGCCCTGGAAGGGAACACGGTAGAAACGCCACCGAAAACGACAGGGCGGGCAGGGTGTGTGGCAAAAAAAAAAAAAACGCTTGTTGGTGTTTGGGGCCCCGCAGGCACGCGCAAGGTCCGCAACATGACCAGAGTCTAGAGGAGGGGCGTCGAGCGGGGTATCTAGCCCGTAGCTCTGCTACAAGTTCAGCCACTGCGCCACGCCAATTATTGAGAGTCCGATGGCACGTGACGAATTCCGTAGCGGGTTTGCGTTTGAGGCGCAAGTGACGTCGTCGCTGCCCACGCGAGTCCCTGCGCCCAGGGCACCCGAACTTCTCTTTGGGGAAACGCAGCTATAGCGATGCCATCAAGGCAGCGGGATTACCAAGCACGCTTCGGCGACACGAGTCACTCGACACCGACCGACCGACCGACCTTCTAAACAACACCGGCCGCCTCATCCCCGAAACCCACCCGACTTAAATGCATCGCAAGAAAAACCAGTCCCCCGTACAAGTCAAAAGCAACAAAGAGCGAGCAACGTCCAACACGCCTTCACGCGGCATCCCGCCGCTATACGGATATACGCCCCCATGGTAGTTCGTGCTGAATACAATGGGGGAACGGATACAAACGCACCGCAAGGCAGCGACGCCGCCGTGGAGGTGGCTTGGGCGCGCCACCAGCTGCGCCCTCCATTGAAAGGGGGACGGGTAGCGCGGGCGCGAAATTCGCCGGAGGGGTGGCTGAAGACGGACGTTGTCGTGGGGCAGGCGAGCCGTCGGGAGAAACGTGTCAGGGATGTTGTTGGGGGCGAAAGCACCAAAAAAGTTTAGGACGGCTGAAGAAGTAAAAAGAAACGCGCGCACAACACACGATCAACTACGGTGCGGCCTTGCGGCCGCCGAACCATCATCACGGCAGCGGCACCATTGCCTCGTGGTCCTGTTGCCGCCCTGTCCCCCGACCACGAGAATCCGCTGCACTCGCGTGGTCTCAATAACGGGAAATTGGCTTCTACCTAGGAGGGGGACGTTGCGCTTGCTGGGACAAACAAAACCGCCCCCCTCCCCCCCCCATCCCCTCAAGGAAAAATTACCACACCTTTGCTACGGCGTCTTATTTCCTCCGTCGGCGTTTGTAAAAGCACCCCAACGCTGCGGACGCACGCCAACAGGATGAACGCGCCAAGGGGCTGCTAGGGAGGGAAACGTGCATGTACCAAGGTGCTTAACCCATCTCACCTGAGAACTTGTTCTTGTGCAGAGCCACCACGCGCAGACTGGGGAGCTCCCACAACGATTTGGGTATTCTCCCTGATTTTCGTTCAACACGGCAGAGGGCGACGACATCGGCGGGCGGTACAAGCTTGTGAGTAAAACATCGGTAACAAATCTAATAACGAGAAAGTGTGCACGGCATCACGGCTCCATTTCGTGCCCCCGCACAAGTTATCGACGTCTCCATCCATGCACTCCGCCGTACGACTACGAACTGACAAAATATGTTTTCGTGGTTTTTCACCAAAACAAATCGTCCGTCTTCCTGTGGTGGAACGAACGACAAGACATTAACGGCAGCGTGGACGCACGAACCAACAACTCGGGGGGGGGGGGGGGGGTGTACTCATAGTCGTGCATGCCGTAGTCGTTAGACCATTGACCTCGCATCCCTACAAAGCCGGGACGGAGCACGCCGGGTTCTCACCGGACCAGGCTCTCACATCACCAAGCGCGAAGCGCCGTGAGGTATTTGGCGAGTCGCATGAAGGGTGAGCTGCATCCTGCTAAGGGTGTTCGGCATCTTGTGCTTACTTCCTTGCGTACGGATGACAGCTTCGTATGACTTAATTTATTTTCTGGTGCTTTCACTTCCAGAGACAGTTGTAAAGCACTGTGTAACTGCCTCGAGGATGCTTGACCATTTTAACACAACGTGGTGCGATCATCCCCCTTGCGCGGAGTGAGGGTTCTCCACCCCGCACAACATGATCTACTCGACCACCATTATGGTTACCGCCAAAAAAAAAAACGAGGTAAAAAAAAACGGTAAAAAAAAAAACGGTAACCTGGTTGCCGAGTTCACGAAGTGAATTGGCTTGTTTTACAACGTCGTTGCCAAGCGACGAAAACCCAACCCCGATGGCAAACACCGGGGGCGGGGGGGGGGGGGGGGGGGGGGGTTTTTTT
>FN649743.1:2669396-2685086 GCA_000310025.1 Ectocarpus siliculosus | reverse complement strand
TTGTGGGGGGGGGGGGGGCAAGGCGGAGAAGAACCGACGTCTTGTCGGTAGGTTCGACGGCGATGAGGCGCGACGAGCTAAGTTCCCACACCCTACGAGGCAGAGCGCCGGCATGGCCACAAGACAACACGAAAAACGCCGCATCCATCGAGAGAACCTTTCTGTCTCTTGCAGGCCTGGTCCCAGAACAACTCCATGCTCCGACGACCCCTAAAAACTACAATGCTGGGACACGGTCGTGACAAAATCAACATTCGTTCCGAGGAGGGCCATCTCGTCCAGCTCCTTCTCGGTGCTCACGTGTCCTGCCAGGCTTTGAGTGACCGCGCGAGGTCCGCGTAGAGAGCCGACTTGCCCATCCCGCTTTGGCAGTACGCGGACAGGGCGTGGATGACGATGTCAGGCACGTCTTTCGGCAGGGGGCCCTGCGGGTGGCACACCAGACAGGTCGGTCGATCACAATCGGACGCGGCGGCGGAACGGAAGGGGACTGCTGTCTGAAGCACCAATATAGTGAGAGGCAGGTCGAAACTGTAGGCAATCTGCGGGCGGCAACGTGGAAGCAGCCCTCTGCCGTTTTGACGCACAGGAGAGTCCGGGGCACCCTAACGCGCGTCGGAAGAAACGTCGAAGGTATCGCCACGTGGGCAAAGTCGACAGGGAAGCGACCCTGGAGGGATAAAAGGGCTGCAGGAACACGGACGCAAGCAAGCTTGGCACACTGCAAAACTTCCCCGCACCACCGCTGTCTGCGTCTAACAGCAGCAGCAGCGGGTGTGCACGGCGGCGATACAACCCCAACAGGCGGCGCAACACAGGACGAAAAACACCACAGGCACGATGTGGCCGCCGGTCGCGCACCTGCGAGGGAGTAAACGGCTCGAGCATGTACACGCTGGCCAGGACCTCCAGGATGATGTCGAAAGCCACCACGGCGTCCTTGGCCACCCTCTCGCGGAGCTTGCTGTCCTCGCTGTCCCGCGAGGAGAGGAACGACCGGCACAGAGTCTCCAGAGTTCCTTGCTGAAATCGAAGAACAAACGGCGAGCCGAAGGCGGGAAGCGCCAGACGCAGGGAACATCCAGCGACACACGGGCGGAGCTGAGGCAAAAGTGACTTCGTGAAGCAAGATGGATCAAAACGCCTCTCCGAACAGCGAACGGCCGACCGTGTGCGATGAGAACAGACAGGTTCGGGGGCGAGCGGCAGCTGCGCCGTCAAAACGCGTCGTGCAGTCTCGCGCTGCTTGGGCTTGCTCGTCAACACAACGGCGGAAATAATTATTCCTCAACAGGTGTACGCGGGTAGCCAAGACCTTTATAACTGGGACGAAAGCAAACCGCGTACAGTACAACTACCGTGCTAGGCGACGCCAAGCGAATGCTCATACAACATGTCAAAGGAAGTAAGGTTTGTGCCGCAGATGACGCGAGGAAAAGGGAGTACAAAAAAGAAAAAAGAAACGCTTCAGCGACGACCGGTTCGTCCGCTGCACCGACCAGTGAGCGGCATGGGTGCCGCCGCCGCCACCGTCCTTCCTGAAACGGAAAGGCCCATAAAAGCTGACGGCTTTGAGTCCGAAAACATCATCCATGCTACATTTTCTTTTGCGTTTCGCTCCCCTCTATCTACCTAACCTTGAGGGCGTTGGTGATGTAGAGCTGGCACTGCTCCTTGTCCAGAGCCTTGTCGTTCATGCTGGTCTCCTGCCCCTGGCTGTGCTTCGGGCAGTGGAGGTAGGTGATGACGATCCGAATGCGCAGCGCGCTCAGGTTCATCACGAGCGACTGCGGGCAGCAGCACGGGACGAAAAACAGTCACGGGCAGCGCATGTCAAGGTACAAAAACCTACCACCGAGCTGATACACAACGCGTCAGGGGGCGCGCCGATCTCGAGTTGAAAGCAAGCAGCGCCAAAGCTTCGAGCGCTTGGGGCGCACACGCTTTGCTTGTACCCCAGAAAACGGATGGGTGCGGCTCACCTTTTCGTTTGTGTAGACCTCTCTCGCGGCAGCTTCGGCCTGCTGGAGGGTCTCATAGGCAGTCCGGAAGCGGGGGTTCTGCTGGTACTCGAGCAGCAACTTCATCGAGTGCCTCAGCTTGTCGTACAGCGCCTCGAGGGGCTGTCGAGGGTAAAAGTAGGCGGTATGTGTTCAAGAGGGGGGGGGGGGGGCAGAGGAGAATGTACAATGTGGTCAGTCTGCTGCGCCGCGCTGACGCGTGCATGCACCGAGAGTGATTTTAGCGAGCTTCGGTGCGGATCTGCAAGATTGAGAAAGGCAGAAACTAAACAATAACAAGACACAGGGAAACACACACAGACAGAGAGAGAAAGAGAGAGAGGGAGGGAGGAAGAGGGGGGGAGATAGAGACACACAACCAGAGGATTTGTCTTCAGGGTCTATATCCGGTTTCCGAGGAGCCGAAACACCATGTTGACAGGCTCAGAGGTATTTGCCCTCTTGTGAGCTGGAACCGAAGCAGGCTTTCGATAGCCGGCACCGCCGCCGCGGGGTAAAACTCACAAGATTGTCGATTTTGTCGCCCACGACCTTGATCTCATCCAACAACCGAAGGTTGTCGCGGCTGCTAACGTCTGAAGCGCGGCGAAGCTCCTGCCAAACGTAACGGGGCAAGCAAAGACAAAAAAAAAAAAAAAAACGTCAGTGAAACAGGAGGACGCAACCCAGGCTAGCGTTTAACAGCAGCGCTGCTGACCGTGGTTTCCAACGCAACTTCGCCCATGCAACGACGAAGAAAACGTCAACCTGTTCGTGAGATTGTAAATATTCCCAGCGATCATTTCCTCCCACACGCGACTAGGCGGTCTAGGTGCACGGAGGCCACAGCAGCTGTAACGGCCGTAGCCAATAAGCAGGTTCCGTTCGATGGGCCTTCTCGGGCCTACGCTCTCGCTTGTTTAAAACACACCTGCGAGGGTTACGCAATCTACCGATACCTGACATCGCGATACTTAAAAAAAAAAAAAAAAACGCCCAGCTGGTCGTTTTCGCTCCGAGAAAACAAGAGCTTACCTCGATCCACAGCCGATCGTCTTGTTGGCGCAAAGCCTCCGCGCTGTGGCCGTGCATGCCGGCCGTGCTGCACCCAGCAGGGTCCCATGGGAGTGGACCTTCGCCGCACACCTCTGGGGGCGCGGTGGCCACAGCGACGGGGACAGCAGCATCGTTACCAGAGCGGTACGTTGGTACTGCAACAACATCGGCACGATTGCCGTAAGCTGGATTTGAATGAAACGAACTGGCGCCGCCACCGTAAGCTGGATTTGCATGAAACGAGCTGGCGCCGGCACCGTGAGCTGGATTTGCATGAAACGAACTGGGGCCGCCGCCGTATGCTGAACTTGCATGAACCGAATGACCGCCGCCGCCGCCGCCGCCGCCGCCGCCGCCGCCGCCACCGTAAGATGCTTCCGTAGCAACGGGGCCGGCGTACGCAGGAACTGCACGGAGCACGTCGTGAGGGGGACGGTGGGGTGCAGTCGCGACGCTTGAGAATCGAGCCCGGGCAAGCTCTCGGCCCAACAGCAGTAGCGACGCCTCAAATAACAAAAAACAACAGCACTGCTAGTGGGGTTTACCTGGGCCTTGTTTCTTCAACGGACGGCACACGCACACAGCCGTCAATATTGAGGTTGTACTGCAAATGAGTAGATGACGCACGTCCCCTGCGGGCCCCTCACTCTACGGGCCACAATCCCAGACGCGCGAGCATCCGGCAGGGAAGACGACCCGGACGGCATGTCCAACACAAATCCAACACAAACCATCACCACACGCAGGAGGACCCTTCTTGACGTGCCACAATCGGGTTTATGGTCTGTAGTGTACTCCCCCCCCCCCCCCCCCCAACCCTCTCTCGATACAATTCCAAGCTTACCGAAAAAAGCTTGTTCCTCTTCTTTTCCTGTGAGCTGCGGGTTGTTGGGGTTCCCCTCGCGCTTCCCCTCCCGGTAGGACTTGATCGCCTTGTAGCTCACTTGGCAGATCATGCGCACCGTGAACCACGCGGCTGGAGGAGAGGTGGCGTGGAGCGCAGCACACCGCCGCGGCCCGTAGCAGACATGGGAGGGCGACAAGGGAAAAGACGCGGACGAAACCCGCGTGTGAGCCCTCTACACGCGGGTGGCCGGATGGATGCATGCAATAACACCTGGGAAACTACTTCAAGTACTTGGTAGTAGAACGGTCCCGCGCGATATCTGCTTGCAGGGAACAAACAGGACACCAATTCCACCCAAAGGGCAGTAGCAGCAGCACGTGCGGCTCACTGGGTTGCGTCCGAAAAACACGCAGACAAAAAGTACTTCGGATTGGGGGGGGGAGGAGAGTATAACTGCTGCTGGGCAAGCCGCCGGGACGAACAAACTGCTGTACCATGTGAACATGTGCATGAGCTTCTTGATGAAACACTCGGCGGTGTGCCTGGTGGTTATGCTATTAATGCTAACATGTCACGCCTGTGGCACGCGGGCGGGTATGGGTTTGAGCAACGTCGGCGTCAACACATGGCAAGTAGGCCAGTGTATGCTGCATCTCATGACAGCAGTGATGTCCTGTTGCGGGAGAATATTTCCGCCCGCAAGGCCCCTTCCCTTCTTGCGTCAATAGTTTCTCGGCGGCTGGTGGTGGTTGTTTCGTGTTCTATCTGCATGTTCGTACCGAATGTATGTAGAAAAGAGATAATCCAAATCTTGGGGTCGCTCTCGCATGTGATCCTGTGATGCCGCCGAGCTACATTACCCTGCTGTCCCGAAGACGTTCGTTCGTCAGCAAGGCGAAGATGGACACGACGAAAAAAAAACAGAACTATTTGAAGGAAACACGCCCGCCATCTTGTGTGTGTCCAATCGGAGACCATCGGAGACGACCCTTCCGGCAAGAGAGTGCTGGTGCACCGCAAGAAGAAATTGTTGATGATGACACAAGAAGACACCGCACGCAGTCCTCTCAACACCTCGTCTTCAACATCCTGGCTTGAACCCAAGCCTATATAAATAAGCAAAAGCCCAAACACCACTGGTTGATTCCAGGTCAGTGCAATGCTGTGCATACGTGCAACACGATAGGCGCTTACACGCAAGAGGGGTACAAGTAGGCGGCATACCACAGGCCCGAGCTTTGTAAGACCGCCAATTCCCGCTTGGCAGCTTGCTGCGTGCAAGAGTGGAAGAGGCAAACATCAGAAATGTGGTTTCTTATAACGCGCACGAACGTGCTTGATTACAATCAGCAGCTGATGCAACCAATCACCCGGGACACCGGCGGGCTCGTCCCAAACGCCATAAACTAGAAAGAAAAGCAGGCGGCACGGGGTGTCTAACCCTGGGATTTCCCGGCTGCAGCGGCGAGAGGAGGTTATTGCGAGACGCCCCCCGTCCGGCAGGCCCGTGAAAAACTGCCTCCCACAACAAAACAACGAACCTGCTGACTTTACGAATGATGGTTGGAGGGGTTCGTGTGACATTGCCAAAATGTGTGTAGATCAATGGATCAGACAGCGCGCACCTGCGAGTACCACGCCTTCCGCCATGCCGTCGATGAGGTTGTTCGCAAACGAGCCGCCACCCGATGACTCTTCAAAGCAATCAGGGGTTGTCGCAAGCAGCCGTCATCAGTCCGTCCATATCATTCACGCGCGCAAAACGGGAAGTGCAAAGTGAGACCCACAGCGGAAGAAGGGGAACCAACCGGAAGGGAACCATGGGAACGGGCCGCCCAGCATCAGTACAGCACAGTAGCCCCAGGCACCGAGTCACGTAGCCCTCGTTGCATAAGTAGCGCAACCGCGGTGTGTTGCTAAACACACCTCGGCGTCAACACTGACAACCCCCCAAGTCGGTGGTGCCATACCTACCATTCTCTGCTCAACAAGAAGTCGCACTCCCGTTCAAACATACCTTCTTCGTCGTCGATGCCTGTGACTGAACTTCCTACTTTGAGCACCGCCCCCTCTGTTGCTTCCTGAGCGACAACTTTGGAGAGGGCCCTCGCTGCCATGGGGTCAAACAACAAGAAGTGTGTGTGAGTCAAGCTTGCCTGCTGTTGCGCCGACCGAACCTCCTTTGATGATGATGCCTTGCCTCTTGAGCCCTGTTGCTCCAGAGAAAATTCCAAATGTTTCGTAAAGTTCTGGTCTGCTGATCGGTTTTTGGTTGGGCGGCCGGTGCGGGAGATCTTGTTCGTAGATGTATGTTACACATGGGTTGCTGCTGTATGCTGCTGCTGAGGTCTACCTGGTACAAATTAAGCTCCCCTTGGTTGTGCTAGGGAACCCAGCGCGCTCCGTCTTCGAGCGTACGTGTGAACTCGAGATTCTCATGTTGGATCTGCTGCTGGATTACGTGTACCTAACTCGAATACTTCACGACGAGCAGCATACCAAATCAAACGATACGTCGTCGGCATGCTCTCGACAAAGTTCTAACGCGGCCATATTTTTGTCGGCACAGCCACATACTGCTACAGAGTGTGTACAGAAATATTCCAGTGTGTGAAGTGGCATGCAACGGTGTGATATCTTGGTAAGCAATCTACAGTATGATCTTGGTAAGCAATCTACAGTATGTAGACTTTGCCGTGCCACCGAGGGACTGAGTGCTCATCATGACTTCAACCGCGGTCGGCTGTCGACGCTGATACACACCACACAATGTTGCAAATCATCCTGAAAGTTGTACACGTTCAATTACGAATTTCAATGGCAGAGATCCTCCTGCAACACGGGGGGAGCGGGTGACGCATGCGGGTGCTGCAGGGCCTTCTGTGTCGCCAAGAAAATAGCAAGCAAGGCTGTGCGGGGTGTGGGAACGAATCGCCGGGCGGTTCGAGTGCTCAAGAAACCCCGCGGTCTCGTTTTCGAGTCTACAAAAAGGGGCGGAGTGTTATTTATATTAGGGTTTCGACGTTATAGCCACTTCGGGTCATGGCTCCATCCTGGCTACAGTACAGGTCCCCAAAAGCTTTGGATGGGATGGAGAGACAAAACAACCAACCCCACTTTGCCGTCCTCGACGGGGAAACAAAGCCGCAACGGTGCACCCCTGAACTTTATTGCTATATTTAGGAGTAGACTACTTTGGGTCATGGCCCCATCCTGGCTATACGTTCCCAATTTTTTCGGCGGCATGGAGCGACAAACAACAACACACCATTTCCTTTCCTTGACGGATGAAGAACGCCACCACGAACGGCGGTCCGGTGCACCCCTCAGTTTCCGTATTTATCTGCTTTGGACATGTAGGAGTATCCAGTTCAGAACACGCCTGCGCTTGAGAACTCAGGAGTTACGAAACTTTGAGCGTAAAATAAAATAAAAAAGAAAGAACTCGAGCACCATTTGTGAACCCGTACAATAAAACCCATAAAGCGACCATTCGTAGCATGACCCTAGGAATTATGAACCCAGAGGTTCTTAGACTAGGAGGTGGCGCGTTCTGTATTACAATTCGCCTCGTGTCTGAGGTGCCTTGGAGGCGTCCCGGGAATGGGCCTACGAAGTAATTGGCAGGGGTTGAGCTCTGCGTGATGCATCCGCACGCTACATAGCAGGGACAAGATACGCACACCACGAACGGACAACCGTGGGCCCAGCATCCTCCTATGTTTTCAGCGCCAACCTTACGACCCGTAGTGCATTTAATGAACACCCACCAGACCTCTTCAATTTCCACATAAGCAATCCCAGAACCTCCTCTTCTTCCTCCTCCTGCTTTCTCCGTGCCACCTCTACCGCGAGCAGTTTCCACTGCTGCTTCGGTCGCCCTCATCCTTATTCCTCCGCCTTCTTCCTCGGGTTAGCCGCGGCGGCTTCGCTTCTTGTCGTCCCCGCGCCCCAACCCCCGAGATCGTGAAAGCCCCCGTTCTTGTGAGAGCTGCGGCCACACGTGTTCATACTCATCATCTTGTGCCGCCGGTCATGGCTCTTGACCCTCTTCGTCGCCGTCGTCATCCGCATCCTCCTCGGTGCTTCCCCCGTCCTCCGCAACATCCTCGTCTTTCTCCGATGGGTCCACCACAGGCATCATTACTACTTGCTGTCCTTGGCGCTACCTCCACGCCCTGGAGCTGAAATCTCTGTTCATGGGCGAGGTGCGACCTCCCGCGTTGTTCGTGCGCTTGCGCCACCCGCCACCATTGCGAAGAAGACCCCCCCAACCCTTCTGTTGTTGCTCTTCCTGCTCCTCCTTCCCCTCCTCTTCCTCCATCCAACCGCACGCCGTCCTCATCATCCCCATCTACGTCCTCCAGTTGCTGCACTGTGTACAACGCAGACCGTTTGCTCTTCTCCCAGTACCCACACGCTCGGGAGCTTGAACCTTGCCGAGCTGCGACCATGGTAAAGACGCACCGTTGTTTCCGCCGCTTCGTCTACCCTGGCACCCGCTGCTTCTCGCAGCATAATCAGGACATGATTTCGGTGCCACATCGTGATCCTATTCTTCAGAGAAGGAGCCATCATGTTTTCTATCACGCTCGAGCGATAGCTAGAGCGTCCGCGCGTCCTCTTTGCGTTTGGCCAACCGCAAACTGCATAGGGTGTGACCGCGACGATTCAAGCGTTGTTCGTGAGACGTTCTGCTTCTTCAACCGCTGCACCTACGCCTCCCGCAGTCATTTGCTGGCGTAGACCATATCCTCGACCATTGAACTGACATCGGTAGTATCTGAGGCAACCGAAACCGAACGAGCTACCATTGACGGGTTGCTTGATGGTGAGGCGCCGGTGCTGGCCCAATGGTCGGGAAACTCGCCGCTTCCCTCGCCGTCGCTACCTCCCTCGCCGCCTCTGGGGACTGGACACCTACAAGATAAACGAAAGCATCGCGGACTGATGCTACACTCGGGGGGTGCACTTTTGGGGTGAAATCTTTCGCTTGTCGGGAGAAAACCTGTGACCCTGTTGCGGCGACCGTACGTCGAAATAGACCGTGGACATTAGGTTTGCGTAGACTGTGTCTCCCTACCCGACAGCGGTGGAAGACGAGGTGACCACCACACCATAGCATCACTCACGGGTCAACGCACTCACCGTTCTCAACGTGCTCTTCGATGAAAGATTATCAAGAAGTTGCATTGTGTGGTTCGTGGAACAACGCCGTAGTTGTGGACATGTTGCTCAATTAGGGTAGCGCGACGAGACAATATGTCCAAACCCAATAGTATCAAGTACCGCCCCATGACAAAGTTCATCTTAAGAAGAAGAATGATCAACACAAGCAATCACGCCTCGGCCAAAACACCATCGGCTTGCTCATCGTGTAACGAAACAGGTCTTTGAGTAGAGTTATGCACCGTCCCGGCTTAGTAGAGATGCTACATAGGCAAATGGTCTAACGCCTACGGAATGCACGGCTACGAGTTCACCCCTCCCTTCCCCCCTCGCGAAAGTTCCGATGCGTGCCATAACTTCGAAAACGGAGTCTGCACCAAATCGTATTGTCTATGTTGCTGTTGTCAATGCTCCTCCCCCCTCGCGTTGTGTCAGGGCTTCAGTTCTTGTCATATCCATACAGAATGACGTGGCATCTGCTAGTATTCCAAGAGCGAATGGAACCGGTGTATGTAGTGTCCAACACGCAGTAGCTGAACACGCCTCGACTTGAAAAAACTGCTGAGACAGACCATATCAATTCGTTGAGTGCGAGTGCAGTACCCTGTTGGATCGATTCGTGGTGTGATGGAACAACTGTGCACACACAAAGAACAACTGCAGTAACAGGAACAATGAAACCGCCATCGCATTGCCACTGTCCGCTGGCATCGACGTACAACGGCGGCGGTGGTCGTCTTGTTGGCAAACCAAGATGGAAATACCCGCTTTCATGCCGATGTAGCTAGCGTTCACCGCAGGCACAGATACAGGCCCAGCACAGAAGAAAACACAAACAAGCCGCCAGCACAATGACACACTTTCGCTTACTCCAGCTTGACTACTTATAGATAGGTTTTCGTGTCGAACCGAAGCGAGAGGCGTACAAACGCAAGCGTAACCTTGAGAGCGGTCTACACGAGCAATGCAGCACGAAAAGCGCACACACGAGCTCTGATGAGGTTACTTTTCATGCGATGGTTCTTTCCATATGAGCCAAGTTCAAAGGTTATGGATCATTGAAGAACGCCGACGCTATCGCCTCTCTTCGCACACCTCTCACGTGTCCGTACGTCCGTACCGGCGATGGCCGCCGCCGCTGCTTTCACCGCCTGCCAGGGAGAACTCGCCTTGGTGCTTTCATGCGCTGTTTCAAGCTTGGGTCATATACTCCTTCATTTCTTGTGTATATGGTGATTCGTACACTGCAAAAAGAGTGAAAAACTCCCCAACTTTCTTTCGTTGTCAGACTTACATATCGAAGCTTCATCCGTTAGTTGCTGAAAGCGTGATAGAATACAGACGAAGTTTTCGTATTTCGAAATTATGGAACCCTCAAGCCCTGTACCATCGAGGCTTTACTACTGTGGGCGCGGAAGCTGTTCTACGAGTTGTTTCGACTGACAATACCTCCCAAAGCCCTCGTGTTGTCATCATGACCGCCGTATCCACGAAGAAGATAACCCAAATACGTCCCGGACGATAACTCGCCGGAGTGGGAGGTGCGTGTACCCTGAACACTACAACCTAAAACGAATAGAGAGTCGCCTTGTATTGTCTGAGCAGTCTGGCGTAGTTGATCAGGATAATATCTGCATTCTACCAAACGAATATTTCTCTCCTGTGTCAATTCTCCGACTTCGTAGCCTCGCGGCATTTCGAGCATCCCTCGCTACACCATCGACTCTTGCACGCAGAGCGTTCAGAATTCTAGAATCATGGCCCACCCACCTATATCAGGACCGCGTAAGCTACAGTACTACCTACACGGCCTGTGGGTTCCAAGTACAAGTAGATACCTGACTCGACCCCGTTGGTACTAAGAATTTCGGTCAAGTGAAAACATGAATACATTCTACATGTATGTAGGCAGGTAGACACATTGTCAATTTCCACTTTCCCTTGATCCGACCCAATTCATCAATCAACTCTTGCGTGGTAGTGGGAGCTCGTACTACGGTCACCCCACTCTCTGTGTCTAAGTGTCTACCACTGTAGACTACATACACCCGGCAGAGGGCAAATATGTCCTCGTTGATGACTTTCCGGAAGAAGGTAACGCACACGACCTCGGCTCGGCGGCGTATAGTGCTAAATACAGCGACACGAACGGACTTGAATCGTGGAGCCCCGGCGAGCAAGCGCAGATATCGCTTTCCAGTACATAACAAGCCAGCGAAACGACAACTCGTGAGGTCAGACTCCAAACAACAATGGAAACATCGAGCATTAACCTAGGTTACACGCTTTTGAATGGTTGCTTGTAGCAACAACGTATTTGCCTTCGAAAAACGCCTCCATGGCATCGACGTCGCTCCTTCGTGTACCAACGTTAGAACACCGAGAGGCTGCAAAAAGATTTGAAGAGCATTCCCTGCGCCCGCGCAAACCCAAGCACTTGTTCTTAACCTAAAGATGACTGAATTCGTCACCACATGAAACACGTAGAAAAACGCTACATTAAATATCAAAGTCGAGCTATGTACTAGGGCACCCACCGATCTTCGCCTTCACGTGGCGCTCAGAATCTTATATCCCTCTGGGGGTTACCAAAAACAGCAGCGTGTCCGCATTTCGCAACAAACTCCTGAGGCAGATCCTCAAACAGTTATTGAAAAACAAGTTACATCAATGCTTTCCTTCCAGTTGTTCTGATGTGGGCCTCGTCGGTTGCACTGCGGCGGATCAAGCTGTGGTGTTACGTTCACCTCCGTAAGAAACAAACAGGGAATACAGCAGCATGCGCAAAAGGCACAAAACCACCCGCGCACACTACTCGTGCCTTCCTACCGCAGGTCGGCAGGACAACCAAGATCAGCTGGCCTCCGACACGACTCTGCTCCGTGGTTGGGTACCCCCCCATCGCAATATTTTCAGGAGGTTTAGGCGGGGACACGCACAACGCCGATCTTGGCGTTGGAGTGCGGGTGGGCCTCTTGAGGACGTATTGACGGGAAGACGATGCTGCAGTGTTGCGCCGTAGGTGCTCTGGAGTATGGGGCCAAGTCGCAGTGTTCCGCCGGGTCGAACGCAACGTTATCCCCCAAGCTGTCCTCGAAGTCGATGCCGGGCTTCTGGAGGGCCATCTGCGTTTCATGGGCCGGACACGTTGCGAAACGTAACGGTTGGTTGTTGCGAAACGTAACGGTACACTTTTAGATTGACCTCATCAGCTGGAGTGAACAAACCCATCGTTTTGTGCGGACCGGAAATAGATTCAACACGTTGAAGGTGGACAAAAGCGTCGAGGCATCTGTCTTCAGGAACGATGTGCCAAAGAAGATACGTTGAGAGGTGTTCACCCGGAGGGGCCGTGCAGCGAAATTGGAGACGGTCCTTGTTCGTGAGGCATGCCGCCCCCTCGATTCAAGAAATCGCCCTAGTCGCGCAGTGCGAATCATTCAGCCAAATTCACTCTTCCTTGTCGCCACGACGTTCGACTCACAGAAAAAGCCTTGCCTCGTCAGAAACAAAGTCATCATGTTAGCACACCTCGACGAAAACCAGCAAGTAGTTCTTCATGAGGGCCTCGAAGGAAGGCCACGTGGCGCCAGAGGTGATCTCGTTGGCGAGGCCCCTGTCCGCAGGCTCCCCGCAGCGCTGAAGGATAAGCCGAGCTAGCTCATCCATGCGGTCTGGCTCCGTCGATACGATCGTCCGGTACTTCCTGCAGAGGCACTCGTACAGCACGTACTGCGGGTCCAGGCTCTTCTCGTCGCCGGCCGACAGCAGGATGGGCTCGGCGTTGCCCAGGAATGCCGACAGGATCTGGAGCCTCTCGTCCAAGCACCGCTGCACCTCCTCCCTGCAGACCAGGAAAGTGTTGTACAGGACACTCCGTGTCGTCCCGTACCAGGTCTGGCGGGACCCTCCGACGGCGAAGGCTTTCTCGGTCCACGCGAGCGCGTCATCCGCCAGGTGCCCCACGTGCTGGTACACATCGCCGACGCTGGGGAAGACGCCAGGGCGTAGCCCGCCACCGCTCGACCGATGAATCAGGGTCTCAGCGTTGACGCGCCTGGTGTGCTCAGTGTCGAGGTCCCTCCTGCGGTGCAAGATGCCGGGCACGACAGTGAAGCGAAACGCCAACCAAAACGCAAGACACTTGTTGAGGAACAATCCAACCATGAACGCGCTGACGCCGTTGACGAACAGCTGTTACTGACTGCCGATCCCGTCCCAAACACACTTGTGTCGTAGACGAATGCACACAATATAATCGTACACGCGATGACGTGCTAGTCTTGTTCAATAGTGCCTGTCCGCCCACTCCACACAAGTACCGACAGGCCAAACTGTACAGGAAAATGTTGAGGAATTTAAGGGGCATCGCTGACAAAATATATACCATTTGAATGTTCCAAAAACAATCTTCAAATTATTCAGCAGCCTGCGCAGGAATTGGTTGGGATTCGCAGTATATCTCCAATTTCACCACACAGGAAACCGTACGTGCCGTCCTTCTCAGCCCTACTGCCAACGGGGAAGACCGCTGTTCCCGCCTGTATAGTAGCCCCCGTCCACCCATCCGAATTTGTTGCGACAGGTATGAGCTGTATGGGGGCGTCTAGTGCTATACTTCAACATGGGGATGTTCATCGCGACGCTTCGTGTTCGTTCCATGCACGACACAACGCAGCGAACACTAAAATTTTGAAGTTTCGGAACAACCTCAAACGCCACCTGCTCTGCGCGAGAAACATGAGCGGACCATTAAACGCAGCAGTTGTATCCCATTGCTCATCGCGTTCAGCAGGTGCCCATAGGGAACTGCAGCTCTATTCGGAAAGAGATTGATGACGAAGAAGGGATGGTTGGACGGCTTCCCTTGCGTCGAGCTCAGCAACTATCCACTCTTGCGCCTGCGGTAGGTACCCCTGACAGGTTCGGCGAGGAAGTTACAACCGTGGTCAGCGACGTGCAAACCACTCGACGCTTTTCGCGTGTCCGGGATGCCCACACGAACAACTGCAGCCCTCTCCCACCATGCGCATGGACACACAATGTATACGCCAGTATTGGTCGTACGATACTCACCGAAGGCGGCCCACCTCGACGTCTTCAGTGGCGCCATGGCCGCCCGCGGGCGGAGTCGGAGGAGGTTTGCGCCTGCGGAGGCAACACGCGAGCCAAACTGCATTTCCCAGCACCAAAGCAGCCAGGATGACCGAGAGCGCGACGACTCCAGTCGTGGAAGCTGGTGTGAGAAACAAGAGTTGGGGAAAAAGAGCCCGCCGGGCAGTTAAGCGAATGCACGCTCTTGCAGCAGGGATTCTCGCGTTTTAAAAACCCCAGCCCTGTAAAACAGATGGTTTCTCCTTCAGAAGCGTCAAAAGACCCACGAGTTTTGTGTACGAGATAACGGTCGCGTGCGGACTTTGAGCGCAAACCCCGGTACCATCAACATGCGCATATCCCACGTCTGGACAACCTTGCACTTGCTCAACGCGCGGCACAGCCTTAGAGCCCCTGCCGAGCTGTATCCGACCTGTGGACAGAAGACAGCTTCGCGGGAAAGTGTCTAAAGTAACGGGGCTTCCGTTGAGCCATGTTGAGGTGTTTCCCCCCCGTCGTCATGTTGCCAACTTTCAGTTGGGGTGCTACGCAGCCTGAGGAAAAAAAGTGGCAGCGTTGCTTGGTTGTATCCCACACGAAATATGCTACGGCGACAATCATTGGTGGGGACGGGGTGTGCGGGCGTTCTAGTCCTCTGGGCCAAAAAAGCGGTCGGCACAAGGAAACTGCCAGCGACGACGGGTCTGAGAGCCTAGGCCTTGGGATGAGTGCCCTGTGCACTCTCCCGTCCGCATGGACAGCCCAGCTTCCAATCTCGCGCTGCGCGTGCGGCGCACGTTGCGTGACCATGCCTGAAGATGAAGATGTAAAATGGATGCACCGCAAACCGCTTTCGCATGGGGTTGTCGAGATCTTGCAATATATATACACATCGGCTTGTTTCCATCGAGAATACACTGGGGGGGGGGGGGTGTACTCAAAGTCGTGCTTGCCGTAGTCGTTTGGCCATTGACCTCGCATCCCTACAAAGCCGGGACGGAGCACGCCGGGTTCTCACCGGACCAGGCTCTCACATCACCAAGCGCGAAGCGCCGTGAGGTGTTCGGCGAGTCGCATGGAGAGTGCGCTGCATCGTGCTAAGGGTGTGTGGCAGAATGTGTTTGCCTCCTTGCAATGGATGACAGCTGCGAACGACTTAATATATATTCTGGTGCTTCTACTTTCAGAGTTTTAAGCACCGTGAAACTGCCTCGAGGGAGCTTGGCAATTTTAACACAACGTGGTGCGATCATCCCCTGTGCGGCGTGAGGGTTCTCGACCCCGCACAACACAATCTACTCCACCACCATTAGGATTACCGCAAAAAAAATATAACAAAAAAAAAGCGGTAACCTGGTTGTCGAGCTCACAAAGCGATCGGCTTGTTTTTCAACGTCGTTGCCAAGCGACGAAAACCCAACCCCGGTCACATACACCGGGGGGGGGGGGGGGGGGGGGGGGAAACCCTTTTGGGGGGTAAAAATGGGGCCCAAAAAAACCCCCCGGTCCGGGGAAATCCCGTCC
>FN649743.1:2616239-2669296 GCA_000310025.1 Ectocarpus siliculosus | reverse complement strand
CATAACGGGGGGGGGGGGGGGGGGGGGGGGGCAATCGATTTCAGGATGTAAACATGGCATCGAAAAAATCCGCCTGTACTGTGCAACTCGCGTTCCAGGCCGTTTGCCTTTCTCGCCAGGAAAATGGCAGTGTGTGTTTTTACAACCTATGCCAATATTGAGCCCCGGGGCTAGGTGAACCAACGGAACTCAGACCCTTCACAACGGTGCCAGTTAATAGAACGGTGAGCCCACGGAGCGACTGCAAAGACAGCGGCAGACGTAACGACGGCAAGGTGCCCATACAGCAGCTCGTCGGCGGAGGTGCATTCGAGAGGCGTCTCCTTGGGTGGGTATGTTGCGTCTATGTGGCGCGAGGCCGTGAGGCACTTACATTCTGAGTCGGAGGCGTCACTTGCGGCAACCACCGCTCCGTCGTCGTCGCCTTCGTTCGTGATGTCCCGGTCGGTACTGGCCTGGTCATCGTTGGTGGTGCTGCTGCCGCCATTGTCCGAAGTGTCATCCGTACTCAGCACCGCGGGTTCTTGCGTAGGCGTTGGGGCAGGCGTAGGCGGCACCTTTGGTCCTGGCGTAGGCATTGGTCCTGGCGTAGGCATTGGTCCTGGCGTAGGCATTGGTCCTGGCGTAGGCATTGGTCCTGGCGTAGGCACTGGTCCTGGCGTAGGCATTGGTCCTGGCGTAGGCATTGGTCCTGGCGTAGGCATTGGTCCTGGCGTAGGCATTGGTCCTGGCGTAGGCATTGGTCCTGGCGTACGCATTGGTCCTGGCGTACGCATTGGTCCTGGCGTACGCATTGGTGCTGGCGTACCCATTGGTGCTGACGTAGTCACCGTTGGCAATAGTGTAGGCAGTGGTCCTGGAAAAACATAGCGAAAGGAGGAGAAGGGGCGATGGGTTCAGCTGGTAAAGGCACGAGTGCGGTTGCAAAGGTGCGAACAGGAGATCTGGTGGGGCTACTGCAGCAGCAGGGCGTTAGAGCGAGCGTTCGCGAGTCCTCTCGTCGGAGACCGCCGATGCTTTAGCCGCCCCCCGGCCCCGTCTTCCCTTGAACAGCTTCTCCGTCGACGGTTATCATTACGAAAACCTCTCGTTGACAACAAAAAAATGTAGTGTAGTTAACCTTCTGCCAAAGACAGAGCTTACCCCCCCCCCCCGCTGAACACCAAGCTTCGAACATTAAATGCCGGGAACCGTTGTAGCGTCGTGGGGCGGGGGCTGTCCTTCCTGCACCCGGTGGTCTCTACCAAGTACAGGGAGGAAAAACGCATGCTACTTGCGTCAAATATTTCTGCTAGGTGGTGCCCAATGTTAGGGCGTAGACCTCGGAGCGACACGAAAGAGGTAAGGAGGCGCCCGCGGAACTGTTGCTTGACGGGGACAGACCACAACGACGGCACCAAAGGTACCCGTTTCCTTTTTTTCTGCGGAGCAACAGCGTTGGGGGCGCCTCCTCCCATGATTTGCCGCCTGGCAGGAGGCCCCTTAACCCTTATCGCTCCCCCCTCTGACCTACTGAGTCGCCAACGGGCGTGGGTGTGGGAGGCCCTGAAGGGGTGGCTTCGACAAAACACAAGCGAGACAAACACGAGGTGGGAGGTCGGGCGTTGGTTTAGTCGTCTGCCGTGCCGTGCATTCACTGGATGTGTGGGGATCGGGCGTAGGGCTTCGTTCTGGAAAAAACAGCAGCGGCCTGCCGGAAAGTACGCTCGGCATGGTTGTGACCTGGGAGCATCGGCATGAGGTGGGAGGACATCCCTGCGCTGTTCCGTGATGCTGTCCGCAAGGACGCCTGAGCCGTTTACGCACAAGATGGAAAGCCACATTTTCTTCAAGGTGAAAGCCACACAACAGATAGCCCTCAACCAGCACCGTTGCGGTAGGAGATTGCGACGTCGAAAACGACACCGGGTGCTTGACCAAGAACAGGCGACGGTCGCCATCAGAGCCCGAAGTTGATCAGAGAATCTACATTAGCTGCACTGACACGTGTGGGTCGTTCGCCAGGCGCCGTACCTCTAGGCACAACGAAACGCTCCGACGATGTCAAAGCAACAACTGAACCTTGAGCGCTGGGCTTCCAGCGACAGAAGGAATCCTGCCGGTACTTGAGGAGGAGAATCACGCCCATGAAAGAAAGTGCTCCAATCTAGGAGTTGATAGACTTCGTGCTCCAAGAACTAGGCACGGACGCGCTCGCGAGACAGTCGCTTGATAGACTGCAATGTGGGCAAAGGGTCTGTCGCTTCAGAAAACGCTGGTGGCGGCCCCCTTTCCCCCCTTTTCTGTCTGGCAGAAGACAGACCTCACCTCCGGGAGGATCCCCTTGTGCTGGTGGGTCGCACGAGAAGGAAGGCGAAGGTTTGGGTTAATCTTGGGTCAGCGGGTCGAAGCACTAGCGGTCGAAAAACGTGAAGGAAGTGGAGAAACAAACGTGGTCATATGAAATATCCGCCTCCAAAGCCGGATTCAAAGGTAACTGCGCAAGTATAGGCATGCAGGTAAAGGGGTTTGCCAATCGGCTCGCCCCGGATCGCTTCGCCAGCATGAAAACAAATCCCGTTGTCCATGCACTAAGGCAGCTCGGCGGATGGACTGTGCTGCAGTCGAACGACGGATTTTTACATCGCGGCATCGTCGGCTCGGAGTGGCTGTCGCGTGTGATGTGAAAGTAGAAAAAACGCATGTACGATTGCAGGTCGCTACTAAGCGAGCCACGGCCCCGATTCGCGTGAAGGGAATTAAAATTCTGGTGCGGGTCGTCTCCCGGTCGTATGTGCACCTCTCATCCGCTTGGATACAGTTGTTCGGTGCGCGCAAGTCGAGAAAGAAAACACAACTTCGGAACATCCAAATCCTCCAAGCAGCAGCACGAATCGCGTGCAAAAGGCACCGCCCCACGTTTGCGCTTTAGCCCCACCAAACAGCCCATCGAAACGTCTCGTTCCACATACGTACGTCCATCGGCCAAGGGCGTATCCGCTGTTCTCTGGTGGAAGCAAAGGTGCTTTTTTGCGGCTTACTGCAGACGGTTCTTGCTGAGTATCGCGAGTACCAAGTAGCGCGGATGTTCTAACCACGTAATTCTTGGGTCACCCTGACGCCGCCGTTGACATCGTTTCTTTGCTTGGAACAGTACGGAACATGTACCGGATGGGGGTCTGGACGCAATTTTACATCTCACGAACCACCACAACAACAACAACATGCGGCGGCACTCCGATGCGGCTGGTCCTCACGTGTCAGCAAATAACTGCACGCCTTGAGGACTTCACACCAGCGCTCCCCGCTTACCGTCGGCACCGAGGGCATGGTTCAGAAGCCCTCGGGTGCATCCACATCGTAGTGACACGCCAAAAACAAAAAACATCCCGGGGTTGCAATAACCGACAACGCGTCGTGCACTCCTCAGAGGTAACTACAGTAGCTAACCGCCTATTGGGGGTCCCAGAACAACAGTCAATATTCACACCTTCCCCGGAACGGATGATGAACAGGGCGAGCACGGCAAATGTCGCCCATCGCGTCCGCAGCATCTGTCCACGTGTGGGAGGTGCGAAAGGCGGAGGGCGGAAGTTGTCCGTTGTGAGGGGTATCGGGAGGCGGTCCCTGGCAAACAAGCTTACCCTGCATGTTGTGCGCGTGTACCCAAATAATTAATGTTTCCTTGCCATGGAGGGCGCTCCAATCAGCGCCCTGAAAAATCGAAAACTACCCCAATAACGCTGGCTAGCGCAGAGCAAACAAGCGCGGGAGAACAGAAAACGGCGGTTTAGATCCATCCGAGTCTCAGGACGACAACAGCAATCGATGGAAACTCCCTGCACTTCTTCCACCATACGATCCGTTCCCCGATGCATCTATCCACTATCTTCGCTTCTTCTGCGCTCTTCGACGCTAATAAATGGCCACGATGTTTGGGCGAAAAGTTTTCCCACGCGAAAAGGCGCGGACCAAGCTTTGCATGCCCCCCAACCCAAACGAAAAAACTGAACAGGAACAGATCACCACCAAACCAAGCCCAGAGAGATAAAATTAACTGGGCGAGGCAGAAAACGCCGCCAGTACAGAAGAAGTCGTCACGCCGGTGGTAAGATAGCACACCCCCAAACCTCTTCCCGCATTTCACCCATGGAGCCCCCAGTATCACAGCTGGTGATGAGGACTTGTACACACACGAGCAGCCGCATGGGTATGCCCACAAACACAGTGAACACGGAAGCGGAGGAGGTAGACAACCCTGGCGGAGGAACGGCGTGGCTCACAGCGGTGCCAGCAAAGTCTGAGCCGGCGCCTACCAACGCGATTTTTTTACGCCGCTGCAACATCCTGGATTCACTCGCCTGCTGACGCCAGCTACAATGATACCATCATCAGTTAAAAAAATGAAAAGGCAAACACCATAATGTATGTAGGTAGCCTATCTACAACATGTGCCGGATCTTTCAACCAGGCTATAGAAGAGATTCAACCCCCGTCCTCCACCATCTCAGTGCCGTGTGGTTCCCCGTAGGCCTAGCGACGACAGAGGAAGTATCTCTTGCTTACGGTAATGCACCGCACAGGTTAATTGGGTTCTACCAATCTTGCGGTTAAGGTACAAACGCCTGCGATTATAGCGCGGTGATTTTTGGTTCGGTAATGGGGCAATGCAATCTGTTCGGTAATGATTTGGGTGGTGGCGGCAAAACCTATGTGAGGCAACGATTTGGATCGGAACGGTAAATTCCGATTTGTCATGGTAACAACCAGAGAGTAAAAAAGGCCCTGCGGCCCTGCGGGGTCGCAGATTCCTTCGAAAATATGTTCTCAGCGCAGGATCCCCGGGGGCCAATCTGCGGCTTGCCGCAAGAAAAAATTTGGGCCGCATCTTTTCGACGAATTTTTTTGCGGCCCTTTTCTTTCGCCAGAGGCGAATTTTTTTCCTTGGGGGCTGGTGCTAGAAAGAGACATAATCTGCCATCAAAACACACACGTGAAAAACACAATAATTGGCACTTCTACGCTATATATTTGGTTGATTTTTATACGGAAGAGCCCATTTTTTTCGCTCCGCGGTCTCCTCCGGGGAGAGGGCCCTGCCCGGGCGGCGGGCCCTCCAGGGGGGCCCCTGTTGGGGGCCGCATGTCGCCTTCGGCTTGGGTCTGCGCATGGACTTTTTTACTCTTTGGTAACAACGTAAGTAAACCGAAATTTGCTAAGGAGGACCCAATTCGCAGGATATCCGTCGATTGACTTTTACCAGAGAGAATCGGTATATGCATACTCCTTCGCATGTGGCGTCAGCAGGATACTGGTTCGAATCTCCTTGGGCGGGCACATTTTTCTCCTGACTTGGGACATGTTCCCCCCGCGGATACAAATGTGTATCAGTCTTTGGAGTCGATCCTACGAAGAACCTTGAGACACTTCCATCGAATTACCCGTCCTGGCCACAAGAAGAGTGTTAGGGAGGACCCGATTAGCAGGGTATCCGTGGATTGACTCTTACCAGAATCGGTATACCTACAGCCGTACAGCAGTATGCATATATACACCTTCGCAAATTACCGTCATCACCGCGCAGAAAAATTGCCGCGACAGCCCTGAAAATTTAGAAAAAATACAGGTACTTTTCTGACGCTATGGATCCATTGCTAATCTGTCTCAGACTCTTTTCTATGATGGAGATGGTTTCGTGGTGTCATATTAAGAAAAAAAAAAAAAAAATGCGACTTGGCTTCAGTGGGAAAAATGAAAAATGTCCCCCGCCCGCTTGTTTCCGCTTATTATTTGGGGACACCTTTGTGGGTATAAAACCAAGTCGTCCTTCGAGACTGTACAGCAATGAGCGGATGCGATATGTTGTCTGAAGCTAGATGATTAACCTGTAACTCACTGGGGTCTCAACTATGTTGTTGTTAGATAGAGGAGTTACTGTTTATGCAAGTTGCTTCAGGAATGATTTCAGGTTTTATCATCGAGGGTGTGCTATCTTGTGTCACTCAGCAGCAGGAACGGTTCAGCGTACAGAAAGTTGTGTAGTTTGCGTTTCCTCGCGAAAAGTCGCCTCTCCTCCACAGAACAGCAAACCGTCAATCCCGAGAGAGATTGACACCCACTACCTTCTGCGAGCATCTAGGTTTACGAGAGGCTACCTACCCCACAGGCCACCGGGGCGACCGCCTTGCTCCGTCAGAAGGGAGAAGAATATGAGAGAAAATACGAAAAACTGCTGACGACAAGCTGCATCATTGCAGATGATCAGACAGAGAGCCCCTAGAGCGGCGAACTTTAAACCCTTGCGGACTCACCATCCTGTCGCAAACTCGCGTCCAAACTCACGCGCGTCAACGCAAACACAGTCGATGCCGCAGTCGATGCAGCAGAGTTGGGTGAAATATGACCCGCAATAAAAGAGGGGAACAAAAAACGCCGCGTTTGCACTCCTGCCCGGGGAAATTTCATGGTACGTACGCATATGGTCTGCAGATTTGTGGTCCATCAGCCAGCTCCCGCAAACTTCTTGAAAAAGCGTGGAAGAATCGAACGCAATCAAGCAGCATGTACATACTTGTACAAGATCTGCCCGACTTTTTGACTTTTGTTGCTCGAGAACGAGGAAGAACTTTGTCCAGAGCGAGAACAACAAGATGCTACAGTAACAGGGCTGCAGGATCTTTCCGTCTATATGAACGAGCAGGCCTGGTATAGTTTGCTTTTTCTTCAGGCGTACCAATAGGGGTGGGTGACCTTGTTCTCGGCACGCCAAGAGCTGGGGGGGGCCAAAAATCAACACATTTTCCGCCAGGCAGTGTAGCGGTATGACACAACAACAAACAAAAAAAGCACCACAAACGAGACTCACCTTTGCCAGCTTATATAGTTAGGCGTAGGTCGTAACTCTTCTTGTTCATTGTTGTTTCGAGAACCAAAAGAAAAACGATAAAAAAGAGCATCGAATAAGTACGAAAAAATCATGTATTGTCAGTGTAATGACCGCGTGCGTGCCCGTTTTGTGCCCCGTTTGAACCGGTTTGGCGGCAAGAGACGCCACTCAGTCCGATTGGGCTTTTCCCGAGTGCAGGAGGAGAGCGCGTCTTCCCACACCCATCAGCGCCTTGTTGTTCAAACCAGGTGATATCGCTGGGTACGTACAGTATTATGTTCAACACACAACGCTGGCGCAGCCAAAGCGTGACATTGGGAACGAAGTGCGGTTTGTTCAAATAGGTTATTGATTGGCTGTCACATCACATCGCATCATATCACACCATCACCAATAAAATGAAGTAGTACAGATCGCTTCCGTAAGCTTTTTTTGTTAGTCGCATCAGAAACCCCAGTTTTGCGATAGGGGGACTAGGCCACATGTTTGCACAAATAAATTGCACCTGTCTTGCATCTAACTTTTTCTGTGCAGCAGGTGATATTCCTGCCACAGATTTCACGAGAACCCTCCTCGTTACACCCATCACAATTTTGACCTCGTTTGAAGCACCTGACTGACTCGACCCCCCGAAGTCTGGTTGAAATTATCGGCTACTATTTTTTCCCACTATTTCCTACATACATTCATCACTCGCGCTCCAAAAACACTCGCTCGCGCATACCTTGGCATTTGATATACCATGGGGTTCGCTGGCCCGCCTCCTCAACTTTCTTCTAAATGACAACACAGGAATGATCGTAACACTTGCTTCGTGTGCACTCAAGCCGCACAGCCCTCCTGGATGCAAATGATAGATGAGGCAATTGTACTGCTACTTCCACCGTGCGGTAGACAGAAAAACAGAAAACACTACCGAACATTCCATGACGCAAGACTCCATCTTTCGGATTGGGTCCCAGCTGCAAGGTGCGACGGACTTGAGTCGTACGGCACCACCGAACACGAGCGTACCACCTCCTACAGTAGTGAGCCAGGGAAACGACAACCCAAAACGTCGCAAAGACTCAACTCCAGCCTAAAAAAAAAACAAAGTCAACTTACACGATAATAAAATAGTTTTTCGTCATCCAAAACAATACCAAGCCATTGACGTGGATGCCGCTTCGTGACCCTCGAACACTAACTGGTCAGAGAGCTCTAGAGCATGGCGTGCTCCTACTTTAGACCCAAACACATCTCGTACACGTACGTTGCCGACCGCACGCGTTGCCACATGACGAAAAGTTAATCGAACTACGTGACGCTGCTCCTTCTCTCGCCCACCAACCTTAACGGCATTTCAGCATTTTTCGTAATATTTCTAGCGTATGTTTTCCCAAACGAGAGATCTACAAGTACATTTCTACTCATCATGCATATGTGGGCCTCAACCTATCGCCTTGTGCGACATGAAGTCGCTGTGCAACATGCGTGCATCATAGGGAACGGAGTACATGGTCCGCGAAAGGTATACATGGGACGGCCATCACCTCGACCACCTGCGCGCACACGTGTATTCCTTTTGTAACTCAAGTCGGCAAAAATACCGCGATCCACTGGCCTCCGCTGTGACCCTACCCCGCAGGTTTTTCCGTCCCTCCTCCATCGCAATTTCGAAGGAGGTCTAGGCGGGGAGGCGCACAACTCCGATCTTGGCGTTTGACGTCGGCCGGCCCTCTTGAGGACGTATGGCCGGGAAAACGATGGAACACGATTGCCCGGCGGGTGCTTTGGAGTATGGAGCCCAGTCCCGGTGAATGATAGAGTCGAAGGTCATGGCATCCCCCAAGTTGTCTTCGAACTCCACCCTTGGCTTCTGGAGGGCCATCTGTGCGGAGGGCGCGACATTTCGGAGCGATTGGTGCTGTGTCTAATGGCGTTTTGCATGTACACAATGCGGTCATTTTTTTATTAGTGCCGATCGGAATGCGGAGAACCAACGTAGTACATAGTCTCCATCGATATTACGATGTCGGCAGTCCTGTTGTCAGATCCGATGCGTACTTGGCGGGAGGGGCCATACAACTAAGTGGGAGGCCGTCTCGTTCGTGACGCACGCCGCCCCCTCGATCCGCCATCGCCAACCCATGCGAATTCACCCGCATCTACGTGTGCGTTCACGCTGTGCAAGCGTGCACTAGCATTCTTAATTCACTTCCATGTATTCGCTACGAGGTATTCGACTCACGCAAGGGTGCCGTCGTTCGTACCCCCAAGACAAACTTCACGCAAGTGTTAATGTTGTAACACACCTCGACGAAAACCAGCAAGTAGTTCTTCATGAGGGCCTCGAAGGAAGGCCACGTGGCGCCAGATAGGATCTCGTTGGCGAGGCTCCTGTCCGCAGGCTCCCCGCAGCGCTGAAGGACGACCCCAGCCAGCGCGTCCATCCGGTCCGGGTCCGCGGGCACGATCCTCTGGTAGTCCTTGCAGAGGCACTCGTACAGCACGTACTGCGTGTCCAGGTTCATCTCGTCGCCCGCCGACAGCAGGATGGGCTCGTCGTTGCCCAGGAACGCCGACAGGTTCTGGAGCCGCTCGTCCAAGCACCGCTGCACCTCCTCCCTGCAGACCAGGAAAGTGTTGTACAGGACGCTCAGTACCGTCCCGTTCAAGGCAGGGTGGGACCCGCCGACGGCGCAGGCTTTCTCGGTCCACGCGAGCGCGTCGTCCGCCAGCTGATACACGTGCTGATACACGTCGCGGACGCTGGGGAAGTCGCCAGAGCGTAGCCCGCCGCCCTTCGCCCGATGCACCAGGGTCTCAGCCTTGACGCGCCTTGTGTGCTCAGTCTCGAGGTCCCTCCTGCGGCGCAAGATGCCGCGCGTTTGCACGAAGCGAGAAGGTCAACCAACATGCGAAGCACTTGTTGAGGACCGAAAATATCACAGACGGGCACGCTAATGACGTAGTCTAGGTGTGCCCACCCAGAGCTTCACACCCACCATCAAAGAATAGGTCCAACCGCGACGATACTCGGGTAGATACCAACCACGGGTTTGTTCCGATCAAGAAAGAACGGGTGCTCGAAAACGCCGTTGGAAAATATCCGCAAGTCTCCTTTTTGAAGATGCGGGGAAATAAAAAACAAATCGCAATTCCACCCCGAATGACACTTTCCCGCCGTGGGTTTTTCAACCGTTGTTTTCTTTGACGCCCGACTTTATCTCCCCTTTCACCTCCCTCCCTCCCTCCGCTTCCTGCTTCTTGAATTGCTCCACAGGGGTTTTCACGAAATTGTGTAAAAACGCAGCACATGTTGCGCAAGTATTTCCACTCTCTCTTCCTTGCACAAAGAGAAGTTAGGCTCCGATTGCATACGCGGCAGCACGGAGAAAAACCTTCCAGCACCACGAAAAATCTCAGCCAAAGCACTTTCAGAACGACCTCGAGCTACATGCCCTTTCTGCTTGAAGAACATTACGGCCTTTGGACACCACCGCTGAGCGGTCAAAGAGGCAGAAGTGATACGGATGCTACTTATCATGGCACCTCTATCCCTGCCCTCAAGCTCCCAACCCCCCCTACTTTTAGCCTGATACCCTCGAGTAAACCGTTCTACGGTTATTTTTCCGTGCTGCTCTTGAGAGAGAGGCTCTGCGTGGCACATTACGATGACATGACACTCTTTGGCGACGCCCGACACTCAAACTTCTTGACTGGGATGCCCGCGTGAGGGACTGTAGCCCGTTTCGACAATGGACAAAACACACGACTGCAGTTCCATGGTGGCTCTCACCGAAGACGACCTAGTTCCACTTCGGTGTTGGCATCACGGCGGCCTGCGGGGGGCGGAGTCGGGGGTTCCTTACGCCTCCGCATGAGGCACCATGCGAAGCAAGCTATGTTACCCAGCACCAAAGCAGCCAGCAACACTGAAAGCGCGATGACCGCCGATGACGTACCTGGTGCGCGAACAAGAGTGGGGAAACAAGATGAGCAAGCACACGGGCAAGGAACGCGGGAGGATTGCCATGAAAAAGCGTTTTGCAGGAAACATTCCCAACTGCTGTACCCCCCCCCGCCCTTAACCTGAAGAATAGACTAGGGATTCCTTGTCTGCCTTATCGAAAGAAGACCAATTCGTTTGCATCAAACAGCCGTTTCAGGAACCAAATTAGTTTCGAATGTCTAGCTTGCAGGCATCACGTTGCGCCAGACACGATACACCCGCGGACCATACAGTGCATCTCCGGACAAATAACTCATCTCGCGAGACAAACCCCTGCTCACTGAAACCTAGCCGCCCTGGAGTCATAGATAGATTGGCCGGACGAGAATACCGTGGGGGAAGCTGCTGTCTTATCTATGGTGGAAGGTTCTCTCCCTTCGTTCCTCACCGTAGACCGGTGTGCGAAAACTACGCCAGCGTTGCCACTGGTACAATCTAACCCGCGACACCAACTAGGCTGGCTGCACCGACGAAGGCACAGGTATGCCTGGCGGCGGCAGACGGCAAGAACGGTAAGACGCGTGTGGGCTACATCGGCGGAGCAACGTCCAGGTTCCACACTCATCCGTTCGCGGCCTGTCAGAAGGCCCTTACCGTCTGAATCCGATGTGGACACAAGTTCTGCGAGAGCTGGTGCTGGAGCTGGCGTTGATGGGGTCGACAGAAAAAAGAAAGAAAGAAAGTGAGAACGCGAGGAGGCAATCGGAGGTCGAGTTAACGTTAGTGGTACCTGACCGAAGCACCTGCGGTGATAGACGCATGAGCTCGTTCTTGTGGTTCGTACACAGGACACACGACAGGTCGAAGTAGGCGTTCGCTGAGTCGCTTGGTAATTTATTGGACTAAGTTCGGAAGTGCAAACGCCCGGACTTTCGCCATCGAATGGCTTGCGTTCTCGCGAACTAAACCAGAGAGGCAAGCACGATTTCCCGTTCCCCTAAGAATGGCGTACGACAAGGGAGCAAGAGAGCCATACGCCAGCGTCGCTATTTGTACATGTGGTCGTAGAAATTAGTACATAAACGTCACGCGACGCCAACTAGGCTGGCTGCACAGGACAGCGAGGAAGAGGTTTCGCCTGACAGTGGCACATGGCGAGGACTGTAAGACGCGTGAGGGCTATCGGCAGGGCAACGTTGGGACGACCCTTTTCTCCGTTTGCAGTTAGCCCTCACCTTCTGCGGATTTTGAGTCGTCATCGTCGGCCTCCTGGCTCAAATCGACTTCGGTGCTTTCGGTCTCAGCAGGTGTGGGAGCTGGTGTATCGTCGTCACCCTCGGTCGAATCATCTTCGGTTTGTTCGGATACGGCAGGCGCGGGAGCTGTTTCTTCAGTTGGTTTGAGAGCAGGCATTGACGGGGCAATAGGCCACAACACAAGAGCGAGAAACCCGAGGAGGAATCGGAGACTGGGTTACCTGACAATCAGCCGGCCGAAACACCCGTGTTTTGCAGGCACGTGAGCAGCCGGAAACGTGCTCATACGACAGTCCGACTCCAATGGCCCGGGATCTTCGCTAGCTGCTTGGTAGTTCCGGAAATCAAGTTTGGAAATGCACTCCCCCGGACCTTCGCCCTCGAATGGCTTGCGTTCCGGCGAAAGCAGCTACAGTGGAATGCAAGCACGCTTGAAGCTCCCCAAAAAGCACCAACCCTTGGCTCCAATCCAAAAAACACCGCTGTGATCAAGGCGACGTGAAAGAGCGGGTCACACCCCAAAGTGGAGGGAAGAAAAAACACAAAAGTTCCGAAGACCATCTCTCCACGGCTGGGCGTGACAGGAGCGGCATGTGATGGGGGTACGCATGGGGAGAGTCACGACTGGCATCGATTATCAAAGTGGGACAGGGTGGAGAAGAAAACGACGTCGGTACACCCACAGCAGTCTAGAACCAGCACGACGTTCTAGCAAGAGGCCACGCCTGACGATGCACGTTCTTGCTTCTGCGAGCTGCCAACAAAACCATTACATCTACGACCAACAGCATTGTCGCTGCTCCCTCGGAAACGTTGCAAGTGACTAAGAGCACAACGCCCACGCATACATTTAGGAGTACGCTGTCCAATGTAAGTGGAGCGGCGACTCTCGCATGACAGCGTACAAGCTATCTCCGGCACTTACCAAGGATACACGGGGCAGCACCGCTGTCGACTCCGCACTCCGTGTCCGACTCGGCAATGCTGTCGGGGCAACAGCTGTCGTCATCCCCATAAGTGGAGCAGGTGTCTTGATCGCAGGTGTTGCCACAAGAGTTAGCACAGCAGACTTGGACATCGCCGTTGGTGTTGGTGCCAGTAATCCCTTTGTGATCATTCTCGCACCCTGGTCCGCAAAAGTGGCAACCCGTAAAACTAGTGTCGCCGATGCTGGTCTGAACACTACGTCATCTTTGTCGGGAAACGATTAACGCATCACAAGTGAGCATGTATGCGATCGCGCGATCGCGCCCCGCCGCAAACCATTTTTCACGCAGAAAATGGACTGCACGCTGCTTTGGTCGCTTTCGTCATTTTTCAGGCCACCGAGGGATTTTCCACATTGACCAAAACGACAGCGCTTCCGCATCCGAGCAATCGTTCCAAACCCAGACCTATGGTCAAAACGCGCCGCCGTAGATTGCAGCCACAGCCCAAAGCATCCAGAACACACAAGGTGGGTGGAACGAGACACTGCATGGCACACTAATGGTGAGAGACCATCCCCCTAGCCACGAACAATTCGCCCGTCTTCCCGTAAAAAGACACGCAGGGAAGAGACGCGAAACGCCGGCCCACGACCAAGGACGTGTGCAAGCAAAAGCAGGACAACGGGAGATGAGCACAGAAAATCGCACACCAGCCACCGCCGTCTTGACGACGAACACGGTGAGGACGGCCAACACCGACCAACGTGTGCTTGGTAGTTTGTGCGAAATCAAGTTTGGAAATGCACTCCCCCGGACATTCACCCTCGAATGGCTTGCGTTCCGGCGGAAAAAACTACAATGGAATGCACGCACGCTTGAAGCTCTCCAAAAAGCACCAGCCCTTGGCTCTAATCCAAAAAACACCGTTGCGATCAAAATGACGTTAGAGAGTGGGTCACACCCCAAAGTGACGGGAAGAAAAAAACACAAAAGTTCCGAAGACCATCTCTTTATGGATGGGTGTGCAGGGGCGGCATGTGATGGGGGGTGCACATCTGGAGAGTCACGACTGGCATCGATTATCAAAGTGGGACAGGGTGGAGAAGAAAACGACGTCGGTACACCCACAGCAGTCTAGAACCAGCACGACGTTCTAGCAAGAGGTCACGCCTGACGACGCACGCTCTTGCTTCTGCGAGCTGCCAATAAAACCTTTACATCTACGACCAACGCCATGATTACTTGTTCTCTCGGAAACGTTGCAAGTGACTAAGAGCACAATGCACACGCATACATTCAGGAGTACACTGTCCAATTCAAGTGGAGCGGTGTCGACTCTCGCATGACAGCGTACAAGCTACCTCGGGCGCTTACCAAGGATACATGGTGCAGCACCGCCGTCGACTCCGCACTCCGTGTCCGACTCGGCAATGCTGTCGGGGCAACAGCTGTCGCCATCCTCATGAATAGAGCAGTTGTTTTGATCGCAGGTACTTTGACATGTTTCAGAAGCACAGCAGACTTGGACATCGCCGTTGGTGTTGGTGCCAGCAGTCCCTTCAAAATTCTCGCACCCTGGTCCGCACAAGGTAGCAAGCGTGTCGTCGATGCTGGTCTGAACACTACCTACGTCATTCTTGAGCGGGAAAATGCATGCGATCGCGCCCAACCGCAAAACCTTTTTCACGCAGAAAATGGATTGCGCCCTGCTTTGGTCGCTTCCGTCGTTTCTGCGGGTCTGCGGGTCGGCCACAGGCCACGGAGGGATTTTCCACATTGACGAAAACGATAGCGCTTCCGTGTCCGAGCAATCGTTCCAAATGCAGACCTATGGTCAAAACGCGCCGTCGATCGCCGCCACAACCCAGAGACTCCAGAAGACACAAGATGGGTGGAACGAGACACTGCAAGACACATTGGTAAGGGAACATCCCCTGCCGCGAAGAATGTATCTTGTCTATGACACGAGGCATGTGCCCGTCCCCTCGAAAAAGACACGTCGGGAAGAGACGCGAAACGTCTGCCCACGACCAAGGAACCGTGCCAAAGGAAACAGCTAGAAAACGAGAGGTCAGCGCAGACAAACAACACACAGCTTTTGACGATAACAGCACACTAGACTCCACAACGAGTCAAACACAACGGCAAGCCAAAATTGTTTTTCTCAAGTTTTACGAATGATCCGTCGAGAAGCAGGGTGTATCACGAAACACTGGTGACTACGTGTTGGACACGAGGACGAGATGTAGTCCTCATACAGCCAGGTGTGTCTACCCCTAGGAGAAAAGGCGTGGCCAAAACAACAGAAGACTTGTTCAGCAATTTCGTGCGCATTTCGTGCGCCGGGACTTGACATCTAGTATGATACGTGTGCCCCACTACTTCGAGCGGTGGAAGGACAAATATACCTCTTTTCAGCGCCGGTGCCCGCCCTGCAACCGTACGGCTGGGCACGAATGTGCTCAGCTACTCGGACATGTGGCAGGCACCACGTTATCGAGTCCACTGCTTCGCTCTAGCCAAGTGCTCCCCGCGTTGCAGGGCAGCATTTGTCTAAACTACGATAGAGTGCTATGACGGCTTTCTTGCAGCGGTCTTGCCGAGCAGTCTTCAATCGCAATGGTTCGGGGGCACGCACGAGGACACGACAACAAAACAGGTTCTCGGATTCCGCAAATTTGAACCGGTGTTCCTACGCATACAGCATGCTTTGCTTTAGGTTCATCAGCCTCCAAGTCAGAGCAGGCTCGGAGTTGCTTGTGGATGCATTGCTCTACAATACATCGAATAACGTCTTCTAGGGTTAAGTCATATCGCCGCGTTTCCGCTTTGGTGGCGGGCGACAGGGCCTACTTCCTGAGTCGGTTTTCAGTTGTACGACAAGCATGAAACATTCCGAGTGCTTCCTCCGAAGAAGAGACAGAAAACAAAAGTGTCCAGCAACTCATTGCCGGCGCAGAAGCCGCGGCTCAAAAGCCCTCTCATCGCCGACGATGTGCTGTGGCCGTTTCAAAGGTAAATTGATCGCCATCATGCTATCGAAGCTCCTAGCATCACGGCAAATCGCACACCTGCTGCCACCGCCGTCTTGACGAACACGGCGAACACGGCCAACACCGACCAACGGGTCCGCGGGATCTGTCAACATCAGGGACGTGAGAAGCGCGGAGGGCGGAAAACATGTCCTTAGTTAGAGTCGTGAGACCCCTTGTCAACCAAGCTCGTCCGCTATCCTGCGTTTGGCCTGTCTTGTGCGGGGTGCTTGGGGTGGCTGCGCCTTGCATGCGTTGCGCAGGTAGACCAAAGTTGGCTAGCGGAAGTGAATTGCAGAGCCACAGAAGATCTCCTCCATCTGTTCTTCTCTGGTGGTTGGTAAGGGCATTTGTTGTTGGCCATTGATAGCTGACGGTCGCACTCGCTCTCTCTCGCTCTCTGTGCACCCATCGTGTTGGCAGACTGCTGTGCATATGGCATATCGTTCGTGTACAAGAGCTAGCCAGGAGGAGGGATGCACACAAGTCACCGTGCTCCTCACGCCAATTCAAGGAAGAAGGGAAAAGAAAAAAAAGGAAGGAAGAACGCCCCGTGGTGATACACAACCCTCGGGAAAAAAGCCTCTTGCGACTCAACCCCAAAACACGCCACCCGAAGACGCCGAAAGAACAGGGCAGAATCTACCCAAAGAAACCAAGGATAAGGAGGGTCTAGATGTGTACGGAATGATGAAAGAAGAAATAGAGTTCAAGGATTACAAATTTGACATGTACATGACTGAGCTGAGAAAGTAGAAGTAAGATACAGGGAGACGTTTGAGGCATGGAATAGCCAGAGGAGAAGACGTGGCTGTACCTGGGTAGAAAAAGTGGGTTGAAAAGGCGGGAAGTGACATCGAAAGGATAGATACGTAGGCCAGGTAAAAGATTATTGAGCCACCTTTGGCAAAGTAGGAAGGAACGATTGGCCATCATCGGTGATCGGTCCTTTGGGAACAACGCTCTGTCCGCTCGGGGACGCGCGGTCAATGGTCAAACCGCTAAGGCATCATGCAAAACACAAGAGTACCCCCACCCCCCACCCCCGTTATACCTTTCGGGACACTTTCCGGACGCTCACAGGCCAGGGTTACACACGAGGAAGGCCACACAGGAGTTTTTTTCGCGCCTTGTGGAGTATTACATACATAGACTATGCAGAAGCTATCGTTAATTAAGATATTTTGGTTCCTGACTTTAGGTAGAACCCCGATATGTACCGCTGCGGAGATCGATGATATCTTGCCCAATCAGATGACCCCCATTACTGAATTGCTGTGTATGTCTATGTTTTTATTCGAGCGAAGCGAGATTTCTAATCTGGACTGCCGCCCCCCCGAGTTGCAAGGATTCGCTGCAAAACAAAAATCTTGCGTGTCTGTACGCGCTTTATCTAGGTTTTAGAGTACATCAATTGACTATACAGGGGGTCAGCACATATTTTTTTCGTAGCACACAGCAGATTGCAGCTGCAGAACACGCGCACAGGCACACACGCAAAGCAGACAACACACGCCCAGCGGGCACAGCGACACATGCACAGCGGACAGAACAGCGGTAAAAGCCGCGTTCAGGTCGTTGTTTGTCCAAACCGAGACATGGCATGGTCCCCTCGTCTTCGACTGCTGCTGCTATTGACGCGCGGGGATTTTTCGTACCACACATGACAAACACGGAAACAGTAGATTGAGGACAGCAGCAGCCCCAAGGCCTCCAACGCGCTGATTCCGTTTGTTCGGCTGTCTATATGATCCTCACTCCCGGCGCCCTGCTGCTTCGTCGGTATTAGGGGCTTGGGTGCTGCTCTAGAAGGTGTGTGAGAGATGTGTACCACCTCGCCAAACTGCCGTTTGAAAAAATGCGGTGAGATGGCCTGTTTTGCTGTTTTGGGTTTTGGGTTGGACACAGCCCCACAAACCCATGGCACCACGCAGCAGTAGAGCCATGCCCCCGACGCGCTAATTCTTTCGGATTGGTCATGTACTTCTATATATTACTGACCCTCAGCGCCGCCACCTCTCTATGATTGGATTATTTGGGGGGTCGATACGTAGGAATACGTCTCTCAGTTACACGCATTTCCGACCGTGGATGACACGTCTGGCGATTAAATCGATCAGCTGTCGCTCGTTGCAGCGACAGCTAATTATCTTATCTTTATGAGCATCGACCGCGCTAACCGGCTGGCCAATGAAAAGACGTCAGTCTAAATATAAGTGCGGTTGAAAACACAACGCACCTTCAAATGTCATTAACTGGGACCACGTGAGGGGGCGGCATGGGGGAGATTAATCTATTCTCCGGAACAAAGACAGAAACGGCAGAAACAGAAGAAAACTGCCCGCGTCTACGAAGGCTGCCAAATACTTTGCACCCCCTTGGGAGTTCGTTTCGGAGTGCTTTGAATATCATCCTCCATGCTTGCACTGCTACCATCATTCTCATCATCATGCTGACAGCAATTCGTTGGCAGTTCTTCTCTGTTTATGTTTGTCGCATCTATTCTGGCGCCAGTCTAGTAGGCACCTTTCGCTAAATAGGGTTGACGAATCAGCCGGGGAGGGTATGTCTTGTAAACGGTAGCCACATCCCGATTCAGATGCAACGTGTAGCATGTGGTAGGCTAGCAGACACATGCTGCTGTTTACGTAAGAAACTTAGACCGGCGGAGAAGCAAGAGAGAGCAGAATCAAAGGTGTGCGGATTTCCCATCAGAATGCTAGCCCGTTGCCACTGCTGTTCTCATCATCGCGTCGGTGGACACCGCGTGGGTCTGAGGCGCTGAAGTGATGCCCAGCCGGCACGAAGAGCTTCGCCCGGCACCGAAACCATGATTTGAACCTTTTTGTGGATGGTGTGCTGTGCTGCTGTACCCATTGGTCAAATTTCTCGCATGTAAAGTAGTCTCCGCATAGACTGCATACCTGTACCAGCAGCGTCGTGCGGTACGAATGTACATCCCGTTCCTGCTGTACACTCGGTGACCATCATCACCAGCCTTGCGGCAGTCCCAACCATCTGCTGCGTCTGCTTACGGTTGCCGACACAACTCAGTTGACGTCCGAACTACTGTACTGCTGTAGTGTGCAAATTTGGAACGAACAGCCTCGTGTGGGCAGGGAAGACATCAATCACCAAGGGCGCGACAGCTGAAGGAGCGTGCTGCCGCTGTGTTATAATCGGCATGCCGCCTCCACCGTCTGCACCCTCCGTAAGGAATGCAACACCTGGGTATGTGGGTAGAGCCACCATTTCCAAATACCGAGGGCTCAAGACAGAGGTGGAGACAGGCAGAGGGGGAGGCAGACAGAAACACCCTGTGGGACAACGGACCACTTCTTGCGGCTGCACACATCAAACCAGAAGTCACAGATTTTTTCTTCCCGCCTTCCATTTTTTTGGTTCCTCATGCAACACACACATACATGTCGTGTGACAGAACCAGACACCACCGGCGCGGCGAACACGCGGACTCACCATCATCTTTTTAGCGCCCGCTAGGTGGTGCTGTTCGGACTTCGCGACCCAACTAAATCTCCCGGCGGGGTGGTGTCGGCTGGTCGATGAGGCGGCAGGCAGTAGTGGGGGTTCTTGGGTTCGCACCACAGCAGAAAAAAGAGGGTCCAGCGAAATTTCCTCAAAGATTCTGATTTTTTTTTTCTGGTCTCTCATGAGCCGCAAGCTGCCCGCATCTCTGCCGCCACGAAGGAATTCTACCGACGACTTCTTCCCTCGTCATCGGAGAGCAGAGGCCGCCAGGTTCCACGCCCCAGTGCATCGTTGGTACTTGCCCAGCTAGCGCGAAGCCGCCGTTCTTACCGCACAGTTCCAACATGAAAGGTGAGCGCCGACGTGCTTGCGCGGGGATACGTCTTGCATGAGTTCGTGCGACCTGAACAAGGAAGTCCCCGCAGCGGAAGACACGCAGTCCGTGTTCTGCTGATGATGATGCAATACACACGCGTCTCGTTTCACGCAGCAGCAGCAGCAGCGGCGGCAGCAGCGGCAGCAGCAGTTCTGACGCCCTCGACCTTACCCTGCCTGTTCTTTCCGCGCAAAAACATGCCGCCCCCTCAACCTCGCCCGGGGGGAAAAAGACTTCGTCGTGGCGATCGACCTCGGGACGTCATGTACCGCCTTCAGCTGGAAGTCCATTGTGGACCCAGCGGGGCCTTCGATCGGAGTGCCCGACATGAAGCCAAACGAGGACATCATCGGGAAGAGCCCGACCACGCTCCTCATCGCGGGCAGCACGGGGTCCGACAAGATGTTCAGGCCCACCGGCGCCGAGGCGTACGGCCGAGAAGCGCAGCACCGCTACGCCAACGGCGACATCCCTCACGGGGCGCAACTGTTCAAGCGGTTCAAAATGGTGAGAGAGAGAGAAAGAGAGAGGGGAGAGAGCCGCATTTGTTCTGCCCGGATGGCCGGTGCGTGTGGCCTGCTGCGTGTGTGCGATAGCTAGTGTGCGACTGGTGGCCTTGTTTTTGGTGTGTAGCCTGCTCCCCCCACCCCCTCTCCTCCTCCGGTCACCCCTGGTTGAAACCATCGGGTGTGCCATTTACTCTGTAGACTTCTACTGCTGTAGGCAACCTCGTGAACATACAACTAATACGGCTGCGCTACTGCTGTACCGGCAAGGTTGTATGCTGCTACTGCTGAAAAGCTGAAAAGTCGATTCTCTCTCCGGCGTGAACAAAATCAATTCCATACATACATGGACTCTCTACGTATCTATCTCCGACCTAATTCAGCTTTGTCGCGGACCGACCCTCCTCTTGTTCCGAATCCCCCATCCTTGCCCGACCGTGTCTCGAAAGCCGATCCCCACCTATGGCCCCCACGGCTCGCGACATCTCGACTATGCCTTGATAGAGCATCGCCGATCATTACCATCAGTCACCAATTTTGATCGATAACGCCCCGCGTGCCCCCCTTGCCTTCGGGCACCCCTGGTTCAAACCATCGGGTGTGCCATTTGCTCTGTAGACTACTACTGCTGTAGTGGGCGAACCTCGTAAACCTACGTAAACCGTCTGTATGTTGCGGCAAGTTTGTACTGCTGTAAATTATGCATAGATTCATAGGTTCGATTCTCTCTGCGGAGTGAACAAAATCAATTTTTACGATTCTGCCAGACGCACGCAGCACGCAGAGATTTTTGTCAACTCTTTCTCGCGGGACAAATTGAAGTACTGTAGCAGGTCTTGAGTTTGGTTAATCCTGTTGCTCACTCTCGGAGAGATAACCAGCAATTTAGGATTTGCGCTTCGGTGGAAAAGCGAATGCGAGTCTACTGCTGTAGTTCCTGAATATGTACAAACTGCTGCACCTTGGTACACCCGAAAGAACTGCAGCCACGCAAGATACTAATTTTCTAATTTTCGAGTCTGCTGTATATATATACAAGGACCCGAAAATATGCAGATGTGAAACGTCAAAATCGGGTGGAGCCTCGATTTTCCTGTTTCGCAGAAGGAGCAGTCGAAGAGTCGCCCAATATTGTAAGAAATCCGTTCATAGATTTAGTTGTGTGGTTGTGTGTATCTTATTAGTCTATAGCCCTTTTTTCTTATTTTTTTCCGTAAGAATTTGAGCCATTTTTTCTTACCAGAATTTTTATTAACTGCAGGTCTCATCTGGGACTGCTGAACGAAACGTCCATGTGTCGCAATCGTGATCCTCCCCGGTGTTCGACCCGTCCCGCCGTGGTACACACTGCTGTGCTGCTGCAGACAGTAGTCTACTGCTGTAGGCCTTTCGCATGCCGGACGGATCTGTACATAGCCGCCCAGACTACTGGAGATGGTGGCATTAGACACGAACGGTTTGGCGTCAGAAGTCGCAGTCATGCGTATTGGTATCGCGGGAGAAGATGTAACGGCACTGCTGCTGCGTAATTATGCTCAGGCGCAGCAGTGCGGTTGGAATTGTGCCGAAACCGGCCCCTTTTGAGGTGTTGAGGTCCCAGGTAGTGCGGGTATACGTGGTTGGCACTTCGGGGGAAACTGACCAATAAGGAACGTGGGTTCGACTACATACACTCGCAGGCATCGTAGAGAACGGCACTAAACACAAGTATGGATTTTCGTACGTAGTCTGATCCCTGGTATGCCTACATGGCAGTAGTGAACCATTCGAGAGCCGAGCCACAATTGTTGTCAAATCGCCGCTTTCGATACAAATTGTACACAAGAAACTTAAATTTTGGTACGTATCCACCAGAACAGAATTTTCACGTCGTCAGTTCTTTCTCCTCAGGTATTGCAGTGTGGGATGAGCGGCATCACTTGCATCACCTCCCACGGGCGGTGTATTTACACTTCTCCCGTACTTATAAGTCCTTCGCCTGACACAATCTCATACTTGGTAGGGCTTGAACCATCCCATACTCTCCTCGATAACGTTGATGTTTTTTGCCATTCCAATGCGTTTGACGACCGCCGAGCGTTCCGCCCCCCCGAGTAAACCTCTTCCTTCTCCCTCCAATGCCGACAACACGTGCCTCTGTAGCAATTACACAACAAGCCCTCCCAGCAGATCTACGACGACCTGGTCGACGCCGTCACGAAGAGCACGAGCAGGAAGGCAGAGATGATGCTGATGGACATATTCGTCATCGCTTTGGAGTACATCAAGAGTGTGAGACGCATACATGTATACATGGTGCTGTAAAGACGACTTGTGTGTGCCGAGGTCGCTGGTTGGTCTCTGTCGTCTTTGCCTTCCCCCCCGCCCTCCCCTGTTACGCCCTCCCCCTCTTTGAGCACAGGCCACTCTGGCGCGTTCCGAGTATTCCGCGTTATGGCTTTGCCCATGGGGAGGCGCAGATGTGCACGCTCCTCCTTCCGACTGGCCCTCTCGTTCTGCTTTGGCAGCTGCTCTGAATCTTGTCGTCAATACCCCCGTGTCCCGCGCGTCGATGCCACCCCCGGCCGCCGCCAGGTTGCCCTCATGGGCATGACACTGACCCACGCGGTCTCCGCCGAGGACGTGACGTGGGTGTTGACCGTGCCCGTCTGCTGCAGCGAGCCGGCCAAGCACTTCATGAGGGAGGCCGCGACGAAGGCCGGCTTCATCAAGGGCGGAAACGACGACGAGGTGACCATGTATTTATGGTAGGGCTTTGCTCCGCCGCACGCCCGGCGCGGAACGCTCTTTTGTGTCATCTCGGGTCACAGGCATTAGGCTGATGGCGAAAGATGCGGCCCTGTTTTGACGCTTGCTCATGATGAAAACAGGTGGGTTTGACAGGTGTACCTATGATACCCAAGCGAATGCCAGCACCATTTTCGGAGCTAAGAACATGAACCACGGTTGCTGGACGTTTGCCAGGAGGGATGGTCAATTATTTGTAAGGTTAGGGCAAACCAGCAGAGGTTGATCCAAAGCAGGTGTTTGCTGTTGATATGCGATCCCTGGTGCGAGACAATTGGCACACACACATACGCACACATTCACACACACAGACTGACGTCTTTTCATTGGTCAACCAGTTTGCGCGGTCGATACTAGTAATTGACACACACACACGCAACCGGTCGTGTGCTCCCCGTCCGGTAATACTGTTGTTCGTGTTGCCTCCCCCCCAAGGGCCTCGTTCTGTGCATGGAGCCAATCGCCGCCTGCCTAGCCCTTGGAAACAGGCTGCAATGGAGGATGAGGGACAAGTACCTGGTGAGTCTGTCTGTCCGTAGTATTCACGCGCAGAGACGAGCAGTTCACGCGAAAATGCAAAGGCTGCCGTGTATTTTGTCTTCTCTGGCGCACGACAGCTTGTTTGTGGGTTCTTTTGTCTTGATACAGTCTTGTCGATTTTGTAGATATGGAATCGATCAGACCCGCGCCCGTCCCTCGAGCCCCGTTCTTTCTGCTGAGAGGGCGGTGTATTGCTTATCTCGCGGGGTTATGTTGACATGCCACCTGCATACTCGGCCGAAGAGATCGAAGGCCCAAAAAGCACGGCGTAGTCCGCCGTTGGACCGTCGAGCCCGCGGACAAACCAAAACAAACCCGTGTATTCCTCGAGGCGGTGGCTGTCACCGCAGCAAGCTAAAAAAAAGAAAAATGAGAGTGGCCCCCTCTAATCGGTAAAATTAGACCATCCGACTAGTCACCACTAGTCAACCAACGTTGACTAGTCGGATGGTCTAATTTTACCGATTAAAAGATATGCTCAGAGCTCGTTAGCACCCTTAGCACCCGGCCGGATCACATGGGCTTTGCGGCTTTGCGGCTTAATCACTGGGATTGAGAGTAGGGATCTCCGGGGCGTGGAACCTTGTGTAAGAACGCTTTGACCATTAGACCACTAAGTCAACTTACAAAAGAATCACCATTTGTTTACCAAACAGCGACGTCTGGTCTAATGGACGCACGGGTTCGAACCCCAGTGGTCCACTTACAACAGAATCACCATTTGTTTACCAAACAGCGACGTCTGGCGAGGGGTACGCCCCGGAGATCCCTACTCTCAATCCCAGTGATTAAGCCACAAAGCCGCAAAAAGCCCATGTGATCCGGCCGGGTGCTAACGAGCTCTGAGCATATCTTTTAATCGGTAAAGTTAAGACCATCCGACTAGTCAACGTTGACTAGTCGGATGGTCTAATTTTACCGATTACCCTCCTGGACAAATTTGTTGTCTGCTTGTGGAGCCACCGGTCCAGTTCGATCAGTTGCGAGGCTTGCACGCGCGCAAGAATAGCCCTCCACTCACTACTAGAACTACTACTTGTACTGTGCCTGTTGCGGCGACGGCGACGGTGATCATCACTCTGTCACCAGGTTATCGACTGCGGCGGCGGCACGGTGGACATTTCCGCGTTCGAGGTGATCAGCAGCGCACCGCCGAGCCTCGAGCAGCTCGGAGAGGCGAGCGGCGGGCCGTGGGGGTCCACGAACGTGGACAGGCTGTTCGAGGCTTACCTGAAGGCGAGTTGGCTTGGCTGTGCTGTGTCCCCCGAAACGTGAGAAAAAAGGTACCCAACAAACATTGAACACGCCCGACCTAAAGACATGCAGCGTATGTATCGTTTTGAGCTCTGGAGGCTGGCCCCTGCTCTGTGTGTGACTTGGTATAGGCAGGCCATGCTCTGCAGCGGGGGCGTTACGCAGCGAAACAAACAAATTCCGCCTAGCGAGCGAGTAACTGCTGCTGGAATTCCCCGGTTCGGTCGGTTGATCGAGTTGCAAGCCCACAACAGCATCTATGTATGTAGCTGCCTTGATTTCTGCTGTTCCCCATGTAACCAGCGCACAATTTCCGTCAACTCGCCGCCACCGCGTGTGTCCCCCTACGATTAGGATTTCGTGCTATCCGTTGCTCAAGAAGCCGGGGAGAGGAGCCTGGAAAGCTTCTTCGCCAGCTCGGCCTCGTACCGGATTAACCAGGTGCGATGAATGTGCGCTTGAATTAGTAACGAGCAGGGTTTCTTGCAATTTTCCTTGTACATTCTTGGACAAGGATAGCGCAGTGGTCTACGCACTAAATCAACCCCCCCCCCCCCCCGGTGTTTGCCATCGGGGTTGGGTTTTGGTCGCTTGGCAACGATGTTGTAAAACAAGCCAATTCACTTCGTGAGCTCGGCAACCAGGTTACCGTTTTTGTTTTTGCCTTTGTTTTTTTTTTTGCGGTAACCATGAATGGTGGTCGGGTAGATATTATGTTGTGCGGGGTCGAGAACCCTCACTCCGCGCAAAGGGGATAATCGCACGTTGTGTTAAATTGGTCAAGCACCCTCGAGGCAGGTACACAGCGCTTCCAACTGTCTCTGGAAGTGAAAGCACCAGAAAATGAATTAAGTCATACGCAGCTGTCATCCGTACGCAAGTAAGCACAAGATGCCGAACACCCTTAGCAGGATGCAGCGCACCCTTCATGCGACTCGCCGAATACCTCACGGCGCTCGGCGCTTGGTGATGTGAGAGCCTGGTCCGGTGAGAACCCGACGTGCTCCGTCCCGGCTTCGTAGGGATGCGAGGTCAATGGTCTAACGACTACGGCATGCACGACTATAAGTACCCCCCCCCGAGGTGAGTGGTCTAACGACTAAATATAGCATGCACGGCTATGAGTACCCCCACACACATTTGTTTGCTACTGCGGTCCATCCATTCACACTGGAAACAACTGACGGCAGGCTTGGGAAAGAGCGAAGATCGGCTTGCGAAGCGTTGACCACGACTGCCGGATCGACCTGAGCGAGCTGAGCCGTGAGCCGTTGGAGGTGACGACGGAAGAAATGGACGAAGGCCGGAGACTCAAGAACAGAGGGGGCACGGTGAGGGGGGCAAGGCTTACTCACGAGGCGCAAGATTGTTTGGCTGTACTGAGATCATGCGGCGTAACGTTTGTTTGGCTGTACCAAAATCATGAGGCTTAAGATTGTTTGGCTATGCTGGATCGTGAGGCTTGAGATTGTTTGGCTATGCTGAAACGATCGTCGTGGAACTGGTGCGGCAGTATGCAACATTTCGCCAAGCTTTGTTTTGGTACGGGTCTCATGGAGCAGTACCTCGTGATAAATGCAGCGGTGCAATCCCATGGGATGTTCCGTGTCTGAGAGGAAACCAAGCCTTGGGGGGGGAGGAGATACCGCGCCCATGCACCGCATTCACATGCCCCTGTCGCGTTTGTGGTCTCTGTCCGCCGAAAAAACGCCGCGCAGGAGTTCGTCGGCGGCCATGGGACGTTTGACCTCGTCTTGCGACCAGCCTTGCTCCGCAAGTTCTTCAAGGAGCAATGCAAGAAGTGAGGGATCGAATCGTTGGTTGGCTTACGTTTGTATTTTTGAATCCCGAGGGTGCGGGACTCCGTGCACGTGACGTCACGCAGGTTGCGACAAGGGTCGTGAGCGTTTGCATACCTCTTGTTGTGCCGCCGGACCCAGACACTCGCGTCGAGTGAAAATACGCGTTGTGCTGTTCTGCTTGTTGCCCCTGTTTTCGACCCCAACGATTAAACCTAACCCTAATCACCCCCCTTAACACATGTCCGCAGTATCTCTGGGGCCGTGTCAGAGCAGCTCGAGAGGCCACACCTGCAGGGCCTCTCGGCCGTGGTCATGGTGGGCGGGTTTTCGGGCAGCATGCACGTCCAGGTGATGCCTCCGGTCATCCATCCGTAGCCCGGATGGTGACACGATACACGTGTCTTTTCACGACACTGCGGCCCCGATGGTCTCGCTTTCCCCGCTTCGACACAGCCCGCGAAGTGCTTCCCTGTTCTTGGAAGACAGTTAACTCAGGGGTATAGGCTCCTCTGCCTGCGCAACTGCTGTGTCTGTAGTCCCGCACCGACCTTGCGAGTCAGTCTCTTGTGCCCTCTCACACCGCACCATAACCTCCACGGCCCGACCATCCGCGGCGGCGGATTGCAATATATATATATATTTTTTTTGACGAGCAGGAGGCCGTCAGGGCGTGCGTGGCTCGAAAGTACCCCGACGGAAGCGTCGAGGTTTCGATTCCTAAGTCTCCGGACCTGGCGATTGTTGAAGGCGCGGCCCACTTCGTTTCGGCTCCCCCCGCCTCCGGCGCCGTCGGCCCCGGGGGGCAGCAGCTCCCGGCCGCGCCCCGGTTCGCCGCGGTGACCTCGGCGAACTCGTACGGGATCGTGGTCTCTGAGGTAGGTAGAGGGAGGGAGGGATGCGGGACCGGTTTGTTCTTCGGATCGATGGACACACAAAAACCACACAAAAACCTAACACAAAAACTTTGAGTTTCCGTACGTAATGAGGCTATTTATCTTTCCGGTAGGTGCAGACATTGGTTTCCCTCAAGGGCGGGGTCCAGAGTGAGTTGTAGCATGGCGGCGGTGTTCGAAGGAAGGAATGAAAGAGACCGCGGACTATTCGGGCGGTACCGGCTACCGGCGATTGATGCGGGCATGTTTTTGCCAGGGGAGGGAGGAGGGAGGGGGTGGTGGTGATTTCACTGCTGTTGCGCGCCTCCTCTCGGGACGAGCTGTACACGTGTGCGTCAACTCGAGGCCTTTGCTTCCTTTTCCCGCGCCATCACACCCTCGATTGCCACCGTCTTTTATCAAGGCAACCCCGTTCTAGGGCGGCTTCGCGAATATTTCCGTGCCAGTTGGACCGCTTGAACGTGCGTGCTCACGCTTTTTTTTTTTTTTTTGCATAATATATATATATTTTTATGGGCCCGTGCTCTGCTGTGTTCGCTGTCATGCGTGCAATTGCTTTTTTTGTTTTTTTTCAGACCGGGGGGGGGGTCGTACCCGCATTCTTCGACCCCTTCTTCCTCAAGGGCCAAGGCTACGAGATGAACCACATGGTGAGCAGAAGCTTTCTTTGCCCCGGTGCCAATATGTTGCGCTAGTCTACGCCCCGCTTTACGTTGCTCTAGAACCTAGCAGAGGCCAAGTTTATCAAACAGGTGGTAAATAGCTTGCTTCCTAGCACATGCTGCGCCCCACCCACCCCTCTTTTGACTTTTGACCAAGTCAGTCACGTCTGTCTGCACGTACGGGCCTCAGGTGACGAAGAACTACACAATCCAGAGCGACATCCCGTTCACGTTGTCGGTCAGCTCTTGCGCTAGCCCACACGTACATCCGGGCTGCAACCGGTTGACGGACATCGGCGGCCTGAAGTCGCTGCAGAGCCAGGAGTTCTCGGTGCGTTCACTATTGTAGCAAGGACAGGGTCTCGTGACGAACGTCTAGTTCTCATGTCCGCCGCGGACCACTACCGCTGTGATGCGCTGTCCTATTTTGGCCCTGCCCACCTGCCACGGAGCTCATGCGTCGGCGTTGGACTGTCGATTCGCGGTACGGAGGCGAATGTTTCTCGCCCGTTTGCAGTCTCGAGTAGGCGCTTGCTCTCGAATGATTTTGACCAACGACCGCTGCGCTCCGGCATATGTTTTCCTGCCGCGTGCGAAATGCCATGATCCCATGCAGGTGCCGCCACCGCCTCCAGTAGCAGAGGTCGGTTGCTGTGGCATGATGAAACCCAAAGCTCGGACAGAGCTAAACAAGATCGAGATCACCGTGGAGTTTTCCTTGATGTGAGACGCGACTGTGCTTGCCCTCGTGATCATTTTTTTTGTCAATATATATGGCTTGCGAACGACCGTCAAGCAAGTACTGTGACCCGAGCATTCCACAGCAGTACATTGATCAGCGTTCTCAGGGTAGAGTTGGGCGAAGTTCTGTCATCCGAGAGGCATCTATGTCTGCCGGGTGTATGGCGGAGGTCGGACCAATCAGGAACGCACCGCAAACCAGGTGAAGGTTTCCAGTACTCCCTCGTAGGAGGATGTATTCACGAAACGGATGCTACCCCACGGACTAAATTTACCGCTTCACCATGTTCGTGTGTCAATATTTCTCTGCCTTTTGGTGGAGCGATCTCTAGACAGATCCAACACTTTCAGGTCTCTACGGGCAGGTCCCAAAACTACGGCGTGGCTTCCGCCTAAGTTGGGCCGCGTACCACCACGTTGGTGCAGTAGCCTGATGTACAATCGGTGGTGATGTGTAATATGCGCTGGTCATATTACTACTTGTACGTTTTTTTTAATACATGTTCTGCCCCACACACCTCCTGCCCCCGCCGCTCACGTCGACGCCAGCGGGATCGAGCTTCATGTCCGCGTGAGATCAAATACTGGCCAGGTGATGCTGCAGCAAGCGGTACCCTTCCTTCGCCACGAGGGCGCCCCCCCTGCTTACGGGAGCCTTTAGCCTTCAGTTGGGTGTCTTGCCCAAAGCGGGGAATCCGTCGGGCTGAGACGCGCAACCAACCATCAAGGCTGTGCTGCCTTTATGAAGCTCGCAGCTGGTATCGCTAGGTCACGTTTCGCGTCTCATTTTTTACCTCCCCCCCTGTATGGAGTTGCCCGAATAAGTTTGAATTGGCAGGTTGCCGTGGTTGGTCTTGTTGAAAGTGACACATGTGGCGACGAGCAAACCTGCTAGGATATTTTGAGATTGCAACGCAGGGTTACCCAAGGTTGGATGTTGTCATATTTGGTTTCTGTCGACGCCGTGAAGAAACCAGCTGTAGTAATAGCTCCCCGAGATAGAGATGTCCGTCCACAGAACTTTTGGGTGCTGTCCAGATATCGGGGGTACCTTTCGCTGGGTGTCGCTAGTCGCTTCCGCTTGTTCGTTTTTCGTCGGGTACACGTTAGGAAAACGCGCGCGGATATCGGTTTCTGATGTGGGGTGTCGAGTTTCGTGCAGCAGTGGTTGTCTAAGCGATTCGTTTGCATAAGGGACCAGCGTCCTTTGGTGGGTGCCCGAATGAGTGCGAATGATCCGAGTGCAAGCTTTTTTTGTTGAGGGCAAACCAACGCTCATGTAGTATGTTCAAATTTGTGAACCTTTCTTTTGCGCTTGTTGTACTATACAAGCCGGGCATTTTGTTATACAACCATGCCTTTGACAAACGTTAGATAAGGGTGTTTCTGGCGACGAGAAATGTCCATTTATTTTCCGGAGCAAGTTTTTTTTTCCTTTTTTCTCAACGACGGCGTGCCTAGCGGCGGAAAAATACACTGCCATTTTGCGTTGTTCTGGGCCAAAGAAACTTGAGGAGCATTAGAGTGAATTTTCTGAGGCGGCGTGAAAACGTCCGTCGAATGACCTACAGCAGTCATTACCCGTTGGGGGGGGTTGCGTAGACCCCAGTTTCTTTCACCTGATTGTCTTGTATTGTGTATCAGTTCCGGTCCGCTGGTTTTATATCAATTGGGGAGGGTTGTGTAGACCCCAGTTTCTTTCACCTGAATTCTCTTGTATTATGTTTCAGTTCCGCTGGTTTCGTATCTGTACATGTTTCCATTTCTCATTGGTCCTCAGACTCTCTCTGGTCATCCATGGACAACGCACCCCTATTTCCTGTAGGCATATTACGCCGCCCTCTTTAAAGGATCCCGTCGAGGAGCGGATCTATAAATATATTTCGTGTTCGTAAACGAAGCAGATCACCGAAATTCACTCACCACAGTTACGCGCGCCCTGATTGCAGGCTGATCAGTCAATGTTTCATAGGAATTCCATACACTGTAGAATTGTACCACTTCTTTCACCCCTCCGTGTGCTGCTGTGGTTGCCTTGGCCGCTAGTTCCACCTCATGCCGTCGTGTGGGTAGTGGACTCAACCTCCAGTTTCATATGCCATGACAGCGTCGAAAAGTGAATCTGCATTGTCACGGTCGACACGGAAAAGACGGCTGGGGTTCTTGAAGCAGATTCAAAGGCAAGCGCTGTACGTGGAAGGAATGCGAAAATGTGGCAGTTCCCATGGTGTCCCGGGCTGGTCCATCGAAACGTACCGAAGGTCCCCTTGTTGGCGGGTGCAGTTGAGTCACCACGGTCCGACTAATCCCGTGCCTACCACGTCGCCCCGGTGGTATCGAAAATGAATCTATGCAGTGAAGAGCAGGGTGTGAGTTTGATACGCTCTTGCGGGAATGAAAGGAAAACGATGAAATTCATTCCTTGAATAGCATACTTCGACTCCACTCTCGACGAGAGGGCCAGGGACCGCTGAACCTCTCGCTACAAAACCAAATGCTAGAACAGCAGGAGATGGGTCACGGTCTGCAGAACCGCGTGTGTATGATCCCACCGCCTTTGGGACGTCTCCATGCTCCTAGTGGATTCAATTTGCGAAAATGTTCAGTTCTCTCGCCATGGAACTGATGCTACTATGAATTGTATCAGAGGGTCGGTCTATTTTGCACTCAGGCCATGTTGATCTCCGTGCCCAGGAATCCTTTGCGTGTAGCATAGCAGTGTACCACCCATTGGTGTACGCAACATCGAAGTTTCATATTGTATAACATATACACATGTGAACTCAATGCGATTTTGAGTTCGAATTTAATGTATTCGAATTTTTCACTCAACAGTGTTATCTGAATTTGCGATTGAGATCCGAGATGCTGGCGTTGTTGTTGCACACAGCAACACCACTTGTCGAAAGAGGTTAGCTAGTGAAAACATACAAAACATGAGCCATACCCAGACATATTCAAATCGAAACTCCTAGCTAGCGCTAATTGACGGGGACAATACATGATTCACCAAAGAATAAACCGGGACCACATGGTGTCACAGTCTCAACTACAGTATCCCTCTGATCAGACGTCACTTTTTCATATATATTTCACGGAGTTGGAAACTGTTCCCGTCTCTGTTCGAGCAGTTTGCTCCGGCACCGGCTGTTGCCCTGCATGTGAAGCACTTCGTCTTCGGTAGGAGAAAATAATTCAGCCGCTAGCGGCAGATTCCGAGTAAAATATTTACGGTGACCGTCCTCTCTCAAGTCTAGACTAAAAAGAATGCAAGTAGAGGATCACATGCCCAATTTTCGTCAGAAATACCCGCAATTTCACATGTTGGCCTGAAACTCGTGTACACCCACCTTCTTCCCGCACTGGGACCAACAGGGGTAGTTTCGCACCGCGATCGTCGACTTGGCCCCGGTGCGCGCGCGTGAACAGAAGCAATGGCAACGTCCCACACACTACCATGGAATCATTGATGCGGGACGCGCCGCATGAGGTCTGTCATGCCGCACAGCACAATGCGCGGAGTGCGAAGAGAAAGCAAGATAAGCATCAAGTGACTCATCTCTCGCACCCGGGCGTGTCCTCTGAAAACGCCAAGCGCATTGGTAGCAGGGTTCCCGCAGGAGCCTAGGGCAACAAACAGTACTGGTCCTCAGGTCTGAACGATCGAGGTTTGTTTTCTCGCGCCTCCAGTGACTCTCGCTGTGCTGGTGTAAAACTCTTTGCGGTTCGACGCTTTTACAGACCCTTGGGATCAGCAGCTGATATTCACTCAGCATGCGTTTTATGCGGCACGTAAACTACTGTGCGACCCCTGCCGCAAGTATTTTTGGGTACGGACACGAACATGACCTTAGTACAAATCTGAATGACCCTCTGAATTAATAGACACGGTAGCCTCAAGTGCGTGGGGAAAAATATAATAGTTCACAACTCTATATCCGCAGGAAGATGTAGACGGCCCAAATTGCTGTAGAAAAAAAAAACTCATGTTCATTCTGTAGACAGACCTGGACTCCCTATTGGGCTACCTCCTGCTGTCTGAGCATCGGATTTTGTCGCGAGATGGTTCAGCGGTCCCTCGCCCTATTGCCGAGAGTCGAAGCCAACATATTTCATTCCCAAGAGTTCTCTTATGCATAGATACTGTAGGTGCATTTTCGATACCACGGTTGTGACCTGCTCGGGACGGAAAAATTCGGAACGAGGTGACGTAGTCGGAACTTTACCGTATAGTCATCTGCACCCGCAATGGAAACCTGCAACATGTTTCGATGGACCAGCGTGGGTCACTAGGGCACCGCGAAATCGAGGGTTTTATCCGCGTTCCTTGTTCGTACGGTGCTTGCCTTTGTATCTGCCGCGAACAACTCAGCCGTCTATCCTTGTCGACCGTGACAATCCAGGTTCACTTTCTTCTGTTTTTTCGTGGCAGTTGAGACTAGAAGTGGTCGGTAAGATTCACAACCCACACAATGGCATGAGTTGGGAGGAACAACCAAAGCCAACACAACAGCACCGAGGGCTCGGGGCAGGGGCGAAAGAAGGGGGTAGAAATCCACAGGTGTGTGAAGTTTGCGTGGAATGTCGACTACGTAGAAAGCCTGCAATCGGGCCGCGCGTAATGGTGAGGAGTGAATTTCGGAGATCTGCTTGGTTTACGAACACGAAATATATGAACAATTCCAATTCTGGACTGGATCCTTGGCCGTGGGCGGCATAATAGTTCCAGGCGCTTCGGCAATGAGTGACCAGCGATAGTCTGGAGGCCAACGAGAAAGCGGGAAAAAATACAGGTACCATCACAACCAGAAGTGAAGTACTACCGGTTTTGAGATTTCGGGTTAAAAGAAACTGGGGTCTTCACGACCCTTTCATCCATTCTCCCACGGGATCAGAGGCAGACATTCACTCAGGATGCGTGTGACGCTGGACGCACGGTGAGACGATGCATAAAAGTGCTTCGTAGAGAAGACTCAATTATGTGGCAGGAAACCGCCTTACTGATACAACCGAACGTATCGGATTAGTTTTTGTCTTACACAGGCTTAGAAAGGGTGAAAAAGGTGCAGGGTCGACCAGATCGTGGCCCAAGCATTTCGTTGACTCTGTTCCGGCGAGGGGCAGGCGATTCCAGGAGGGTTTCAGACGAGTTCGGGACTGCAAGCACCGTCATTATCCGATCATCGTATCGAAGGCAGGCTCGTTGCGGCAACAGTGGGTGCCTCATACTCTTCAGTGCTCATAGTACCGCAGTCGGGATCAGAGGTTTGAAAACGACCGGTTTGCACACATTTCATACACGACGTTCCATACGAAATCGCTTTGCGCGTAGTGTACGCAGTCGCCTAGGACTGGGTCTGCAAGATCACCGTCAGTACTTGCTACTGTGTGGGTGGTGTCCACAAGTTCCAGACCAGGCGCCTGGATGACAAATATACCAGTATACCACTCCCCCTCCCCGTCATATTCCTCATGATCGCGCATGCGGCCATCAAAATCCTTCAACATCTGACGCGACTGTCTTTCCCGAAGCTGTACTCTTCTTGAGCTGCACAAATCGCTTGATGCCCCCGCAATACAACACGCTGCCACAGCAAGCAAGTCTTCCACTTCTTTGTCGCCAAGAGGAAGTTGAGATACATCAAACAGTACAGGTTTTCAGCCGCCCCCGCGGAACAACAAGTTTCTACGCAAAAAATGCCTTCGATTTGGCCTCTCACTTCTCTCACTTACGACCTAACGACAACACATGCTACCGCCCCCAAGAAAACATTCCATTCTTACCCTGCGTTGGTCTCCTTACAGGCAACAAACGGCCCAGAGGCAAGGGCGGTGTCAACTGGGCCAAACCAGCCCCCCCCCCAAATTGGAGTCACTCAAATTGTCGAGCACCGCACGGAGTCGTCTCTGCTCGGGAATCCTGCAACAGGCCTACTCTTGTTCAAGCGACGCTTGCTTGGAGGAGGTCGCAGGCCACAGAGCAAGGCTTCCGGGGCCAACGCCGCTTCACAACCTGCAACTCGATTCATAACGCCTGCGGGTACTGGTGAGCCACGGGATACTGAGGAGGACGGGGATACTGAGAAATGGGGCCTTCACTGGCCTGAGGTCGCGCGTTGCCGGCCGGCACCGGGCAACGGGGAGGAGCCGGCGTGACGTCATCGGCAGAGGTTTTGGAAGAGCTCCAGCGGCAGGACTTCAGGCGACCAGTCTTGAAAAGGACGGCCAGGATGACGGCAACAATCACCAGTACGCCCGCCACCACCCCTCCAGCGATGGCACCCACCGGCGTATCTTGTTTCGCACGAATTACGAAACCAGTTGAGACCGCCAAACAAAGGAGCATTGAAGGCAAAGAGGCTTGTGGTGCAACGAGGGGAACCCAGCAAACCACGGTGTCTGGCCCCCTCTTTCGACGTCCAGGCTAGGGTAGGTTTCAACTTGTAAAGCTCCGAAGTTTCCACGTACAGCGACACATGTCCCCACCTTGCCCGGACTGAAGCAACCAACACATGTGCGACGGAACTCACCTTGTTCAGAAGATGATGTTTCCGTCGTCAACTCTCCAGAAGATGATGTTTCCGTTGTCGTCGACTCTCCACAGCCACACGTGGCTGTCATGGAGTCGAGAACGGTGAAGTCTGAAACACCGAGTTCCTCGGTGCAATTCCACTGTGCCACGTTCGTTGGGTGTAGCAACGCGGTCGCATCGTTCTCATCCGCGTCTCTGCACGTGTAATTGTAGTTGTCCCCGATGTACGCCAACGTCCAGACGACCTGCGTTGTTCACGAAGGCAGCGGGTCACAGCTGTCAATTCCGGCGGGTCGCACTGTTCATCGCGGCTTGGACAAGTCACCTACTTTGTACGGCACACTACATAACACGACCTACTGTAGGAGTGTTAACATTGGAGAGGTGTAGACGAAAGGGCAATGCTGAAGCAGACAGTGCTGCGATATATCATTCTGAAAAAGGAAAAACCATGTAAACTTATTCGATCTAAACAACTTACTCCCCGAGAGAGCTTGGGAGCGGGATCGAAGTATCATAGCCGTATGTACTGCTTGGAGTACCACCCAACCCTCCTGTTGGGTATTTGTTGTATTTTGCTGTTGGCTCTAGTGCTGGGCTCCTTGGAAAAACTCAAGGCCCCGGAACGGGGGAATACGCGAGATAACGACCGCGCTCCCCACCATACCTTTCTCTGAAAGGCGCACTGAGATCTGTGCCGAAACCGAGGCCACGTACGATTAGCCGCTCACAGACAGCAGTCCCCGATCCCGGCCCTCCGAACCGTTGATACGTGAGCCCAACCTCACTGTGACGCCACGCTTCCGAATACGAGGGATACGGCACCCACCTCAGAAGGATCAAGGCCCGAACTAGCAAAGACCGAGGGCTGGCCGTCGTCGTCATCGCCATCCAAGTAGTACTGGGTTTCGCCGTTCAACTCATCCACACCCTCATAGCAACCGTTCAGGCTCACGACGCCGGGGTAACTGACGTCCGCACTGACGGTAAAATTGTCGCTCGCGCATGTCGTCATGTGGTGGTATGCGAGTGAGGGCCTTCAGCTACAGGGAACCAACGTGGCTGCGGGTGGCGACGAAAGCAGGCAAGAAATATCGGTGTCGTGGTGTGGGATCTGTAATAGACCGAGTGGTGCTTCCGGCGCACTGGATAAAGCCCAGATTCAAACCTGCACAAGCCGGGGGCGGGGGGGCGCAAAGCGACAACGAGAGAGTGTGAGAAGCATGATAATTTCCTGGGGGGTTGAACATGAAGTGCGTTGTGTAGGGAGCAGCGTAGATGACAACCACAAAGAACGACATGGACTTCAAAGCACGCGGGAGATAAATGCAAAAATCGCAAGGCCGGTCCACCCGGTAGCAGCAGCAGCGCGCGTGCTAAGTCCTATCCCCCAACAAGACGAACACTGCAAGTCTGAATAGGACCCGGCTGCCGCACACCCGGCGTTGTAGTGGAAAGGTGCAATGCTGCTTCACCTGGGTTCTGCTGCTTTCATCTTGACACCATAGCTTTCAACCTGTATTTAATACCTCCTCGTTGGTAGTTTTGAAGTAACAAACAATTTATCTTCGCCGTAAGCTAGAATGCCAAAATCAGAAGGAAACGGCCTTCACGACGTCCCTCCGAGAAACGAGGCCTACAGAAACAAAACTGGAGGGGGAACAAAAAGGAGGGTGACTTGGGTGGGGCCAGAAATCCACCAAGGGCCGAAACGTTCGTGATACAACAGCCCTCTGCCGTTCTCAGAGGTACAGCGGTGATTCTATCGAAAACGAGCCACTGCCTGGGGGAAAACGTGCCCCCACATCACTACAGTACTTTCTGTAGCCTGTTCAATTTTGCAGTGTTTCGTACTTGGTGGCAATGGTTTGTGGCAAACCTTCTGCACCCACAGGGCCATCTTTCCGGAGGGCGAAAAAAGGACAAGGGACAACCTTCCCCGAACGAAAAGTTAGTGAGCAATTGAGCTCATCAGATGGACAGCGGTGAGAAAGGCAGAAGCGATATCGCACAATACTAACCTCCCAATGGCAGGAAATGTATGGATTTGGGGTCGGACGCAGAAAGAAGAACCGGATTCTGACCCTCGACACAACTCGACAACGGCCACGACCTCTCGACCCGATGAGCGCATTGTTTCGATGCAGCTTCCGGAGGGGTGTCGTCCTCAGGAGTCTTCTCCACCGAACCAAGACCACGCATTGGTTCAGCACCCTTTGTGTTCTTGCGGCTTGGTTTGGGGTATATGTAGTTCCGGGGGCACATCAGTCGGGCGGCCACAGAGCAACAAACCAGCCACTTGTTATGCACGTGACTTCACCGCGGTGTGGCTTCTTATGATCAAAGTACAGTGAGCTTGGCATACGCCTCTATACCGTGTAGACGAGGTGAACGCAGCCGTAGGGGCATGAGCGTTGATGGAGCCGATCGACGGTTGTGACTAGCGGGCGGCACGCCGGCTTGCAGGTGGTGGATTCTCAACGTGTGCAACAGCGACCGAGGACAACGATTTTGGGCATTCCTATGGTTTCCACAAAAAATTTGACGCTCAAAATATTTCGAGATTCTTTTTTATGATCTGGTCGGCACTTCTGAAATGAGTATTCTCCAGGCTACCTCTCAGCGTAACCTATTCGGTTGTAGACTAGTAGTTAGGGCCCGACTCAAGAAAATTCGGCTCCATTCAACATTCGCCAGAAGTAAGAAAAATCGACTAAGAAACACAACTCAGTCGTGGATCCGCCACAAGACTCCATGCTATGACCTGTGCTCGACGGTGGTAACGAAAAAAGAAGTTGAGCCTCGACCCCAAATTGATTTTTCATATTCGCGGGCCGCAACCAACTGCAGTCCAATCTCATTGGGACACTAAGAATCAATGACCTTCAATGTTGCGGTACAGCAGTTGCAAAATACCTGAACATTTCAGAAACCGAAGGACCTGTGGTACTCCACTCGAAACTCATGCAGTAGCAGTAGCAGTAGCATCTTGGGAATCTGGGAATGTATCAAGTCAGCGGCCCAGGTGCTTTATTGAAACCACGGAGTCTCACTCGAGAGAACTCTGTCTGTTGTTGCCCATGTCGAAACTGAATGGACCTACTATCCCAAACAAGCGGTGTCTTCACCACTTCGTCAAGGTGCACCTCGTGGCAGTCTTCTCGTCGGTTGGTATAAAACTGTATGAGCATTTTCCAGGTCGAACTTTCATTCGCAACTACCACAGGTACTGCCGTCGTACATGCCAATCGTCCGTAGGCACATCCATTCGTCCGTAGCACACAGTTCAAAGCCCAGACTCGTGCGAATGTCGGAGTCGAGGTGCACTTCACAGCGGAGCCCTGCACGCTGAAGCATACGTGCACCAGCGCCGGAAAAACGAGCACGCAACAGTGAAAGTGTTGCTTGGCGTAGTTTCGTTTCGTAAAGTTGGCACATCCTCGCCAAATATTCATTCATTCGTTTGCCCAATTCAATGTGTTCCAAATATTATCGTACCGGCGAAGGAACAATAAAAACTGGGAGTTCTTCTGTCGGACCTCTGTCCGCAAGATGTAGTTCTACCAGCGTGCGCCCGATCTTGGTTGAAGTCATCCCATCATGCATCTCTCACGTACAACACAACTGGCACTGTCCACCGTCCCAGGGTTGTTGTATGGTCTAGATACAGAGATACAACATCATTGCCCATTGAGCCGCCTGGAAAAGCACATTGTTGTTGTGGAAGGCCCTTCCCAAACGTTACGATGAATGATTGTGTCCTTGTCACGAACGGTGTCAGGCGTCGGGTTTCTTTCGTTACTGTGGAAGCCCTTGTTGTGGAAGCATACTTGGATCTGTCTGGAAGGTTGGAGAAGGCGTTTTTCGAGTTTCCACTTCACGAGTTCTATAACGCTGTCCGGGGGGTTGTACAAGTATGTAGAGTACGGATCTGTCACCCCCTGTTCCTATTACCCTTCCTCAGCTGCTGCCCGCTGGTTTGTGCTGTGCGCGCATCATCAACCACATCCCAACCACGGTGATTGTGTTGCGATTTGATTCTTGTAGGCTGAGATCCAGGTGGTGGGGAAGGCTTATCTACCCGACCGGTGGGGTGGATAAGAAATGGTACCCAACCGGTATTTATTTACTGCGGCTGTAGATATGCGGAAGAGGATACATAAAAGCTGGTCGCTGCTTGATGGGAAAATCGCCGCACGCAAGTTGCAAGGGCGCTGTGATTGAACGCGAGGCTAAATAGGAAGATAGGAAATGAATCCCGGCGCCTATCCGCTCTATCAGCCTTATTGGCGGGCCCTCTGTCAGACCAGTAGCAACCATGGTTTGAGAGTCAAGAGGAGGTAACGCTGAAGATGCCTCCATGTGGATGGGTGAACCGCACCATGCAGTGACGCAAGTTCTCAGAATGCGATGGCGGCCAGGGGAGTGCGGGGAGTTGGCGACGGCCAAGAAGTTGCCTGCAGAGCTGCTGTACGGAGTACACACAAATGACCCCTCCATGCCTCCATTCGAACCAATGCACGTGTGTGTCTCTCGTTTGTCGAGCCGAAGTTTGTACCTGTACAGTAGCAGTAGTCTATCCATATCACCAATCACCGAGGGTCGGCAAAGCGGTCTATTTGTCTGCTTTGCATACGTGCGAATATGAATATTTGTCTGCTTTGCACACGTTCAGGAAGTAGTTGCGCTCCCCAAGACCTCCACGCTCACCTCTCTCTGTATACGAAAAAGCTGGTCCCGTTTCCCTCGCCAAGTCAGCCTGTCTGGTTGGCTAGCGTTCAATGCAATTGTATCTCCGGAGAAGACGAGAGCGGTGCAAGTTGCTGATTTGCTGGGTCTCCCCTGGTGATCGTACCGACGTACCGACCCCCCCGCACTCTGCCAAAATTAGCCCAAATGAAACACTTGCGAGACCCAGGGGCCAAGGGGACAGCTTACGGTGGTTCTCGCAGGGTGCACTGCTGCTGTTTTTCCGGTGTGAGTGATAAGATGATCTGACTGGGTCGAGGGAAACGTGATGCGAGTGGCGAGGGAGGTCTTCAGGTTTTCACGCCTCATACATCGGCGAAGATAAAAAAAACTTGCACTCTTTTCGGTTCTATTCGACAGTCCCGCTGTGAGAACGGCGCCGTACACGCACGGGACGTTGTTGCGTTGACAGAAAGTTGTTCTTCTTCAATAGACATGGATTCGTTGGGTCTTCTGTTCGACCTCCTCTTGGGTGACGGTTGACCCCTCGGTTGATACACCATATGTAGTTTACACACCGTCCTAGAATTACTCTGTACATTGAATGGCGCCAGAGAAGATGGGAGACCAAGACACCCACAGCAGTACAGCACAGTCGTTCCGGTGATCTGAAAACCTCTTTGCTTTTGTTTCCTCGTTGCTGAACAGCTCCTCATCCGCTTCTTTTTGGGATAAGTCTTTTCACATTTTTATTTGTTTCGAGTGCCCCACCTATCCCCTGCAGTACTTTTGCCGTGGTTTTTATCGCAAGAGCGATCCCTGTCCCTCGTCGACCTTGAAGCCAAAGTGTGTTTACTCACGAACGACCGATGCTTACGTTGAGTTGCTGGAAATGAACCCCACGAAAAAACCTCCTCACATAGAAACACCCTGTGCTTTTTAAATTATTAGGAGTCGGGCCTGGTCGGGCAGACCAGTACAACCGTTTATTTTTTTTATTTTCCTTAATATGACACAACGAAACCATCTCTATAAGAGAAAATAGTCTGAGACAGATTAGCAATGGATTCATAGCGTCAGAAAGTACCTGTATGTCTACGATTTCCCAGACAGCATATAGGGACATCTCCCCTGCGGGTAACAGGCTCAACAAGACAGTTTGGTAGCTGTCTTGTGTGTCTCATATATGTTATGTTAGGAAGGTGCAGATGATATGTGTTAGGTACTGGTCGGGCGTTTTGTGTGTGGCACCCTTTTAATCGTAGGGCGTGCAATCTCCCTCAGTTTACAAACGTATTTTCAATGTGGTACGCGTATGTATGTACCGGGTATTTGTGGGTAGTGTATGTGTGGATACATTTCGGAGTATGTGCGGACACACGTTTATTTTGAGAGATCTCGCCGTCTTTTCCGGCGGGCCTCGTCGGCCAATAGTCGGGTCAACACGAACTGGTTTTTGTACCTCATCTACACAGAGTCAATATGCGACGACCGTTCACCGAATGATGGGCAAATGTTCTGGCTCTCGTGCGCGCGTTATCTATCTTCCGTCCGCGGGGGTGTCCCCTGAGCAGAAACACGCAAGGCGGAATTCAAACAGACGACCTCTGAATACCTGAATTCTGACGCGCGCCTACGAGGACGGAAACAAACTGGCAAGAATCAGGCCATCGTTCCAACGAAATCAAGCAGAAGAATCCTTCACCCCAGCAAATACTCCAGACTATTGTACGCATAGGGGGCTCAACGATTCGGGCGTACGCAGCACGTGAAAGCATTCCCCCTTCGGAGAACTTGGATTGTGGACGGCGGTATTGCCGCCGAACTCATGGCGTAGTTCATGAACAAACATGCTCGCCAAATGATTCCTCACAAGCTACCCCCCCGGGAGCCGGTTAACAATAACCGATGCCCGTAAGATGAGATGTTGAACAGACGATATACCCAAAGTCCGCGCCCAAAGGAAAGTAGCAGGCGAGATCCTGCATCCTTCGGAAGAAAATGACAAGGTGAACGTGCTGACATGAACCCCGCGAAAAAACAACGAAGAGTACATACACTCTATCGAGCCTTTGCTACCCTACAGAGTAGTCGACCATAGTTGGCTCGTCTAAACCAGCCGACATGTCGTCCAGAGGGAATAGAGATTGCACATGACGAAAGCTCCGTACACACTCAATGTTCGACAGCACAGCATGAAGTAACTCGGGAAAACCGCGCGGCTACGCGTATCTCTTGTAGGCAGATTTCGATGCAACACACCATCCACGCGGCTAACAAGAGGCTGCTTGCTCGGAAAAGTACACTAGTCACACAAAATAAACAACATATACGACGGCGAAACGTTCGCGTACACCGCGACCGTACAACCGCCTGCACTCATGCCGGCGCGGGATACTGGTTGCGCACTGGGCCCCCGTAAGCGGGAGGAGCCGCAGTTGCTGCAGCCGCCGGGTACGCTTGGACTCCGGGGGCCGGAACGCTGCCAGGACCCTCGTACGCAGCGGGGGGAAGTTGCGCGACTGCAGCGGAAGAGTACACCTCGGGATACCCCTTGACAACTGACGGCGCCGACCCACCACCAGCAGGAGCATAGGCAGGAGCAGGAGCAGGAGTTGCAGGAGGGCCGGGCTCGCAGCATGCGCAAGAATCGCCGCATGCGCAAGGCTTCAGGCAACCTTTCTTGAACAAGACCGCCAAGATGATCACGGCGGCCAAAAACAATACCCCGCCGATCACACCGCCAACGATGGCTCCCACCGGCACTGAAAAAATAGTACGTCGAGCGAGAGATGGGGGGGGGGGGTTGTTCTAGGTAACAGAAACAGCCAATGATTCAAGAGCGGGGTGGCAGAGACAAGGAAAGGTGTTTTTTTTCGGTGTTCGCTTCCGTCCGCACGGGTGTGGGAAGACACGGGTTATTACATACATCGTCGCAAGCGGCTTCGCAGAGTCAAGGTAGATCGAACACAATCTGATTGATTTCAAAGGCGACCTCAGCCCAAACTACGCACAACTCCGCGTGCGACGACAATCAACTCCGGAAGTATTCCGCGTCCTTTGAATGTCTCTTGCGGATATTCCTTCTCCTGCAAAGTTCCCAGGCTTCTCAGGAACACCATCGCATCACCAAGTTCATCCTTGATAGCTTTTCGGCAAATGGCGTATGAGGCATTGCCTGACATTCCCATCGCAGGTTGCCGCAGGCAGCTGGGACACGTCACGGAAGGGGGAAAGGAGAACGCCCTTCGGCACCATCCGATTTGCGATCCACGCGCCGCATAGGGGTGGGAGAGCTTGTTTTTGGTCTAATGACACGAGCCCAAGCAGGAAGGAGCGTTCCGGTGTTTCTGTTTCTGCTGGGGTATGCTACGTGCTGCCCAATTCCGGGTCAAGAGCCTCCCACTAGTCGGGGTGGAAAATTCAACGAGGTCCAGCAAAAACAGGAAAAAATAGTTTTCGACGAACGAACTCGCGATCACAGCCTTTGTTTAAGGGCAGTCTTGGCGACAAGCATCCAGACCATAAGCCTCGAAATCCAGAACCGGTGCAAGTTCTACTCCACACGACTAGTACACCACCGTGCTATCGAGTCAGAGCGCAACACGGAAAACGTACAGAACCCGCGACTACCAATGAAAAGGGAATCGCGCACAGAACACCCGTCTCGCAACGATGATGCAAAGCTGAACGGGGCTGCGCTGATCACACGAAGGCAAAAGGGGCTCACCATCATCATCATCGTCTTCATCTGTTCAAGTCGGCAATATCGACGGTATCGTCGGCAAAGGACGGAGTCCCGCCACGGATGATTTCCAGAAGGTCGGAGAGAAAGCACACGAAAGGGAGGGAACGGCGCCAGCATGAAAAAGTCATCAAGCGCCCTGCAGGTTGATGCAGCATGGAGGCTAGCCGCTCGCAATACCAAGAGAGTCTACTTCTACCGATGGCAAAGCCGCAAACAGCGGATGAATGCAATAGACCACTTTACAGGTCATGCGTTGCACGAGACGGACGCGAACGTTCAACGAGTCACCACTGCTTAGCACGACGGCTATTTCCACCAGTCAAGGAGGTTTCCAACCAGTGAGTGCAGCTCAGACATTCTCTCGCCAAAAGACACAGTTGATCCGATCCTGCCTGATCGGTGGAAGAATGACATGAGGTTTTAGTGTGACTTGCTCTCTTACCCTGGGATGTGCGGGAATAGTCCGACCACAGATGTTTTCCTTCGTTTAGTTACTGACTATTTAAGCTTTCTATTGCATTCCACGTACACCATGCAGCCCAGATTCCAACACTAGACCCAATGGCGCACTGAACCGAGGGGACTCAGAACAACTCGTGAATCTTGCCATGGGGTAAAAAAAAAACAAAACATCTGACAACGCGAAATAACCATGGTAACGAACCATCACGCGGTTACCTCAAATACCAATACAACAACCATCCGTTCTCCCTGGGAATGGACGATCGCCCACACATGACTCCCTGCCCGCAGTGCTCGCGGCATGAGGGACCATCTACGCTTCAGTGGCGTGGGGTGGCGCGGCACTCGGATAGCCAGAAATATACTCTACTTGTCTGTCCTGGCTGCCGCGGTAGAAACGCGAGAGTACTCATGCAAGACGCCGACACACTCAAGGGAAATCCTTTCACGATTCGCGTTCCGCGGCTGGCACGCGTGTGCGTGTGTGTTTTTATTGTTAGCATCGACCGCGCTAACCGTTTGACCAATGAAAAGACGTCAGTCTACGTGCGGTTGAAACCACAAAAAAATTCTAAATACCATTAGCTGGGACCCCGTGAGGGGGCGGCATGGGGGAGACTAATCGATTCTCCGGATCAAAGACAGAAACGGTAGCAATACTGTGTGGGTGTGTGTGAAGTCGGCGTTAGGAGTCAACGGCGTGGGAGGATTCATTCTCAAGCAGCGCAGATCATGAACGTGTCATGTCGAGTTCCTCACCGTTGGAGATGGAGTTGGCGTCGGCGTCGGCGTCGGTGTCGGGGTTGGCGTAGCGCATAGCATCATATTCGTTGCATATATTTGGGAAACGGGGCAGCGACAAAATCGTTTGCACATTCCAGCATCGGGAAAAAAATGGGCCGGGGAGGGTGGGGCAGATGAAACAGGGCAAACAACGTGCGTTGGTGTCGCATGGACGCAACGGACGATCCACTGCCTTCGAAGAACAACTTCCCAGTGGTCTAGACCAAAGCGGCCAGTACTCTCTGGATATTCCAGTCTGCGTCAACCTTCGGCACTTCGTCAGTGTGGTGGCCCAACGGAAGGGAAAACTCGGCGCCGACAGCAGTTCAAAGCCTGGTCGAAACGAAAAAAGAGGCCACCACTTAATGTAGGCAGCACCGCAGTACGGACAGCAAAGAAGCAGCAACGGCGACAAAACAATAACGACACCAACCAACTAACCGCAACCACGAACACATGTGGAGGAGTCCTACACTATTGAAACGTTCAAACGTAGATTACGAGGCGGCCTTTCGAGAAAACCCTCATGTCGCCTGATCGCCGGCAGCGGATCCGGCAGTTTTGCCCTCGACAGCCGTCACCTCCGGCTAGAAGCAAAACACGGGAGCATGTGCACACGTGAACATGAAATTGTTACCGGCGAACGACCGGTTCACCGGGGAAAGGATTGTTGACTTACTGCACGCTTCTTGTCAGAACCACATCGCTATAGGCGGCGTACATGCAAACATGCCGATGTAGACCAGCGGTGCAACCTCAAGGTCAACTCACCTCCGCCACACGCGGAAGGGTTGAGGCAGTCGTAATCGGCAACGCCGCAGGTATAAAGTGCGTCGACGCAGTCGCACTCACAGCAGCTGGGCAACGTGGAAACGAGGACAAAAAAAACACACGCCCAAGTTGGACGGACGGTGGCCAACTACGTTCTTTCTCGCGTTGTGTCGTATGCACCTATTGAAGCAGGTCTGCAGCAGCGCGGGAAATACTCACCGCCTACATTCGTCGTATGTTGGCAGGGGGGCATGCGAGACAGGTGCTAGCCAACGGGGCACGTTAGCGAGCACGGAACGGAACGCACGCGAAACAGTCCAGGCGGGTATTGACCTTCGCGGCATGTCCTACATGGCCGTGGAGTGTACAGAGTTGTCAAACGGCTTGATCACGCCACCTCGTCCATAGCTTCGGTGCGGGGCTACAGCAAGGAGAATAAGCTGGTGTAACTACTTGCACGAGGCGACATCGCGAAAGAGAGGCTTTGTGTGCCCCCTAGCACGCCACTTCCCACGCATCTCTCCCCCGACTCTTGGGAGCAACAGCAAGGTGGTACTCACTCTCCCCCATCCCAATCGCACTCCTCGGTGTTATAATCTGGCCATGAGGAACAAATGTCGAAAACGCGAAAAACCGGGACGAAAGGGCATCATGAAAAGCAGCCACGGGGAGACACAAAACCGGGGGTGCATGCCCAACGGGGAAAATGCTCGTTCGCGGTGGTCGCCAGCCGGCCGGCTGTAGGCCGCACATCGGTTTCTTGCTACCACACCAATCAAAGTCGCAGCCAGAAGCGGCTGTCGTTGACAACACACGGCACGGGATTCCAGCGACCATGTGACACTACTGCCCGACGTATGCGTTCAGCGCTCGTGGTGGCCGACGGTGCTCAAAAGCCTTCGCCCGGGAACATACCGACGAATAAACAAGTTCTGCGACTTCTCAAACCATCGAACGCTTCTTGCAAACCCTTAGCGTTGTTCGTACAGCCGAACCTTTCTAGGGGCTTGCTCACGCGATGGTAGAGCTTCTCTACTAGGCTCGCAGCCTGGCGAATGCATTCTTATCGCCCCGGGTGATATGCTCGCCAGGGGATCCTTACTCTTTGGCCGAAAAACTCAACGCAGGATTATTAACGTAGAGACGCGTTTGTGGTTACCTGGATCTTGAATGGGTTCTATCTAGGAGGGCGTCGCCCTATTTTATCAGGAAAATGCCTGGGGTTACGTTATCCGAGATGAATCCGCCAAGTTCGAAGAAATAGTAAGCTACATCCCAGCGACAATACGGTAAACATGCCAGAACTGGGAAAAAAAGTACAACAAAGCTCGTCAAAGACTGCTTCAGCGGGGTATCATGTGAAAAACGTCTTAGGCGAAACCTGCAACAGACAGGCTGCTACTGGCAGCTAGAAAAGCAGGAAAAGTGCAATGAAACGGGAGATGTGTGCGGCATGAAACGGACGGGAAGGGTTCCCGGTTCAGCAAAACCGCCGCCGCGCAGAAGCACAGAGGATCCACTGGAGGCAGTAGTGCCGACAATTCCGCGGCCATCCAACATGCTCTTACGAGGCTCCAGACGAGAATTGCATGAACAGAAGGAAGGCCACAACTTCGCGCTTAGGAGGCCCACAACAGGTTTACTCACAACTGTCGCACCAGCCATCCGAAATGTATGAGCTGCTGCAACCTGTGCAAGGAGGTATCATTTGCAAGAGGGCTGTGTTAAGCAAGCTTCGGGGTGGGGTCATCTGTGCCTTCAGTGTGCACCAGCACTATCAAGGCATCCCGGCGCGTAGGATACAAATTTCACAGCTCTACATACGCGTTCGAGTGAAAGCGAATACATGGAACGGCCTTGGAAACGTGTACGTCTTGCTAATACTTCGCGCACAAAAGGGAACACGTTTCAGCACGTTACAAGTATCTCGGGGTCAACCTTGGCTGGACGGTCCGCGTCAGGCACGCCCTTCAGGCACGCGGTGCAAGCATGGGAAAGCAACGAAGGAACACGAGAATCGAGGCAGGCATCTGATCGGTTTTCGCGGAGGCGAGTCCCCTAACGAAACAAAACTACCTTGAACGTCAAATAAACGGGTTTAAAAACACGCACAGCTCTCTTTGTACGGGTTCCGCCGCAGATGCATCACCCCCTCGAATACCAAACGGTTCTTTGTATTTGGGGGGTGAAATAATTTCCTACCACTGCGTCCACAGTTTATTGACCAACACCTGTCAAAAATGCATCGAAGCGCCCTACGGGACACAAGCTACGGCCTGTTCATACGGGCAATATGTGACGCAGGGGTTCGCACTAGAGATCAGATAATATCCCCGATCAGCCGTTTGTTGTCTGGGCCTGTATCTAAGTTAACATTGCAGGCATAGCGCCACTCTATAGAGTGGTTCCTCCGGATGTGCGCATGTCTGCTGCCGCTGGGTTGCATGCTCTCAAACACATCGAGAGCATGGCTAAATGTCGCCGACTGCGGCTGCTAGTTCTACAGCTGATACGATTGGCCCCTGAACAAACCCCTCCAGCTCGGGAGGTTCAAACGCGCCCAATCGTATCGGCAACAGCCCCATCTCGAATTTCAGGACTCTTGTTTCCAATCTCGGAGAGCCAAATGTTGCATACTCCATGAAACACAACGAGTACGCCTTCGCTCTCTCTCCCGGCAAGCAAGGCCAGCGTATTCGCGAAGCGGCCAAGTATGAGCAGTAGGGGATACCTGAGACGCTGATTTAGACCCTTGCAGGAAGGCGCCATAGTCTGGTGGCGGTGAGGCCACAATACAGGAGACCGCGGGGATCACGGAGTATAAAACCGACTGCAATGCGGCGGCCAGAGGCCAAACCTCTAGACTAGAAAACAAAACAAAAACTCATGAATAGGGGTCGGAGAAGAGGTCGCCACGGCCGAAAGACGACAAGCTGCCGACGGTCGGCGAAGGGGAGGATAGTGCGGTGCACTTGTGGGAGGGGGGCTGAAACGACAACATTGAGTAACCTTTCCTCTACAAGTACGTGCCCCTTCGCGACTTCTGAAGGCTTCGCCAATAAAAAAAACGAGTGCATGATACGTACCTTAGGTGACTCACGATCCCTAAACCCGTCTCTTAGACCCCATGACAGCCCTGTAAGAGCTCACCTGTAGAATAAAAACTCATGGCCTGCGAAAACGGTACGCCAACAGTGGGGGAAAGTAAAACATAAACCGCGAGCGCGAACGGAATAAAGAAAGATGGTACGTCCTTGAAACAAGGCAGAACAACTTGGGAGGAGGAAACAGAGTTCGGATGCGTTTTAGAGAACGCGGGAAACGAATCGACGCGCATGACGGTTACGTGGTGGGGCCTTGGGATAGGCAGAGGCGGGGCCCGCGAGTTGAAGATGTCAAAATTCGCACGCGCAAGCTGTGTGCTGCTCAAGGGCTGTTGAGTTGGAGTTTTCTGCTCGTGTTCTGCTATGGAGATATAACAACGACGACAACAACAACAATTCTGCATAGCTCCTGAACAGGAGCACCCAGCGCCGGTCCAGGTGTTCGCATAGAGACCGAAACGAAAGGAACAGGCATCGACATACGCACGGGCCGTTGCTTCGAGGTGGAGGGAGACGTTTGGTTGGATGGTGAAAGGGGCGCGTCCTTCAAGCACCGCGTGCGGGACTTCTCTTCGTGTGTAACGTCGCACGAACATGCTGTTTTTAGTGCGATCGACGAGGCCGTCGGTCCCTTCAGCAGCTCAGTACAGGAAGTCACGGGGGGACGTGTTCTTCACCCGAGATGTGGACAGACTACAGAAAGCGACACAGAATATGCTTACATAGCAGTTAAGAACTTGAGGCAAAAAAAATCTCAAGTTTAGGAATCTGGCCGTAAGAACGGGTTCTCCGTCGAGAAGGCTACCCTAAAACCTGTACAGTCGCCATGGGGATACCCCATAGACAAAATTACGAGGTTCTTGAGTGGTGGCGGGTTCGGTATGCGCACATCGATAAAAAAAAAGAAGTTGAAAATCGTGTTCACAGAGGCCACTAGGCTATACTACGGGCCTGTTCGACAGGAGAAGTCGCTCCTGCAGCAGATATCGATCAAGCAGTTGGACGATGAGTTGGGGAAACTGGTTTCGGTTCAGACTGTTGGGAAGCTAAAGCTTCATCTGTCCTAGCTGCTCGTACGGGAGAGCAACCGGTCGTCGCGTTCGAGTGTACCTGCGTGTATGCATATGTGTGTATGTATTTAGGCGTGGTGTCCTCTTTCGTAATTCATGAATCGTACTCCTGTACTTGATAGGCCTGGTGTTACCGTACATCAGTTCGGGCAAATTCTATTCAGAAAGGCAAGTGAGGAATCAACTGCTATCGTTGTACGTGATGCAAGAACGAATGGATGGGTCGAGGAAGTATCGATAAGTGAGCAATAGCAGTCTTTTCGTTCTTTTTGACTCTTTTGGCTCGCCGCGAGGACGCATGCGGTGTCCCCGGCGGCCTCCACGCAGAGCCCCGTTCAGAAAAAAACAGGTCTCGATGTGTCTACCAAACCCAAATCGCAGGTACTTCGTCAAGTTGTACGGATATCCGCAAGACTTCGGCGATTTTAACGTTGTGTCGGTCGGGCGGTGCACGCGCCGTCAAGGCCACGGTTTCGAGCGGTATTGTTCCTACGTACACCGCCCCGTAATTACGTGCGACGTAATGACCGATCGGCGCCTCTGCACCGCTCCCTGCCATGTACACATAAAACCGCTCCGCCCCGTAAGACTCTTTCTCTGGGATGAACCGCTCCACTCAACCCTCCGTGCAGGGGTTCATGTTCCGTGGTGGTGAACACAGCTGTGACAAATGTTGGATGCCGCTTGGTTCCGGCGTAGATTTCGGACTGTTTTCAGAGGCCGCTGCGACCTTCCATGTTTCAGCTCCAGTAGCAAACCTGAACGTGCCACCACGCTCGACGACTCTTCACTGTGTCCCCTACTGATGACAGTAGAATGCACTGCAGTAGAGGTCCCTGTTTAGTGCCGGGTGTGCGCAGAATTTTCACCGTCACTATACCCGGCACCGGCACTATTGTTCAGCGTACCTCAATAGTGCCAAAGCGGCACTATTCAGGGTCTGAAATCCCTCAACAGCGCCGATTTGGCACTATTGAGGAGAACTGTGTGATTTCAGAGTTCAGCGCTTACGCTTTGCGGGGCCAACAGAGAACCACATAAAACGTAAATGGTGAGATCATCGCATGGTCGGCGCGGGCAAACTGTGCCACGATAGCAGTGGGTCCTACCCTGTCGAACGCACAGATATTGCTTGTAGAAAGTTAACTGGGTAGGCAGACACGTACTTCATAGCCTAAAATGTCGTGAAAATCATTCTTATGTATATGGCTAAGGATAGACGAAGCATACCTCACAGCTGTGGCATTGGACTTACAGGGATCAAACCATTCCGGGCAAGCTCAATTACTCGACAGCGAAAGGAAGATGCTCACTCAGGCACCCAATGCATCTTTGGCGGTCATGCTGTTTGTTTGTGAAACTCCAATGCATACACTCCTACTAAACGAAAGGAAGCAAAATTTCCTTGCGCTCCTTCGATGTAGCTAGAGCAGGGGAATGTGTGTGATTATTAGCACCGATCTCGCCAACCGGCTGACCGATGAAAAGATGTCGTCAGTCTCAGTAGTGTGGAATGAGGAAATAATTAATGCTAGATACCAAAGCCCATGTGGGACCCCATGGTGTGACTTTTTACTAGCATCGACCCCGTGCATGCGCGTTTTTACTAGTGTGTTTTCGTAGTTGGGATTGACCGTGCTAACCGGCTGACCAATGAAAATACGTCAAAGTCAGAGTGCGGTTGACAACACAAATTTCTTCTGAAGGCCATGATCTGGAGGCCCGTGAGGAGGCGTCACGGGGGTTAAGCTACTCTCCGCACTAACGACACAGACGGCAGCAACAGAAGAAACTGCACATGTCTACCAGGCTGCCGCTTTGTACGTGCGTTCTTTTCGGAGTGCTTTCACCGCCCTTTTTTTTTCGCCAACATTCTCATCACCAAATATTGCAACTATTATTGGCGGACACTCTCTCGAAGTGTGTGTACATATTTGCAATCTTACCGGCTGAACAATGAAAATAAATACGCCAGTCCCAGCCGTCTGAAAACAGAAAATGCTTCTCAAGGCCATGTTTTGCGACTCGAGGAGGTGTGTGGGTGCTAGAACCGGCACTATCATGGGGTGCAGAAGAGCCCGAACAGGCACTATAGTGGGCATCCCTCTAAAGTGCCGGTCTGGCACAAATCAGGCTCCGTCTGTTGTTGTTGTTGTTGTTGTTGTTGTTGTCTTCACATTAAAAACCGTCCCGTTGTTTCTGCCTAGTACCTTCTTCTGTCCGTACTAGTCTAACACTTGACGGGGTAAATTCCCGTGGTCACAGGCTAACTTACCCAAAAGAGGTATACGAAAACAAAATGGACCCGAAGGGTCCGCAAGCCAGTAGCAGTCAACGACAGATAGTCCAGGCCACTCCGCTCGCCTCTACGCGCTATGCAAGGTAACCCTAGATTGGAAAAAAAGAAGAGAGCAGATGGAGAGAAGGCAGAGAAAACGAGAAAGACACAGACAAAGAAAGACGTCTGTGCGCCGAGATTTGACCGACACTATACCGGCAACCGGCACTAAACAGGGACCTCTACTGTACGTTACCCTTGGCGGAAAGGTTGTTTTCTTTCTTTGTATAGGACTAAAGTATGGGAAAAGAGCGAGCGTCAACCCCTTGTCTTCAGGCCGTTAAGGCAATAATACTGTATCGCGTCTGTATTTCTATTTCCACTGTCGTGGGAGGTTTTTTATCTCTTGGAACAGCAGTGCTTGCTGTTGCTTGGCTCTCAAAGGTAGACTGAGCACAGAGGGGGAGGACTGTTCCAAGGGGCCCTCCATCTGGGGACCGTGGAACACCGAACCCCGCCTCACCCTCCCCCGGGGAGTGATTGCTCCGCGGGAT
>FN649743.1:2525273-2608393 GCA_000310025.1 Ectocarpus siliculosus | reverse complement strand
AAAAAAAAGGGGGGGGGCGGGGTTTTTGGGGTTCCCGGGGGGCGCAAAAAATTTTCCCCGGGGGAATTTTTGGGGGGGGGGAACCCCTTTTTTTTTTTTTTGAGGGTTTTGGGGGGGGGGGAATTTTCGGGGGAAAAACCCCCGGGCCCCCAAACTCTGGGGAGTTTTTTCAACCCCCCCCCCCCCCCCGGGGTTTTCGGTTTTGGGAATGGGAGACCTTTTCCGGGGGAAACCCGGGGGTTTCCTCCCCGCTTTTTTGGGGGGGGGGGGTCAAAGGTCAAAAGGTTTCGGCCCCCCCGGTTTTGGGTCCCCCCCCCCCCCCCCCCCCCCCCCGCCGTGAGGGAGAGAAAATATTTTTGGAAGAGAGAGTTTTATAGGCTCGGTCGAGCAAGCCGTAGCGGCTTGCGCCCTCGAAACCACCACTGATAGAACTCAATCGTTGCCCAAGAGAGAAACGGACGAAGTTCCGGAACAAACGAGAGCAGCAGCAAACAGAGGCACGTCGTTGTTTTAATGGCTCGCGCGGGTGCGTGAGGAGCGTAGGTTCAAAAGAGCTAGACTACATTTTCTCGTTCCTGGGGTATGTTCAACCTTCACTACATACAACAGTTCGCATGCCGTTGGAAAGACAGGGGAGAAACTGGCGGAGAATGAAAGAGGCACACACGCACACGGGCCGGATACGATTAGTGCGTCTGCATGAAACTGCGCAAACGGGTCTGATTGGCATCCTGCCTCTTCCAGTGTTTCGCCGCTTCGTCATACCGTCTTCTGGTCGAGTGTGTGTGGTAGACCATGTCTTTGTCCCACAGGAATGTTGCCCTTCTCATCGTCTCCACATGACAGGAGTACAATATCGAGGTATAATTATACAAGGCTTCCCCTCGGGAAGTCGGTTTCCGGCCTTTGGGGTTTAATGCGACATACGCTGGATTGGACGCATGTGATCAGCTTTCACCTGCTGATGTCTTTGGGAGCGGGGCACACGATTGAAAGGAGCATGCAGGCGTGTTGTTGCCTACCATCTCCTCCTTTCGTTTCTTCGGAACCCATACAAGGCACAAAGTTCACGAAACAGTGAAGTAGTACCAAGTACAAAAGTTGTACTTCGAAGTACATACAGTATATTCCCGGCGCCCAAGACAGAGTCTGGCGGGTGGGCGAACAAAATCCAGTCTCACGAAAACCTCCTAAATCGCCGCCTCATTTTCTAATGGCCGACTTCCTCTCAGGCCTTGAAGCTACAGGCGCGCAATGATACTTGGGGGAAGTTGCTCTGCGTGGAGTTCTCCTTTCGCGACCTCAGGGTTGGCACACATCGAGAGAAGAACTGCCATGCGTAATGCATACACAAGGGAGACAGATGGCACCGCCTGTCGCAAACTTAAGATCTGTCAAGAGTTGACTTCGCGCGAAACTCTTGCCTGCGGACCCAGGCGCCTTGAGTAGTAGGGCGATACTTTCTCAGAGCACTCTTGGGGCGATTCCGAACCCACCCTGCGAAAGAACCTATCGGCAAACTCTGCTCGCTGCCTTCCTTTCCTCCACAACTTTCCATATTCTTGGGCGTGTCTGGGGCGTCCCCGGTTCTCCGGTCAGGCTCGGACGTGCGGGTCGCTAAATGGGTTGCCCCAAGGGGGTGTATCCTGACAAGGTCGTCGTGGGCCTTGGCGATGGAGTGGGCCGGGGGTGGGGGGGGGGGGGGGCTTCAGAATGCGCACGTTGTTCACTCATCGACGCGTACCTTAAAAAAACACATGCCCACACCGACCATGCGACTGTGGCACATGCCCGAGGAAAGCATCGTCCTACTCGACTAGTTAGACTGATTCAATCGAGACACAGAAACGGAGGGTTTGTTGTGCCCCCTAATTGTTGCCCGAATAGAGAGTTAAGGTTGCCAGAAAATGACGATGCGATTTGGTACGATCGCAACCGCCTACAACAGTCACAAGACTCGAGGGACCCAAGAGAAATCGACAAAATAAAAGGCAAAGGAAACACCGAAGATTTGCAAGCCAAAAACACTGAATAGGACGCAATATGGAACAAACAACGCACAAATTCACGACCGAATCCCCTACCACAGCGTATGCTCGAAATCACGGTAACATGGCAAGCCGATCTGACACATGGCAAGCAGTCAAAAATTGCAGAAAATTTACTTGTACGCGATTTGTATGGGCCGATTGCATATAACTTTTTTGTGTGCCTGTGGGCACATATCTTGTGCCGCTGCACTCCTGCACAGATGTAGGCCCATAAGACCAAAACATGGACAACGACAAGCGATGGATGACAAGCGACGGATGATCGCAAAACTTCCCAAATGAACTGGTACCGTTTTAAGATCCGCACCACAGGGCGCTTCGAAAAAATTATTCAATCCCCCGCTCCTCTCGATCCCCCCCCTCGGTGTTTGCCATCGGGGTTGGGTTTTCGTCGCTGGCAACGACGTTATAAAACAAGCCATCGCTTTGCGAACTCGGCAACCAGGTTACAGTTTTCTTTTTTGCCTCTTTGTTTATTTTTTCGCAGTAACCATAATGGTGGTCGAGTAGATTACGTTGTGCGGGGTCGAGAACCCTCACTCCGCGCGCAAAGGGGATGATCGCATCACGGTGAGAGTCAGATTCGTCCAGCACCCTCGAGGCAGTTACACAGTGCTTATCACTGTCTCTGAAAGTGAAAGCACCAGAAAATAAATTAAGTCATACGCAGCTGTCATCCGTACGCAAGGAAGTAAGCAAAATATGTCAAACACCCTTAGCAGGATGCAGCGCACCCTTCATGCGACTCGCCGAATATCTCACGGCGCTTCGCGCTTGGTGATGTGAGAGCCTGGTCCGGTGAGAACCCGGCGTGCTCCGTCCCGGCTTTGTAGGGATGCGAGGTCCATGGTCTCACGACTACGGCATGCACGACGATGAGCATACACACACCCTCTCGATTCAACACACCTGTCCCGCCCAAGTCCGCGTACCTGAAATAGGACGAAGGACCTTCGAGCCCCTTGCCCACAAGCCGGTGAGACCACCTTATGCCGTGTTGCCTCTAACCAGCCCGAAGTCCAGAGTTCCATCATATCCTTTGGGATGTCAGTGCGCGCAGGCAACATGGATCACGAACTCTGACCAGCCCAACAAAGATATCTCGGCGCCGCGACTGGACGAATGCCTCTAGCAGTTAACAAACGCATGTGCGTGCCCAAATCGTTATGGTTCACGCAAATCTCAGCCGGCCGAACCTCGCCAGATTCTGGAACACCGGCCCGGAAGCGGTGCTGCAAATTGGCACTTACCCCAAGAATGACGGTGAGGGTATCGTGTCGGAACGGCAATTTGTACCACCGGGGTGAAGGCCCTCTTGACGGAGTGTGGAGGTGAAGTCCCGCCGTTTCCTGGTGCATGATTGTGAAGACTTCAAAATCGGTGTGCTCCGAGATGCCCACGTCTACGGGTGTGGTCACCTTGGCGGGAAGATGGAGACAGAAGCGAGTGCATGTTTTGAGATGCGAAGATCTCACCTTTTGTTGAGTGCACGACTGTGTTCACAACAGAAACATGTCACGCCACGGTGAACATGAGCTCGTTGCCACACCAGCAGGCTCTGTGTGACTTACGGGAATATAATTCCTCGTGTTCGAAAAATGAGAGAGGTGGCGGGAACTCACCGTGGATCCGCTCGATCATTGCAAGATTGCAAACCTTCGCAGGAGCCATGGCGAAGGTCGTGCAAATGGGTATTTGTACTACCCATGCGACGATCTACGGCTTTGGCCCGAAATTTTGTCGGTCTTGTGCTAAGCATTTTCGCGGGCTAATGGATCATTTTTCACCATGATAAGTCCTGCCGTATCGCACCTTCTAGTCTCAAGGTGTGCTTGACCGTGAGACCGAACCCCAAAAATCGAAATAACAGCAATCAGGCTACATTTGTGCCCGACTCTTTTCTCTAGAGTTGACTCAGCGGCAAAAACCGTAGCTTCAACTGTTGCTGAAGTTCACGTCCAGCTTGAGACTCTTGATTTGGTTGCTGTCGGGAAATGGGATTCGTGTGCAGCTTTCCCAGGGCTGCTGCGGCTTCTGATTTCATCCCTGTGCGCGTAGGAATGACACACAAGGCCGTTTCTACGCTCTTGAGGCATGTGGTTCGCTGTGAAACTCGGCTACCATGTACTCGTGAATGGTTCAAAAAACAACCGCCGAACAATGAGACGTGTTCACATCGCTGGATTTCAGCTCTGCCCACACCGAGATCGACGTACATATGAGAGTCCAGAGGAAGCGTAACCGCGAGCGACAGTAGCTGGGGGGCCACGAAACATTCGATTTTCCAGGGTGATGTCCAAGCCAGGAGACGATTTGCCAGAACCGTTTTCTTCACAAATCCACATATTTCTTCACAACGTTCTACAAAAGATTTCTACTACAGGATACCGCATGATTAGAGGTGCCCTTTGCGCGCAAGGACGAACGTCAAGGGAAGCGTTGCCCAAAAAAGCTCGACAATAGCCGTGGGTTCACATCGGGTTCGGGATGTAGGAAGCTGTGCCATTGTGCGGTGTACTCATATGCCCGAAATGCATCAATGTGAAGAAGGGAATTCTCCCGCCAGACAAGAATATGGCCAAGATAGCCGACATAGACGGTACCGATGAACACGCCTGACTCACCCGATTCCTTTCGCTGCGACGTCGCTTCGGTTTGTTTTCGGCCGGCCGAGCTGGACTGGTGTGCTGGACGTCGCAAGCAGGATAACGGAGGGTCCTGAGAAGCGACATGTTGAGACTGTCGGTCTCTGCACTTTTGAGCAACAAAAAACCTGCAAACCAAACGATGGCGACGTGTATTTGTTTCGACTACGTTTTTGCAAGCACTCAAGCAATGCTTCCTGAGAAGTCTAACCGATTAGCCTTTATCGACCAAAAGATGTGGACGTGGGTTCGATTCCAAGCTACAGACTCCACGTAAGACTTTTCCAGCCGCGTATGGGGAGGGGTTTAGCCCCGGAGGACAACACCGTAGCTGGGAGGGTCAACGAGCCTAAGGTACCTTTTGTTAGATAAAGGCTACTCCCATAGACAACTCAGTCTGCGCTGATTGAGTGGTCTAATGAAGTAGGCTGTGCCTAACATCCTCTGCCAGGCGGTGCACTCTTCAGCCGTGTGTCGAGCAACTGCGCCTCACCGCTAGGAAGACAGAGCATGTGCTCCAGCGCGCGCATCATCGGGAGAGAAACTCTATGCCGAAGAATCGCCCACAAAGATGAGTACGCGGCACCGAAGCCTGGGACTTGAGAGTCAGGAAACAGGGACTTGTGTAACTGTGCGAGGAAGGGATAGTCAGAAAAGGGACAAGCGTCAGCACAATGGCGGTCGATGCACTGCTGCTTCCAATGGAGACATGACGCACACCTTACGTGGTAGAGGGCAACGTACACATCCTACGACCGCTTTGATTTTCCATCCTTTACCAAGCGTTTCCCCAAAAATTATCTGTGGTGCCCAGCCAGCGTGGCTCGTACCGAGAATACTGTCCAAAAGACAACTAGCTGGTTTCGTGCCGTCTATATTGGTGATGCAGGAACAGCGTGTAGGGACATATTGCGTTCGTTTAGTGCTTTCCGACGACTGGTTGCGGGTTTCACACAGCTGCAAGCCAGCCGTGACGTCAGAAAAGCGACATCCGGGCAAACCCGAAAAAGATTACATCGAACAAATCGAGCAGTGACGCACACTCTACACACGCGGTGAATGTCGCGAGCTATTTTGTGCTCTTCGCGACGTTTCACGGCATCTACCGTTTGTGGGGGCCCATCGGTCGTCACGCAGGTATGTTCGTTCAAGTTCTAGTCACCTCCGGTCCACGGGGCAGATGGTTGCACGAAGCGTGGGCTAGCGGCCGTGTGCAGCTGAAGCTTTCCACGTGCTGCTTCTCGCCTTCCTGATACGCCGGTTCCTTACCCTGGGAGCAAGAAAAACAGGGACAGAGGCAAGCGCCAGAAGTGAATGACGGTGGTGAAAAAACACCTGCTTGATTACAGCTCTACAGAAGGTACTGTCGCTGGCACAATTGGAAAAAAGGTTCGGTTTCAAAACTGGCTATCCTATTAATTGTTCTAGTGGATTTCGCTAAAACATAACAAAATTCACACTCTACCCATATCTCAAAGGCGCACAACGAATGTTTTCTCCATTGGATCGCTGCAGCGTCGAGGCACGTGTTTCGCAATCTTCCTGGGGCTCACACCGATCGGACTGTCAACCACAGGACTTGGAGGGGGTTGGGTCAAACAAACACCTACCAAAGACAACGACGTAAGAAAGACGGGGGAAAGGGGCCAGCGAGACGGCCTCGACATTTACAGAACAAACAGGGTGGTTCTCCGATGCGTTCCGGACCGCAACAATTCTTGCCATTTAGGACCGTAAACCACTGCTGATACCTATTGTATGTGGCGGTCACGCTCAGTCCGACCCTATCGATGTGACACGGTGCAGCGTCCCTCACCAGAGGAGTGTAGCATGAACCACCGTACCCTTGTCTTGAGGCGGCTTCTTCAGTGTAGGCTGCCTTGGACTCCTGGTTTTTGCGAGGCCGCGCGTGCGCCCATTCCAGGAATGTCAAAGAGAGGTCGAAGGCAGTTCCGACACGGTACCAATTCCTGGACCGCCGTTCAGATTTGCTGACAATGAACACTTGCATGCTCATGATGCCACCGGCCTCTCCTGTGTCCTTGGCTTCGTTCAAGAACCGCCGTTGTTGTTGTTGTTGTTGTTGTTGTTGTTGTCTTCACAATAATAACCGTTCCGTTCTTTCTTCCCAGTATCTTCTTCACGCGGTCGATTCCCGTGGTCACAGGCTAACTTACTCAAATCAATAGAGATCAACGACATATTGTCTAGGACCCTCCGCTCGCCTCTTCACGCTATGCGAGGTAACCATAGACTGGAAAAAGAGAAAAAGAAAGAACAAAGCAGAGGGAAAAGAGTCAGATCGAAGAAAGACACATGCCAGATACACTACCGTAGCGACAAACAAACAAACAAACAACACAAGACAACACGAAAAAGGTCACCCGAGACAGCAAAGGCACGTCATCGCTCGTGGGGGGTTCGTGCAATAGTGCAGTGACGGGGGGGGGGATTAGTCAATCAAGGGATTCAATCCGGCACAGCATTTCGCGCCACTCGTTCCGCCTCTTCTCGTTGTCTGTCTTCCCTCGCCGTCTCGTCCGTCTGCTGCACCCCTCCCGCCGCAGTGGTTGTTGCCGTGTCCGTCCTGGTGCCGGGCTTGTTTCGTTTGAGCGCTCGTTGTAGGCTAGTCTCCTCTCCATCCTTGTGCCAGATGATCATGAACATCTTAGCTCCCTGCAGTACCCCCGAATGCTACGGTACACCCCGCTCCATCTTCGCTGCTTCCGTCCAAGTTGTTGTTTGGGAATCCGAAGACACATGGCTCGGTGTCCGTAGTTCCGTGCTCTGCCTCGAACATCTTGAGGTCGTCCGTCAGGCACATGTGCCAGTTTTGCTCCGTTTCCCCCCTGCCTGGGCCCTCCTCCCCCACCAGCTCGCCAAGCATCAACCGTTTCGGGAGTCGCCCGTCTGGATGCCTTGCAAATGCTCCCGCGAACAGCAAGCGCCGTTGCCGAGCAGTGGCTTCCATGCTCCGCCACCCTACCCTCTTCGGGGTCTGGGCGTAGGAAAGTTGCCGATAGGTGTCCTTGCGTTGGTAACCGACAACTCGCAGGAGCAGCCGGTGATGTATCAACCGCAACAGCCGGTAGTGTTCGCGACGTGCGGCCCATGTCATGCCGCCGTACAGCATTGCCTCCATCGCCTCGGCCTGGAGCAGGCGAGTCTTGAGTCGGAACGGTGGTCTCGGCCTGGGGAAGAGCTCCCGGGCATATCTCCTGACGCACGCCCACGTCGTTCTGCCTCGGTAATTGATCTCCCGGGTGAGGTTGCCACTTCGTTCACAAGGCCACCTAGGTACCGCAAGTCAGCTGTCTGGGCGTACCTCTGCCCTGCTGCCTCGATGGTCAGCGGTGGCGGCGGGGGGAGCGGTGGTGTTGGCTGCCTCTCCTTGACGCGCATTAGGAAAGTCTCCGCCTTCTTCCCGATACCGTCAGCCCGAACTACCCGAACTACCCGAACACTTCCACGATGATGGTCATCATTCTCGCTAGTCCGTCGGTGGACTTTGACACAACGCCGGCATCATCGGCATACAGCATCCCCCATACCGCCTTCCGCATTTGGTCGAGTGGTGTTCCCGGCCCTGCCCCCGTCTCCTCCACCAGGAGCACCAGGTTCCGTAGCATAACATCATCCTCGCTGAATCGATTGACAACGACCTCGAGAGCTGCGGCGAAGAAGATGTTGAACAGGAGTGGGGACAACACACACCCTTGTCGTAGGCCTTGTGTAACCCAGAAACAGTCCGAAACCTCTCAGTCGTCCATGCGCACCCGGGCTCGCATTCCGCCGTGGAATTGACGGATGACGGCGATCATGTCCTCGGGAATCCCGGCCATGGTCAGTACCCTCCACAGCAGCTCTAGGTCCACCGAATCATACGCTTTCTTCAGGCGACGAAGCACCTGGTATTTCCGTCTTCGCCCCAGCTCCTGAAGTCGGCGTACGACAAACAGCATGTCGATGGTGGATCGACCAGGTCGGAACCCGCACTGTTCCTCCGGGAGGGTGTTGTTGAATTCGCAGAAGGCGCTTAGGTGGTTGGTGATTATCTTGACGGGGACCGTTGCCTACGTGAGATAGCAACGTGATCCCCCTGAAGTTGTTGCAGTTAGACCGGTCACCTTTCTCGAATAGCACTTTGATGGTTGCGTCCTTCCACTCTTGGGGGATCTCTCCTCCGTTCAACACCTCAACGAGGATGGCATGGAGGTGCTCCAGGACGATGGGTTCGTCGTCGTCGTCGATCTTTGCCCAACTCGGCAGGGATGGAGTCCTTTCGCCGGGTGCCTTTCAATTATGCAGTCCTTTCGTTGCCCGTTCCACGTCGTCCATGTCTGGCACCGCTCCCAACCGTCGAGTGGCACGTGTCGCCGGTCGCTGCGTCACTGTTCGGCGATGTCCGGGTTCAGGGTAGGGGACTTCGTGTTGAGGAGGCTGCCGAAGAATCTCGCCCATCGCCGTAGGATGTTCTTTTTTCGGAGCAGCACGCCATTCTCGTCCCCAACGGGCTGCTGTCCTCCCGCTTGTCTCCCATTGAGCCCCACTGTTCTCTTGAGGTGTTAGTAGAGTCCTCTCATATCGCGGTCCTTGTAGATCGCTTCGAGTTCCGTGACATATCTGCCCAGGTGGGCATATGTGCCCGTTTCGACTACTGCAGCCACTCCCTTACTTCCATCATGTATGCCCACCTGGACAGATATGTGACAAAACTCGAAGCGATCTACAAGGACCGCGATATGAGAGGACTCTACCAACACCTCAAGAGATCAGTGGCGCTCAGTGGGAGACGCGTGGCAAGACAGGAGCCCGTCGGGGACGAGAATGGCGTGCTGCTCCGGAGAAAGAACGACATCCTCCATCGACGGGCGAGATTCTTCGGCACCCTCCTCAACACCAAGTCCCCCACCCTGAACCTAGACATCATCGAACAAAGTGCCTTTGGGATTCTTAAATAGATGTTTGGCATTCTGAAATTGATACCGGTGTCCCGGTTGAAGATGTTGTACACATAGTTGCATGGGTCTTCCCGCCAGCAATAATCTTGAAAGAACCGAGATCAAACAAGTTTCCTCTCCGCGAAACCCCCCCCACCTGCCGTGTGCAATCTGTGTTCTCAGTTTGTTCGCTTCACGTTGTCCGTTTTCCCTCTGCAGCACATGCAATACACGAGGCGACCTCTGGGTATTTCATGTTCCAGCGCTTGCCAAACACAGTAGAATGTACCACATCGGGATTCCAACACCTGACACGCGATCCGGCCATCGAAACCGCCGTTGGCGAATTGATTGTGTCGTGACGGAGACCCATACCGCTTACCTCGGGCAGAGAGAAGAAACGCTCCGCCGTGCTGTAGCAACGTCGCAATAGCGAATCACCATCCTGTCGTATTGCCAATCAAAACGAGAATGGACTGCGGTTGTTTGTGGGTTGTATGAGTCTGAATGCTCAGGTGTGAGGTGCACTACATCAGAGGAACAGAAACAGGCGCGTATTTCGATGGACAGCAGTGCCGTAAGCACTCGGGAAATCCATCGAACGAATGGATGCGCCGTGTCTACGGTCCAAGGTGGCCCAGAACCTGTGCCTGGTTGCACAGAAGGTCATCCAGAAAACAAATACGAACACAACAAGTTGAGAAGGAAACGCTCTCCGATGTGAGCTGTCTGTGAATCTGAAACATCTTCATTATGCTAGCGAGATCCATGATTTCGACCTCCGTTCCACGGTAATGGGGGCTTGTTTCTAAGTCTGAAAGCCTTTGCATTACAGTAGTTTGGAAAACATCCAGTCCCAAACTGTCTTCAGTCGGATTTGGGCTTTATCTGACCTCCGGTACAGGGTCCAGAAAATTCCAGGTCCCTCCGTTGGACCTGTACGGTTGTACCACGCGGAGGACCGCATCGCGAGCGATTCTCTGGTTCTTTTTATGGGAAGACAATAATAAAACAGCAACAGCAACAACGACAACAACAACAACAACAACAACAACAACAACAACAACAAACCTCTTCGATACCCGTACCTTGCAGCGCTAGCGAGGGCGGAAAGTCGCGTCTCCGACATCTACCATGGATCCACCAATCACGCCCCGATTGCTTGACAGTGCAGGCCATTCATACATTTGGCAAGCGGCTGACGTGGTGCGTGTGCGCTGGCTACACGCTACACACCCTTATTGCCACACACGACAACCAAGCCACCAAGTCTCCGCATGACACGAGACAAAGCTGTTATCTACTGCTGCTATAGTGCGTCTCCCTTTCGATCTCGGCGAAAAGCGGGGGGATTAGCGGCCGGTGTCGTGCGCACAGATGTCTGCAAAACTACACCCGTCCGAGATAAAACATAAAAACATGAATTAGGTTGTTGTTCCTCCGTTTCATGGAAGGAAGGTACAGCAGTACTTTTTCTTGTTTTTTTTCGGAAAAATCTTCTGGCCACCTACCGCACTAGCAGCAGTTTATTGTAGAGCGGCTGACACGCTCCGCATCTCACCAACACATACGGCAACACCCGAACTTCTGCAGTCACCTGACTCCCAAAACCCTCTGGCAGAACATGTAAATAGCGATACTACTACTGCTTTGGGTTGCCTTATTCTCAAAGTTGTCCAATTTTCTCTGCTTTTGCTTACACACAACGTGCTGCAATACACTACCGTATTTAATTTGCGTTGCTTTTCCTCGCCTTCCGTAACCCCGATTCTCACCACCGACGGCTGTACATCAGATCACGTACGTACGAACACCACGCACCCTAGAAGCACACTTTATTCAGCTACAACAGTATGTTTTCCTAATAAGATTGAGTTACTACAGTATGTTTTCCTATTTTTGTCGTGGAAGGTGAGCCTTTGTCTTCTTACTCCGAGTAATCAAATACCTGGTACTCTCTGTCCTCCGGCCGTCGCATACATAACCACATCCCGTTCGAATGTGGGTATATCTCGAACGGGTAGTCTTTCTGCGTGTGTATTTTATTTTCCTACATTAAACTCTTCGAACAAATGAGAACAAACAACTTCCCCCCCTTCGCAGCATGTCCTCTTCGTATCTCTCATTTCAAAACTCCACCCGCACACACTTGCCATCGCCATTCAACCTACGAGCGTAGCGGCGACCGCGACGCGTTCCGTCGCGTAGCGCCCTTGTACTACTGCTGTACCACACTATTTCTAATTATGTCTGTACTAGATTTATTTGCGGGTGTGCAGATCTCCTCTTCTGGATACTCACCTCGTCTATTCCATCAAGGTCGCTCACGGGCAAGCAAACGCACCCAAACCTCTTGAGCGACGACTCGATCTGCTCAACTGTTGTAATCGCAGCTTCTTCTTCTAGCTCTGAATCGAGCAGCGGGCGGAGACTGATAACAGGTGGGCACTCAGTCATGTTTTTCCGATTGTGATATGTTGCCAAATGATACTAAATGGTTGGCAGTTCAGCATAATGCTTCCGAAAACCTTAAAAACCCAAATCTTCCGAAAACCTTAATGCCTACCTACCAGTATTCCCTGTCTGGAGGCCCCCCCCCGCATTTCGAACTTTCGAGGGACCACTAGCCGTCAGTGTCTGGCGTGAGAGGCAAACGAGCCTAGCGGTGAGGTGACGGTTACCTTTGATCTCGCTCGCAGCAAGCCTCAGCATGGACACCGACTCGGCCGCTCGGCTAGCACCTGAAGAGGTAAATGTGCTCTCGCTTGTGTTGTAAGAAGGCAGCGTCTGTCATCGTGGTCTGTCGAAAGAACGAACAAAAACGATGGTGTGTCTCTCCGATTGCCCGAAAACGCCAAGAACATACCGGTTACCTGATGACACAAGGAGACAGCAGTGCTACTGAGGTTCCGGTGCGCGTGCTTTTGTTGTCCGCCTCTCTCTCTCTTTCTCTCTCGCTTGCTGATACTCTCAGGTAGGGCGTCATCTCGGAGTGGACGTACAAAGCGGTCTCAGCCTGCTGGAAGTGTCGGTGCGACAGGGGCTTGTTCCTCCAAATGAGTTGGAGAAGGAAGAGGAGGTGAGAGTCCTGAGTCCTCTCTCGAGCAAATACAACCGCATACAAACACTCTGCCGCGTACAGCCCAGCTTGTACTTGATGCCGTTTTGAAGGGCCGTGCTGACTGCAACGTGCTGGATAAGTCGGCGGTGCCGGCGAACAAAATCGCCATATCTGTATCCAGGATGGCGATATGCATATTCATCGCCTCCACCGCAGCAGCCGCGGTGGCTACACTACAGCAGTGTACGCGTGGCGGTGGGGAAAGGGGTTGTCTGATGAGGCGCCGACTTACGGCAGCAGAGAGGTGCTGACTTCTTGCGGCGGAGGGTGTCCGGGGTGTGACGTTCAAGTTTCGGCCGCGCTCATCCCATACTCTGCACCTCTCCCCGTGCTCGGTGCTTCGTCTGTCTGGGTCTGTCGTTGCGTCTGCTGTCTCACTACAAAGGACCCGCTGTACAAGAGATACCTGGAACAGTTCAAAGACCCGCTCATCCTGCTTCTGTTGGGTTCGGCGGTGCTGAGCCTTCTCATCAAGCAGTACGACGACGCCGTCAGCATTTTCATGGCCGTCACGATCGTGGCAACGGTAAGTGCAGCCAACGCGCAGCTTTTGGTCGCATCTTCCTCTTCGTTGAGGTGGTCCTGCTGCGAAGCGTAGATGAACGGCGTATTATTTGCGCGTGGGGTATATTTTTTGCTCTTCCAATCCTCTGGCTGGTACTGTGGCAAGCGCTGTCAAACAGCTCATGTGTACACTTTGACGGAAGAGAGTGCTACATTCTTCTGGCGTTGAAATCGAAGGCATGCACCGTTGTAGGGGGGCTCTCAGGGTTGGGAAGCCTTCTGTGCGACCACGGATTGGAGCTGCTCCTACCCGGCAGAATGTGCTATGCGTACAAGGGCGCTGAATGCATGTGACTTGTTCTGCCTACCATTTTTTCCAATGGTTGTGCCGCATTCTGCACAAACACGCCGCTATTTCCACCACCACCAGCAAGAGTAAACAAGCACGCCGTTTTCTGTGTGCGCAGCCTCTGCAGCTCTGATGAACCGCTTCCGCTTGAAAGAAACTCGGGTAGGTCGACCCTATTGTGCGATACACGTTACCCACGGCCAAGGGACGCGTTGGGGGCATGTCGCACCGGTGTGCCTCTCGGACCGTTGTGTTTTGCGCATCCCCAGTACAAGACGGTTTTGTGGAAGCAGTCTTGCCTTGTGTTGTGTTCACCCTCGACGGACGCGTTTCTCTTGATGCCTCCCTCCGCCCTGAAATACATCGCAGGTGGCGTTCGTGCAAGAGTACCGCTCGGAGCAGTCACTGCAGGCGCTGACCACGCTCCTCCCTCCGCACGCTACCTGCTTTCGTGGAGGCAAGGTGGGGTACTACATTTTCGTTGCTCGAGGCGTAGGCTTGGGTGACCTCTGGCGTTGCGTCTAGAGGTATGCGGGCTTACGTGTTCGGCGCAGGCTTAACCGAAATATGAGTACAGATTTGCTCGAGAGATGCCTGGTGGACTACAGAGGATTTCACGTCTTGACAAAACATTGACGGTGCGCTGGCGTTGTTGTCATGGTGCGCGTCTTGCTGCGATCAGGCTTCGGACGTGATGGCGCGAGAGCTTGTCCCCGGAGACGTGGTGCTGGTAAAGAGCGGCGACCGCATCCCTGCAGACTGCCGCTTGGTTCAGGCTGCCGACCTGTTTGTCGACGAGTCGAGGTGCGCTATTTGCTACAGACCGCTCAGAGCTGGCTGGTCTAATGGTTTAGTTTTGGTCGCTAGGAGCGCGCGTTGTATGGCGATTTGGAATACATACTTTGGTTTGAAGGGTGCAAGTGTCATCGCAGCACAGCAGCAGCCGTATTTTTATATATATACGTTTCTCGTCATCGCTAAACCAGCGCTTATTGCGTTCGTGCGGCGTACCCCAAACCCGTATGCGTCTTTGTTTCTGGTGTATGCCTGGGGTCATATCGGCTGTCGTCGCGTCCAGCGCTACACACTGTACCATGAAGGTGACCCAGAGCCAGCCCGCTTAGATAGCAGCACCGCCAGAAAGCCCCGAACCCACGTCGCCTAAATAGACAACGTAAACCCTTCGCCCTCGTTGTATCTACGAAATATCTGAGATAGCATGTCGTCTCGTTTTCATGTCGGCGACGCTGGTGATTGGTTTGGTTGGCGTGACCGGAGACCCCAATCCTAACCCTAAACCCCAACGCAACCAACCCTAACCCTAATCCTAACCCTAACCCTAATCCTAAAACCCTAACCCTAAACCTAACCCTAACCCTAAGCTTGACCGGAGAGGGCCACGCACGCGAGAAGGTAACCGCCGCCCTTGGCGCGGTGGCGAGTGGAGACGGTCGACTAGAGGGCGCCGGACCCGTGAGCCACGGGCACAGAGCGATTCCGCTGGCGGAGTGCAAGAACATGGTGTTCATGGGGACCCTCGCTTGCGGTGGCCACGCCAAGGCGATCGTCGTCGCTACAGGTGAGACTTTTTCGATTTGGCGTGCCCCGAAAATTGTCTGGAGTGGGATGCGAAGGTTGCGCCTTGGAGTTGTTTTTATGCTACGGGGTGGATGAAGCTTTGCGGGAGTTTTGTGGGAGTGTGTAAATGTTTTGGAGGACGAGCGGCGCAACGTAATGAGGGTTCACCCGCGCCTGGGGATTGTTTCATGCCACGGAGTAGAGGAAGCTTTATGGGAGTGTGTAAACGTTTTGGAGGACGAGCGGCGCAACGTTATGAGGGTTCACCCGAGCGAAGAAGCGAAGTGAGGACGGAGGATGGGATTCTTTGTGTGTGTGTTTGGTAGACCGTTGACCAAGCCTGGGCGGTGTTCCGGCGGCCGGCGCGCAGGGATGAAGACGGAGTTCGGCAAGACGTTCGAGGACATGAAGGACATCGAGTCTCGGCGCACGCCGTTGCAGATGAAGATGGATGAGCTGGGGAAGCAGCTGAGCCTCCTCAGCTTTGGCATAATCGGAGTCATCGCGCTCGTGGGGGTGCTGCAGGTTAGCTGCTATTCTGGGATCACCTCCTCAGCTGCGATTTATGGCGTGTTGCTCCGTGGGCTTCGTGTCAGGCGCGACAACGCATGCATGGTGCAGGAGTAGAGTGCGAGTTGGCATGCATGGTACACGAGTAGAATACGAGTTGGCTGGGGACTATTAATCCTGTGGCAACCGGCAAGGTTTGCCTGCACAACGCCATCATTACGCCACCCCAAGCGCAGAGCGCGCCAGACACGGGTCGTCTGAGAAACGTTGCCACTTTCTGCTGTCAATTGCCATGCCTTTCGTTCCGTCAGGGAAAGAAGCTGCTGGACATGTTCAACATCGGGGTGTCTCTGGCCGTGGCCGCTATCCCAGAGGGCCTGCCCATCTGCGTCACGGTTACACTCGCTCTCGGGGTAATGCGAATGGCGAAGAGGTGGGTGCCCTTGTGTAGCCATCCTGAAGAGAGGGACATGCACATCCAGCGTCCGTTTGGTTTCTTTTGTCGAGGGGTGACTCATCTGACGCGGCAGGGTTTCCTGTTGAATGGATATAGCGTCAAGAGGAAAACGTTGGTATGTCGCAGGTGGGCACCGGCTCTCTCGATCGTGAGACCCGTTGCCCAACCTACTGCAGCCAGCGCCCCCCCCCGCCCCCTGTTTTGGAGGACAAAGTGCTTTTTTTTTCTTGTTTGGTTTACTCATCAAGATGCACCGGGTCGTGCCGCGTCCTTGCACCCCCCAGGAACGCGATCGTGAAACGGCTGCCGGCTGTTGAGGCGCTCGGGTGCGCGACCGTGATCTGCGCCGACAAGACCGGAACACTCACCCGCAACAAGATGACGGTGAAGGAAGTGGTGAGCGACGGGTTTGGGGGCCCTCTGAGGCAGTTCCGTTGCTGTCTTATTCACCGCAAACGCACGGTACAATATCGTGTTGTCGAGGGAACGTGTCGCGGCTGGCCTGCCTTCGCCCGCTTTTTGGGCGCTCTTTTTGGAGAGTACGGGCAAGCAGATGATGAGGTGTCGATCGGAGTGTCCCTAGAGACCTCCGGCCATGGTGGAGTAGTAGTTTTGCCACGACGGGCGTCCCCGCGGCTGCGTTGTGCCTGTTGGTAGACAAGAACGGCGCCCGGGCAACATGGAAAGCACAGGGTCGTCCTTGAGCGCCGACATGCTATGAACTGACCTATGATACGCCATAACTCGAACGGAACTCCCAAAGGGTTTTGCTGTTTTTGCCTGTCGTTCGCAGCAGTAGCAGTGCCAGAGAAATCTCGTGGCCATGTGTCCGTCTGCCCACAAGAAGGTTCCGTACGCATGTCTTGACCCACACTGCTGTCCCGATTTGGGCGTGCGCATGCTCTCTTCCCCTGTCGCAGTTCGTGCTGTCGGAGGAAGAGGTGTTGGCTGTGGGCGGGGTTGGCTATGACCCTGCGGGCGAGTTCACCGTGTGCGGGAGGGGCGTCACGCCCCAAAGCTGTCCCGCCGTGGCGTCTCTGCTGGAAGCGGCTTGTCTTTGCAATAACGCCGCCCTGGGGGACGCGGCAGCCGGCGGAGCCAGAGTCTCAAGGCGAGTGTTTTTGTTGTTTTTTTCCTTTGGTGGACGGGCAGAGTCCAGTCCGTGCTCTCCTCACAGTCTCAAAGTTAATATTTGTACTGAACGAAAACCGCTGTACAGGAGGAATTTTGCCGGCCGCGTCTCGTTGCGTCTTGCTGGTCGTGCGTTCACGACGCACGGGCAAACGTTTTTTTTTCCTTGGGTAGAAGCCGAAGCTACGATGCAACGGGGAGAGTCCATCCAGTCTAAGCTCGCTTTCCAGCCTCAAATTTTGATAATCGTGTACGGAAACCAAGGTACAGCAGACATGTTGCGGGCAGCGTCTTGGCTTCTCGGCTCGTGCGTTCACGACGCGCGCGGGCGGTGTGAGGTGTCCACGACGTTGTTTGCCCTTGGCGCCTTTCTTTTGCCGAAAGCGCACCCCGCGGCGGTGACCAGTAATGTGTGTGGTCTGACGTTTTTTTTGGCTCACACGCTTGTTGCGGCCTTTGATGCTGTGTTTTCCGTTCTCTCTCGCGCAGTGCTGACCCCGTGGCCGCAGACGATGCAGCGACGCGGGGACAGCCGACGGAGATCTGTCTCCTGGTTGCGGCGCAAAAGGTGCGAAGGCGACCGTTCTGTTACGTGGTGTCTCCATGTTCTTGGTGATGCCGCTGTTGATGTCGTTCTCCGAATTTGTTGTTATTTTTTTATCGTTGCCTTGGCGGTGCTGGATGTTATTTGTTCCTTTTTGTTTTCTCTGATTGCGAAACAATTCGGTTGTGGAAGGACCGTGTCTTGTGTCATATGTGGGGATGCCGCGTATGTGTTTCTGGGTGCAAGTGGCTGCAAATCGGAAACGATTATCTGGTAGGTGACACCCCCCCGGCGCGACGATCTTGTACTTAACCCTTTCTCGCTCGAGCAGTTTGGAGTCCCAGATCCCCGACCAACGCACGAGCGCATCCACGAAGTCGCCTTCAGCTCCAGCCGGAAAAAAATGGAGGTATGACAATAGTCTCGGGTTGTTATTTGGTTTCCTTTGCCTTTGTGGATGGTTCGCCTGTGCTGTTCAGTAGTCACGCGCCTCCGTGCGCACCAAAACTAGATGAGGAAGGTACGTTTTAAGTTGGAGTGCGTCAGGGTGGACCTGTCGCTCGAAACATCAAAAGAGTGCTGTGGTTGGATCTTTGTGTTGGCTTGTCGGGTGTGGCCGTTCAAGTCCGCCTTCTGGGGGAGCACAAGCGCGTGCTGATTGGCGGGAGATTTTACGCTCAGCGCTCTATTTAGTCTGCATTTGATCCCCACACCATCTCATAAACGCGTGGTTTTTGCTACACCGTTTCCGTTATTCGACACGCGCAGGTCCGTTGCCTCGACAGCGCCGGGAAGGAAACATGCTACGTGAAGGGGTCGGTGGAGGCCGTCTTGATCAACTGCACCACCTGCCAGGTGCAGCGAGGGTCCGCCGCCGCGGAGATGGGGGAGACGGAGCGGCGTCGGGTGCTGGACGTGGCCAACGCGTTAGGGTCGAAGGGACGGAGGTATGCCCTACAAATCTCTCACGATTTTGGCATCACTGGACCATTTGTGTGGTGTCTAGAGTCGGCTGGAACAACGGCATCGTCGGGCGTGGGACTCGCTTTGTATATGCCCGACATATGTCTTGTCCTTGGTTCCCACTATAATGGAGACTGTTTATGTGGAGTCTGGAGTCGGCTGCTACAGCAGCATCGTCAGGCGTGGGACTCGTCGTGTGCGCGTGTTTCAGAGGCAGTGTGTCGGGGGTTGATAGCACGTAGTGAAGGGGAGCAACAGGCCCGTTGTGGATGCTTGGCTTTCGTCGAAGAAAGGTGCGCTTCGGCAAGTGTCTGGCTCGCCAGAATCACGCCACAGCAGTGGAGTGAGGATCAACGTCGAGCCTCCAGCTCTGGTGGGTGTCGCAGAAACACCGCCGCCGAGCCGTTTCCGCACGCCTAACAGTAGAAAACCGCGCGATCCGCAAGTTGGAGGAGGAGAACAATCCACCTATTGCGGTGTCTGGAGTCGTTCGTCTGTGGATTGACTCATCTCGTCCCCTCCTGTTGTACCCGACGCCTGGCTGCCCTCCCCCGTCCCCCGTCCCCCGTCCCCCGTCCCCCGTCCCCCGTCCCCCGTCCAAAAGAGTGATGGCTGTTGCGTGCGGGACACGCGCGGACTCCCTTTTCTTTTGTGGATTGGTCGGGATCATGGACCCGCCCCGGGCGAGCGCGATCAAGTTCGCGGAAAGGATGCAGGTGCGTTCGTCTGAAGATGGTGCGACGAGAATCGTGGGCTTTTAGACGGCCGAGTTCAGCCTCTTGGTGCTGAAAAGCGTTTTGCAAATTGGGATGTTGTCTTAAAAAACAATTGTTTAGTCTTTGACTGCCGGGCCCATTGAGCCTTTCGATGCCGCCAGGCGGTTTGCAAGTTTTCGACGTAGTTAAGCTGTTGTGTTGCGAGTTTTGGCGTAGTGGAAGTGTACGTGCCGTCAAGCGTCCTGTACGGCCACCTCCGCGGAACGGTTCGTGAGAGTTGGAGAGGCACTTTCTGTTTGTTCCGCCCCACGCGCTCGCTGATGTATGATGGTGTGCTGTTGTTGTTGCACACAGGCGTGCTCGACAAGAATGTGCATGATAACGGGCGATGCGGAGGATACCGCGGTCGCGGTGGCGTCGGCGGTGGGATTCTTCGACCCTTCGCACCACCGCACCCTGTCGGGTGCCGAGATCGAGAGCATGAGCACGTCAGAGCTTGAGGTGGGGCTCTCGCTGCAACGCGGCGCAAGTTTTTTTTGCCTTTCGAATTTGGTCTGCCCACGGATAGGGATTGATTCCCAGGCCGCTTTGTACCGTATGCGACACAAGAAAACTCACACCCCGGCGATACCTGTTTTCCTTTTTACTACATGGTAGTTTCCAATTGGTATGTTTTGGTGCGAAGGGTGGCATCTTGTAATGCCCTGTATCTTCTGAGACTCGTTGTATGTTTTGGGCCCTATACTGACCCGTAGTACTAGTGTGAACTCGGGGTGTGGTGGTGTGTGGTGTGGACGTTGTGTGGGCGTGTTATCTCGTGTCGTACCTGGGCTTTTTTGCTAGCATGATAGATGCCGCTCTCGAACGGGTTGGTCGAATCGTGGAGCACCACCTCGTGATGGGCAACATTGGCTTCCTCTGGCTTCCTCTTTGGCCTTTGTTGTTTTCCCCCTGTAACCTGAGGGCCAAGCTCCTGCTGTATATCTTGTTTGCTGTGCGGACAACGACGCCACCCTCCACCATTGGTATGGCTGAGATAGTACCCAGCGTTGTGCTCTCGGCTGTATTGTCTTGACGTCAACCCCCGCTGACCTTGTGGAACATAGCCTGGGCCGGCGAAAACCCGTCCCGGCGTTGTGTGGATGCGAGATCTATGGTCTACCGGCAACGGATATTCGGTTACACGATCACACCCCTGCCCCCCGCCGCCTTTTCCCCTCCATGTTGTTGTGGACGCTCTTCCCTGCTAGGTTTTTGTCCACGAGGTTGGTGTGTTTTACCGGACCAGCCCTCGCCACAAGCTCAGCATCGTCAAGGCCCTCCAGGCGAGATAGATACACCTTGCGTTCACTCACAACTGTTGTGCGCATGTCTTAAGGCTAAGCAAAGCATTCTCAAGACCATCGTACTTACTCCAAGGCGAGACGTTGCAGTGGCACATTGAGTCAAGAGTCGTTTTCGATCCCCACGATGGATCTTTTTTAAGCAGAGGTGTCCGTATACAAGCTGCTGCTCGCCGTGCAGCAGAGTCGGGCCACTTCCTGGTGCGGGTATTTGAGCAAACTACAGGCGCGAGCGGTCAATTTGAAGACCTCAAGTGTGACCGACCGGTTTGTTGTCTCGCAGGGCATCGGAGAGGTCGTGGTGATGACCGGAGACGGGGTTAACGACGCCCCCGCCCTGAAGGTGAAACGCTTGCTTGTTGTGCTGCCATCGCAAAAGTTGTCGGTGTCCTTTGGGTGGGGATGTTTGTTGGTATTCACCGCCGCCGTTGCGCGTGCTTGGGTTGTTGCTGTAGTTCTTCCCTGGAGAACACTCTCGCCAAACAGGTGGAAGAGGCGCTCGCTGTTGACGCGGGGCACCCAGCACTCGCGAGCGTGAAGCTTGTCGATGCTGAACTTTGGTGCTTTGAGCAGAAGCCGCACACGGTGTACTACGGCTGTAGTTGGCGAACATGTTTTTTGCGCACCGTGAAGCGACCGGCGCTTTGTCCGTTTTTGTCTCGTCGGTGATACCGTGCCGCAAGCAGGCGGCCGACATCGGAGTGGCGATGGGTATTTCGGGCTCGGATGTCGCGAAGGAGGCCGCGGACATGATTTTGATGGATGACGACATCGCTACCATCACAGCGGCGATAGAGGAGGGGAAGGCGAGAGCACCTTTTTTGTTATTCGTACTGTACGCAATTGCAGCCGCATGCGTGCGGCGAAACGACATTACTAGTGTTGGCCGCGGGAGAAACATTTTTTTTTTTTTTTGGATCCTAATGGCCAAGGCGGGTGAACGACCTGCACGATACAGTTTGACGCGCTTGACGTACACCGAGTGTCGGTGGGTGTCGTGCCTCGTGACACCCGTAGACCGCCGTGTGAAACCGTAGATAGCACCCCATCCACGCTGGTCTAGGCTCACCTTCAATCCGACCGCATCCTCCCTTCGGCGACTAGCTCAAATCAACAAGAGCCCCCCAACTGCCCCGCAAATAGCATCGTATTTGGTTTGATGTTTGGATCAGAACGGGTAGGACGGATTGCAGACCCGGCAAGTGACGGCTTAGCCCGCCATGTCCTTGCTATTGTAGTCATCAATCCCTCGGTTGGTCTTGCCCCGTGCCCCCCTCCGAACGCGCGGAGCAGGCTATCTTCTACAACATCAAGAACTTCTTGACGTTCCAGCTGTCTACGGCTTTGGCGGCGCTGTCGATCGTGGCTATCGCGACGTGCATGGGGTTCAAGTGCCCCATCAACGCAATGCAGGTGCGTTCTTGGACTCGAGCTTCCTGGCGCAGCTGTCAAAGCGGTCTGTGTCGCGTCATGGGCTTCGATTAACGCAAGATTGCTCCGCGAACTATCCGACGTCCACCTATCTTCTGCGGCGGTTGCAGAAGACAAACTGTAGGCCAACGGAGAGAAACATACGCCCAGGGCATGGTTGTTTGAAATCACGGTGGTAGATGTTGGCTTGATGCGTTGTTTGGCTGGTCGGAGTGGTCAACGTATTGTCACAGGGTGCTCTTGATTCAGCTTTTTTTTTGAACCGCGAAAGGATCGAAAACCTTCTGACGAGCCCCTATTTTTGCATCCGCAACCCAGTCGACTGGTGCTCACTGCCTACCCCATGTCTTACTGCTCCGCCGACGTTCAGATCTTGTGGATAAACATTATCATGGACGGGCCACCGGCTCAGTCCTTGGGCGTGGAGCCAGTTCACGGAGCCATTGTGAAGAGGCCGCCACGTAAGGCGGGGGACCCGGTGATATCGACCCGTCTCATGTGGCGCGTGGTTACGAGCGGGTGTCTCATTGTGGTCGGGACTCTGTGGGTGTTCAGCCTGGGCATGACGCAGGTTCGATGATGAGCTTGCTCGTATTTTTACATCCCTTACTACTTGGCGAGCGAGCATACCGTGGACGTGTTAGGTAGGAAGAGCCCCGGGCGTTTATTTTTTCGCGCGACAGATCTTGAGTGGGCGAAACTATCTGCTCAGAACTACCTCTGGCATCTAGAGGGTCGTTCAACACGTTTGATGCCGACGTCAAATGCTTGGAACGACTACTGTTTTTCAAGGCACGATGAGAACTTGGACACTTTGGTTGGACCGAACTGTACGCAAAGCCGGCGGTTTGGTTGTGAGTATCCGTTGAGAATCGTACACTGTCTGAATTTTGCGTGTTACGCAGCTTGCCCGTATGGTATCTCCGCCCCCCCCCCCCCGACCTTCCACACCCCCGCTTATACCACCGTTGACGCGAACAGAACGGGGTATTGTCAAGAAGCATGGAGCCGACGCGGCGAGATAGGACCATGACGTTCACGACCTTCGTCATGTTCGACATGTTCAACGCCTTGTGCTGCCGGTCGGCGGACAAGATCGTGCCCCAGATGGACATGTTTGCCAACAAGGCGTTCATCTACTCTGCCGGAGGGTCCCTTGTCGGCCAGGTGCGTGCGTTAGATCGGGGGGGACACACCCCGGACTTTGTTGTTGAGACTTTTCGACTGCAGACGACAGGCGCTCGCTTAGGGGAGAGAGAGCCGCGCAACCTTAATCCATGCTCGATACGCAAGGGTGACCGTGCTTGCTGCATTGCACGCTTACTGCGTCGGAGGGCACCCCATTTTGCGCCGACCATGTGTGCGCGCGCTCGTTGTCGTCCAAGGCAGAGTTTTGGATGGTACATTTGTTTCTTTCGGGCGTGTTCTTTGTATTGACTAAAATATCGCTGCTGTATTGTGGAACGCAGATGCTCGTGGTGTACGTGCCATGGCTCCAGCAAATCTTCCAGACCGAAGCTTTGTCCTTGAACGACCTGGCGTTCATCGTTTTCGTGGCCTCCAGCATGGTGGCACTGGATACTGCACGCAAGGTTCTTTTCCCCGACCGCCAGGGAGAGGCACCGGTGAGTGGGGGTAGATCATGCCCAGCTAAACGGTGCTGCCTCTCTCTCTCTCTCTCTCTCTCTCCTCCCCCCTGCCCCTGCTTGCTTGACAACTGCCGATTTTGATCGCCAACCTGCAATTGCGTCGAGATCGTACTTGCCGCTACATATTGCGTGCTGAATTCAAGCCCCTTTTGCATGTCTTGTGGCTTAACCCACCGGGTTCAGGGCATTCCACTCGAAGGAAACGTCTTGGTGCTACCGAGATTTTCCAGCCATGCCCGTCACATTACTCACTCAAAAACCCGTTTTTCTGTAATTGTTGCCAGGTTTGGGCTGGTTCTGCCCTCACCAGGAGCTTGGGCAGAGAAAAACTGAGCATGGCGTGATCCGGCGATGGTAGCTCGTCCCCCGTGGGAGAGAGCTCGTGTGTGCGTGTGTGCGTGCGTGTGGTGCACCACATCAACGACTATTGTTTGTCACCCGTTGGGGATATTATCTGTACCATGTAACGCTTCGAAGAAGTGTAAAGTAGTTTTTTTGTGTCAAGACAACAACCGTGTGCGTAAGTCCAGTACAAGTTGATATCGACATGTTGTGCAAAACCATCCGGCCCTAGATGCAGCGGAAGCGGTGCCTCATGCATCCGCCACGTGTTTGGCGCCGTACGCGCTGTATTCCCCCGAACAAGGCGTGCTGTGTCATTCATCGTAAGACGGGATCGAGCTGTAGTCGAATCCTGGCCAACCAAGGTAGGCCCCAAGCAGATTGAATGATGCGTAGCTACCAGGTAGGAGCACTTGGCCGGCGGCGTAATAATGCAGAAAGTTTAACAACGACAAGGGGCAGCAGGGGCGCGCGCGCGGGGGGGGGGGGGGTGAGAGGGGGAGAATCACATGGGCGTGCTCACCGTGGTATCGTGGTACAGTATCTACCAAGGGTACTCTCGGCCTCGAGTCCAGATATTGTTCCCTCAACATTTTCGTCGCACATGTGCGCTCAAACGTCCGCCATTATTGCAATATGGTGCTGATTTGACATGGTGGTACTCTCATGACAGTCTCCGTCACTCTTTCGGCATCACGCTGTCCGGAGTTGAGCCCAATAGGCCAAGCATGTGTTCCTCTGTTTTTTGTGGTGCTGAAACTGGCGGAGTTGGGTATGTCTAAATAGCGTTGCACATGCCAGTGTTGAGCAACGTGTTTTCGCTGTCGCAACAGGGCGTTCCCCAACTACTTCTTCCTTGCCCCTACAAACCGCATACCTCAGGCTCGACACCAAGATGAGCACACAAATCGACGGTACCTTACCAGGTAGACGAAACCCACGAGATGGTGACACGGCAGCAGGTTGCCTCCCGGCGTTGGAATTTTTCAACCCGAAACCGGCTGCACGATCTGTCTCCCCGGCTACACACTACTGTAGGTGCTAGATACAGAAACTGAGGCTTTGTGGCGCATGACCACCGCCCCCGTGGTGATCACCGCGATGATACGCATGTTTCCCATGACATTACCATGCACACGCAGGACAGAGCAGTGACCCAGCCCGCTGGCGGGCGCCCCCGCGGGCTCTCCTGAAGTGGTTCAGAAAAGCGAACAGCCCTGCTACTACAATCGCTGCTGCTTAGGCGTAGGGCATCACAACAGCAGTCAGTCGTCAATGTTGACAGCCACCGTATCTGCAGAGTATGCTCCTTGCGGCGACCATGCATGATCAACGTCAGAGTGATTGTATGTTGGGGTCCATCCCCGGGGTAAGGCAGGGGGCACGTAAAACGTTAGAGCTTGCCCCCCTCCTTGCTACCGTATCACTATATGTACCTGCAACATGTCATCGCGTACCCGCGAATACAGGGCTTCCGTGACTTACCCTTTGTCCCCCGGGTGGCAAAAAACACCGCATCCTCTGCAGAATACCACGTTGCGTGGCAACATTTAGGCACCAACATGCTAAATAGCGCCGGGGTCTCGAGTTGTGTGCCATGCACGGAAGACGAACAACAACAATCCCTGCGGTCACGCCCACACTTCTCTGTATGCAACAATATTTTGATTGTAGATCGGCAACACTATCCGCCGCTCGTCACTCACACAATCAAACTGTCAGCATCCCCCGTATTCCGTAAGGGAATCTTCCCAAGGTTATTGACGCACATACATACATACATACGGTAAACAAGACTCATCGCCGTGCGTGCCTCATTCGTATCAGCCCTAGAGTAAGCAGGTGCACAGCATGCCTAGAAAGAAAATGTTGTATCTTTTACGGCGCATCTCAATGCTGGCAACCTCTAGCAGTAGTGTGCTGTCTCGACAAACGCTGCGATCAATTTCGTACACATCGCGGACTGCACCACGGTCAGGCATATGGCACGTCCGAAATCACACGGACAAAGGACGCTGCTGTACCATGATGCTTGGCGAAACACATGAAGGTTGGCACAACCTGACTCACATATCCCCCCGATCAGCAGATGGTGCCCTCCACGCGAATTATCCCCTTTCCACACGTGCGATGCGCCCAAAGCCGTCATGACCTGCACAAGGAAGAACGCGCTGGATGCGTCAGGGGGGTGATGCTACTGCAGAATGGACAGCAGTAACTTACAGCAGTACACCCCGCTATCTGTGGTGCTTGCACAACGCCTCTATGCCCTTGTGCTCCAAGTATGTGGACCTAGATAGTAGAAAAGACGCACACGCGACCAGAGTAGAGTGGGTTCTCTCTCGTCCAGGTGAGGCCAGACTCGCTCACCATCCCAACAACGAGCATCGTCACAGCCGCAAGGGTGGTCTTGGGCGGAGGGGGTCGCCTGTGGCCTGTGTACCGCAATCGTGTCCTCGCGCGTGCTCGTTGGGAGCCCGCAAGCATAGGATGCTCCTCCTGTGAGGGCCGGGAGACGAAAGATGAAAGGCGCATCCAAGACATTCAGCGTTGCGCGCCGCCGTCAGGGCAGCGCGGTCACCGCTCTCCACCCGGTATCCCGGCGCTGCCTGTAAGCACTTGCAGACATGGCCGTCTATCAACCTTGGCTCGAGTTATCGCAACGGTGCCGTCCACCTCGCCCCTAGAGCGGTAACCGACAAAAAACAGAAGCATAGAGGTACGGTAACTTTGCCTCGACTGACCCTCTTTTGGTTGTGTAACGGTCAACGCGCCGTTGGAACGATGTACGCTCCATTGTGGTGAAGAGCTGTACTGAAACTGACCGCACCTCTCCTGCTGGTGTGTATCCTCCTGGCTTCCGCTGCATGCTGTTGCCTTCACTTGCTTTCCGCGGTATACCCTTTGGGCAGCGTCAGAATCTTCTGATTCTTCGGGTCTCAATCAACGCACAAGCACCCCCCGCGACGTGCGCGCTGCTGCCTGACAAAAAAAGACAACAGCCGTCGACAGCGTTGAATGGGTTGGTGCTGTGAGCTGTGAGCTGTGAGGGATGGACTGTCGAAACGCGGCGGAACTCTTCGAGTTTTTCGTAGATTGTATTTGTTTCGTAGATCTTCGAAGCAGCATCCGTGCAGCCGCGCAGCCTGCAGCACTCTCCCCTCCCTCTCCCTCAATTGGTATCTCACCAGGCGATGGAAATGGTAGAAAAGGCAGACTTCGACGGTGGTATTAGATTAGCGAAAGAGGGAGGTCGTTCCAGAAATATTTTCGTTAAGATTGCCTCTATGTACATCATATGCTCCACCTATCTATCCTATCTTGTACTTGTACGCATACATACAATTGAACACAGCAAGAGTATACTACAGCAGCAACACAAGGACGGGGTAACTTGGGCGGGGGTATCAACATGATGAGCTCTTGTTGCAGAGTTGAATGTATGACGACAGGAGGGGCAGAGCATGGCCTGAGAGACAGGAGGAGGCAGAGAGGTGAGATGTGGACGCAAATACAGCGGAAGCCAATACTGCGCTGCAAGTACAGGAAGGACCGGTTCGCAAAGGTGAATCCTTAGTATCGTACGTCATGGTGCCCCCCACCCACCGCCGATGATACTTCTGTAAGAGTATGTTATCACCAAGCCAACATGTTCAGGTGCATCTTATTGTTGGAATGTTTGATACCACTATAGTTTCAGCATTGTGCGAAGGTGTACCGATTCTGGCAAAAGTCAATCGACGGATACCCTTCGAATCGGGTCCTCCTCAACACTCTCCACCCACAGAATTTACCCTCAACTGGGAACCTCTTGTGGCCAGGACGGGTAATTCGATGGAAGTGTCACAAGGTTCTTTATAGGATCGATTCCAAGAGGTGTTCTCAGGACTGACACACGTTGTGTCCATGGGAAAATGTCCAAGTCAGGAGAAAAAACGTGCACCCAAAGAGATTCGAACCAGTATCCTGCTGACGCCATATACATGCGGAGGTGTACCGATTCTGGTAAAAGTCAATCGACGGATGCCCTGCGAATCGGGTCCTCCTTAACAGTTGGGTAGTTAGCATGACTGCCATGTTATACTACATATTTAGGAGAAGTAATTCCGCGTCGTCGTTAGAACACGGAGGAGGCAAATAAACACTTGAAGATCAGATCATCAATGGTTGGTGAATTAGCTGCTTGCTGCATTCTCTAGAACATGCAACAACATTGACGCTATGAATTCATTGCTAATCTGTCTCTGAATCTTTTCAATGATAAGAAGAAAAAAAAACAATTCCCAGAAGAAAGCACATCACACTGGAAGTGCCCCAGGCTTGCTTGCGTTAGTTGAAGGATCGATCGATCGATGTGTACCACCGCAAGCAGGCGAAACTTGCGTGCGTGGAAGGATTAGGTAGGTTAGGTACCGTCGCAAGTAACTCATACTTTTGGCAGCCGAGTTTGCACGTACAGTACAGTAGTTTAGTTGTTGAAGCTGTGCTCGTGCGTCAGTGTAACCAATCACATAGACTACTCACGATTGCAAGTACAGTCCTTTCTGGGCATACTTTCGAGAGCAGATGAAGTAATATTTGCCAGTAAGGTATATCGTAGCTAACCTGACCGAGTCCGTAATCTGAACACGTACGTGTGATTGGCTGACGTGCAACTAAAAAATGAAGTAGCAGGGGGGGGAAATGGTGTGTAAAATTTAATATTAATTAGCTAATAAAATAATAATTAATTGGTTGGGCTTGCGGGGCCCCCGCCTTAGAAAACGGTCTGTCGGGCCGTCGGGTGAATGGACATTAGGAACGAACGTCGTTTGGCGGGTGAGCAAAGAAGCCATCGGATCAATTGTTTCAAGTTGAAGACAGGTGGTGCGCGTCTCGTACACAGCAGCGCCTGCCCTGTCCACCACCACCGTCGCTTCCGTATGCACTGACTGATGGTGGTACAGGCAACACATACATGTGGTGATAACTACCACGCATGCGTTGCCCTCGAGGCCCTAGAGACACACGAGACGGCTAGCAGCGTGGTGAAGATGAAGCGATCTTGGTTTTTAGGAGATTCTTTGGTGTGTGCAAGCTGCTCAAACACACACGCCGCACGTGAGCACTTTCTTTCACTGATGACAGCACACAACACGAGCGTCAAAGGATGCCTGCCATGATGGTACAGACTCGGGCTGTCGATTCGCTTCGATCAAAGGTAAGAAGAGAGGAGCGAGGTGCTGTGAAAAACGGTTGATGGTTGTGAACTGATGGGCGGGGGTGGTGCTGCGAAGAGAAAATACCCGGGAGAACGGGAAAATGTCGCCATGCCTTACCCGGTCGGATGTCGGATAGATGCATTTGTCCGACGATCCGCCACTGCCTGACGAAGCGGATGGCCAGGATTATCTTCTTCTGTGAAAGATAGGTTGGACCCATTCCTCCGATGGCGGTTATAGAACAACAAGGAAAGCAGCCTCGTGTAAAGTTCTTTGTACTATCCAAACAAAGATCGAAAGATCCCAGAACTTTCAGATTGGTGTTCGGGACTGACTGTGGAAAGCTCCCAATCACAGTGTGTATGTAGTACGACAACAGGGATTGATGAGCAGCCCGCGTACGATCTCGATCGTCTATTCGTTGTGCAGTGCATTGTCGCCACGGCCTGCTGCCTCGTGTTAGAGCGGAGTCGTACGTTAGTGATGTAGCGTATGCAGCAAGTTATGTAGCACGTTGCATACATGACATATACATAGGTATACACTCGTGGTCAACACTTGACTGCTGCATGCTGTGTACCTGCTGTAGTATGTACAGAGTAGCTCGTGTTATTCTACAGTACTGATTCTGTACTACAGCAGTACAGCACCCCCGCTTCATCTGTACGGCGCTCGTCACTGCTGTGTCGTATTTATCGTCAATGTCAATGCCCTTGTTACACACTGAGGGAGACATGACCCCGTTCCTCTTCTGACGTCCACAGACAGAGGGTACAACCGATTTAATTTCGTTTTAAATCTGTTGTTGTCCGTCAGTACTGCCACGAAATTGCTGGATCGATAGGTGTGATTCCATAATTAATTATGTCGAAGATGAGCGCGCACCCGCCCCATCCTTCTACTCTGCCTCTTTGGGGTTCTGTCCCTCAGCGTTTCTGGAGAGCTTTCACTTGTTTGCCTGGTTTCACTCTGTTTCTCTACATTCTCTCTGGTCTCCACTGGTCAAGGGCCTACATTTCCACCCAACCATCTTGTTCTCCTTCGGACTTCCTGCTGCGTACTCAGACCCAAGTCGCACGAAAGAGGCAGCGGTACAACAAGTTGTTGGTTACTTGCGCCGCGCTGCAGCTGGATACGTGCAGGTTCACGCGCAACACTTACTTGAGTTTTGCCTTTGATCTGTGACTACAAGATTGCACATTTTGCGTGCTCTGCTTACAGTAAAATATTCATACTATACATCAATCAGTGGCCATGCTTCATAAATATGCACATTCTACTTGCGCGACACACTGCGGAGAGAGCCAACACCAACCCAAGAATAAATTAGGACATGTCTTTCGACAAAAGCCAACAACATCTCTTGGAGAACCGATATGGTAGTATCGTCAACACCCACAAACAAACCTACACCCCCAAGAGCCATCTCACTTCATTCCGCGATTTGGGGCTTGAAGTCTATCCGTCGGTACAGGTCGCAAAGAACGCGCCCCCTTCCACCGGCTTTCAAAGTTCGATTCCCCCACCTCGGTGAGGGTGCCACCACCGACAAGTTGCCACCGAAAGGGACTGCTTGGGACACACCATCTCTCCAAGAGCTTTCCTAGTCCACGTGTAGGTTCTCGTTTTTGACTGCCCCTTAAAAAAAATGGGCACAACCCAAGCAAGGATGAGATAACGGTACGACCCACTTCTTTCCGTGCAGTCACCTTGGGCGTATCGGTTTTACTCTCGACCACTAGGTTGTGGTTGTGGACTAACGACCCCCCTAGGTTGTTGGTTGTGGAACAACCGGGTATTTGTTTTTTGTTTTTTTTCGAGCTAATTCACCATCAACGAACTCTAGATATCACCAAGTGTAAAGAAAGAGAAGGGTTGTTGCGAACCCGAAAGCCTCGCGCCTGGTCTACTGGTTCAATACTGACACTCTATCTCTCTGCTCGCAAGTCATCACCTGTTTATCCAGCCGGGGAAATCTGACTACACCGACTGCTACACTGGTGGCCAGAGGCAGGTTGTGGGTAGGTTGGGGCACCGACTACACCCTAGGGGGGGAGGTTCACGGGGGTTGCAGCCCAAAGTGTGCAAGTTATCCCGCATCTCGGAGGGTGCCGTTATTCCAATCAACACGGTGGGCTGCAAGCCTGAAGAATAAACGGGTTCAAGGTCGACCTCGGCCTCCCAACCCCCCCCTCCTAGGTTGTGGTTGGTGCCCAACCTGCCCCTCCGGACACCAGTGCACTGCACACAGTGTGTTGGGATGACCTAGTTCCTAACTATATGGTACTCGACTGTTGAACTACACCCCATCCCATGAAGAATACCAGACACCACCGAGGATATAAGGCCTTCGTCCCATTTTCCGTTCCCCCATGTCGAAAAGAAAAGGGACGGGTGGGCAGGAAAATGACGCGCTACTCTCTGTGGCCACCTAAGTTGGCCAGAGGCGCTCCAATCCGTAGCCCTCTCTCTCCCGCGCTCTCAGAGGGTCAAGGACCTACGACTACAGTACGACGTACGCTTTACGCACTTTGCCGACAATGTTGTCCAGAAGGAGGGGGTGTATCATCTGGTCAATATGCGTTCTCCCCACCTCAAGTCTATAAGCAATTTCTCATACACGAACGCGACAATCCCCCACGAATGTGCAAGCTCAACCTGATAAATAAGTGAACCAACCATTTTCGTGCAGTCGGTCTATTTTATCATAACGTTTCGTTTGGCGCATGGGCTCAACAGTACCCAACAACGATGTCTTGGGGGCATGCCGGAGAATATGGGGCGAAGTTTACGTGCTGCCTGTGTTGACAACCTTTCGTAGGGCTGTCTACACCGATTCCTGGAAGCAAATACAGTTGGCGCCCGCAGTTAAGAAATATTTTGTTAAGAAATTGAGGCTCACTGTTTCACGAAAAATAAGAAAATAGGGTTAAGAAACATAGCTCAAACTGGGTCACACAATGAGAAATGTCTCAATAAGAAACACAGCGGCGACCGCTGCCCTAATACATAAGAAACGAGGGTTTACGGGGGAGTGTGTCGAATAAGAAACAAACGCCACAGCTATCTCGCTCTTTCCCCCTCTCCCCCTACCCCCCCCCCTCCCATAGTGCATTATTATTAGTTGTACGACGAGGGGGGAGTGTTTTTTTGGGCGGCGCCCCCTCCGGCCCCCTGCGGGCTCTGCCACGCTCTCTGCTGGCGCGAAGGCTTTGGCACAGCACACCAGACAGGCTGCGAACCACGACATGTTCGCCTCACGGAGCTTGCAACATAAATGACGGGGTAGTTTTCGTTGTTGGCACGTCAGCGTGCGGGTGAGGCATCATGCGGTGTTTTGTTTAGTTTCAGCCCTCACTCATGAGGGGGGTACAAGACCTTGTAGTGATAGCGAGACGATGCCGCTGGATACATTTCGCTTCTAGGGAGTGGCCTTACGTGCAGCCGTCGGTAGTGAGAATCGGGGTTGAGTACGGGAGTCGAGGAAAGCAGTGCAAATCATTTGTATATTTGGAACGTTGTGTAGTATGCAAGCAGAGACATAAGAAATTGCCCATTTAAGAAATTCAGCAGGATTTGGCTGCACGAAAAAATAAGAAACTTGATACAAGAAACTGAACGACATACGCTGAGTTTATAGCCCACAATAAGAATTCGAGGCTGGACCTGAAATAAGCGTTTCTTAACTGCGGGCGCCAACTGTAGACATGTCGCGAAGGTATTGGGGACAGCGATGCTTTGGGGTCCGAAGACCTGCCACGCCATGGGACAAATGGTATTTTCGTGCAAGCTCCACGGACACAATATCGTCGAGCACACCTTGACGTGGTACAGGACATTGATTGGAAGGAGACGGGGCTCTGCGGCCGAACAATATCAACTCCCTACCCGAAGTGTGCCCGCGTCGAAGCACCGCGAGGAAGACCTGGGCATCCACTTCAAAGACGAGAAGAATGAACCCACTACAACCAGTCCAATGTTTCAAACCAGCCGTCAATCCGCCTGAAATTTTCCCTGACGCGATTCACGACCAAACCGACAGTCAGTGCAGGTATGGAACTACAAAGGGACTCCCGACGCCAGACAACGATCATGACGTGATCCGAAGAGGCCTCCGCCTTCGACACGCCAGCAGCAACAACACTATCAAGCGTATAGGCGAAAACAAGACCGCTATTCGCCATCTAGTGAATAATGTACCATTTATATGACATGTGAATAGAGAGGATCGTCCTCGACAGACGTTGGGGAGATTGTACCTTTATGAAGGTGGTCTCCCCATTACCCCCCCTTTTTCGAGAATTCTTCTTGTTTGGTAGGCAAGAGAAGTCTTCTAGGGGTGACCGGAATCCGACCGGCTGGTGGCGTGACGATTCATTTTTCTTCACAATCCTCTGGGCGTGATTACACGGGTTCGCTATGTCCGCCACCTCTTCATCAGAAGTTCCGAGTTCGATAGCCAGTGCTCCCTTCTTTGGCCCACCCACCGTTTTATTTTTCCTTTGTCCGGAAGAAAAATTGGTGAGCAACGGGTTTTGAACCCACCCGTGTCTTTTTGCAACCAACAGTAGACACTCTGACATCTCGGTCGACGCCATCGCAAAAAGAGAGAATCGTCCTCGACAGACGTTGTGGCGAGATTGTACCTTTCTTTGTGAAGGTGGTCTCCACATTCATCCTTCATTCGTTCTGATGATCCTCCCATGTAGAGCCCATTTTGAGAGCACCTCCCTCTTCGCAAGAAATCTCCCCCCCCCACACACACACACCGCCCCCACCGCCCCCCCTGGTGTTTGCCATCGGGGTTGGGTTTTCGTCGCTTGGCAGCGATGTTGTAAAACAAGCCGATCACTTCGTGAGCTCGGCAACCAGGTTACCGCTTTTTTTTTTTGCCTTTGGTTTTATTTTTTTGCGGTAACCATGAATGGTGGTCGAGTAGCTTATGTTGTGCGGGGCCGAGAACCCTCACTCTGCGCAAAGGGGATGATCGCACCACGTTGTGTGAAAATTGTCAAGCATCCTCTAGGCAGTTACACAGCGCTTCCAACTGTCTCTGGAAGTGAAAGCACCAGAAAATAAATTAAGTCATACGCAGCTGTCATCCGTAAGCAAGGAAGTAAGCACAAGATGCCGAACACCCTTAGCAGGATGCAGCGCACCCTTCATACGACTCGCCGAATACCTCACGGCGCTTCGCGCTTGGTGATGTGAGAGCCTGATCCGGTGAGAACCCGGCGTGCTCCGTCCCGGCTTTGTAGGGATGCGAGGTCAATGGTCTAACGACTATACGGCATGCACGACTATGAGTACCCCCCCCCCCCCCCCCCCCACACACACACTCTTTCACCTGTTTTTTTGCTGCTCTCAGGAGCCTATATTTTGTTCCTTCCACGCAGACGGGGAAAAAAGTGTCCCGTCAGACCTACCACGTTGTTGTTGGAACTTAAGCACTTCGCGTTTGAATTCCGAACAAATTATTAGGAAAAATTCATATAAACACAGAAAGACTCTACCCATTCGAGATGTAACCACAGTCCAACGGGATTTGTTGGAGTGAATAATTAAATGTGGTAGGCTTGTGGGTGTTAAGGTTCAGCGATGACGCGACAAAACGCAAGACCGACAGGAATGAGTGTCCTCGACGCTCCGACAGCATTGCGCCATCACGAGATGGCTCCCTCATGATGATTCAAAAGAGACTCCGAGTTTTTCAGGAGTATTTCCATACGCAAAGCGATCACGTCTTCAATATTTACTGTATGTATTAGTGTTCATGCACGTGCGTGGGTTGCGGTATGTGGCCGATCTTGTCCTCACCTCGTGTGGAAAAATTGTGAGGAAGAATCAATCCCCCTTCTTCGTGTGACGGCGCCGAGATTCGAGCCAATGTCCCAAACGCCAGACGGTCGCGAGGTTGCGTGTACTGAACTATTCAACCACTGCTGTTGTGTGTGATCAAGCTATGGATGAACTAGAGGGAAAATTTGACCTTCCGGGTACCTTGCTGCTTCCTGCTCTGTTGGTTGGTGGTGCGTTGAGGTCAAGTCGGCGCTTCAGGTGCAACATCCTCTGCTAATTTACGCTCTACTTACTGAAAATGAAGTCTACCGCTCGTTGCAGGCTATAGGACGATCAAAGCCCGTCCTTCATGTCTCTGATCGAACAGAAGGAAGCCTGATTTATTTCTGGAAGCTTTCAAAACGACAAGCTTTATTAGGACGAAGCTCTTACGATCGCCAAGGTTAGTCCCGTTCGAGTGTTGTCACCGTCTCTCCAACACTAATTCTGAAGAATGAAATCCCTTTTTCAATTAAGGAAAAATAAATACACGCACAAAAAGACTAGTTACCCATTCGAGATATTCCCACAGTCAATTGTGACCGCCACGGGGGCTTGTTTCTATTTCTTCTTTATGCATAGGTTCAATAATCCAGAGACGACGTTGTCACTCCGGCCCGCCTAAATGCCTTTCCACACGCAAAAAAACCGTCTATATCGATCAATCCATTCAATCCATTTGCTGATCACATAATAATCTGTTTGACTCCCCTCCGGTATACAACATAGGTATACCTCTACAACCAAGGACGGTTCCAAGAACCGCGCGAACGGGCACCTTTTTTCTCAACCGGCGCGTTGCCCGCGTTTTTGCCCGTTTTTACCCGCCGCTTGGCCGAGATGGGAGCTGACACCACAGATGTACAGCAATAGTCTAGAGCAGCCTCGCTTGTTCGGAGAGGGAGGAGGGCTCCCAGGGCCCGCAGAAGAAGCAGCAGCCATGGCCCCATCTCAAAGCTCCGAGGTGCGGAGGGCTGTCAGCTGGCTTGACTGCGGGGAATGGAATGGACAGCACAGCTACACTGGCCTACCGCCCTTGACTGCATGTGGTTCTCTCTACCGTTGGATGCGGAGAGGCGCCCCGTTTGCAGCCGTCTTTCTGCTTGGCACGGGGCTGTCCATACATGGTCTCGTATCACAACAGCAGCAACGGCAAGAGCAGCAGCAGCAGCATTTTCTGCATCAACATCAGGAGCAGCAGCAGCATCCGCAGCAGCAGCAGCTGCTGCTGCTGCAGTCTCGTGCCACCGCTCGAACGCAAATCAGCACCCCTGCGTCACTTGCTGAACCCAATATCACGGTGTCGAATACGTACTCCGCTAGGGACAACTTTCCTGTCGATCAGCTTTACCCATGGACGCACTTGGCGGAGCCATACAAGAAATCCCTTCTGGCCATCGATGCAGGGCAGGACGACTACGAAGCATGCGCGAGGTGAGACCGAGCTTCATGGTTGATTGTAGCTGGTGGTTGGATCGGGGGTTGGCTTTTTGACTGCGTCAAATTATTTGTTTCACACAGCGACACAATACTGTGTACTATAGAGCCTACACAGCTTTGCTGTACGCTCTGTACTTCTCTTGGGATATATTTATGCAGAGCTGGTGTTCCTATTTTGCTGTCTACAAGGTGTGTCCGCCAGACAGCGGGCTCCTGCTGCTGTCTATCTTTTGTCTAGAGGCCTGTGTTCCTCCGGCGACCGCCAGGTTCCGCAGGTTCAGTAAAAGATCCAGAATTATTCATGCGTCGAAAACAATAATCCGTGACGAAAAAAGCCCAAGGGCAAACGTTCCAAATTTACTGTACATAAATAGGTCCAAGACTGACTCCTGCAGTCTCCGAATCTAACAAGACTTCGTGCCATTTTCTGGTTCTCGGCGCGGCCATGTGCTCTTGAACATGGACCGACCTCTTTTTGCACGCATCTGGAAAAAAGTGCTTGGCTTTCAGAATCGGGTCACGCTGGGATTGATTTTGGTGATTCTGGTAAGGTATTCTGGTACAGCGACACCCTCCTGTACACTGGTGTCCATTGTTCTGATGACGGTCATCGACCAAAACATACAGCGATATCTCCCCTGTGGGTAACAGACTGAACAAGACAGAGCGAACGTGTGTTTTTACACAGGGGAGATTACCGCTGTGTGCTGCTCGAGAAATGGTAGATTCCGCTGACGTATGTATGAATTCATTGCTGATCTGAGGCACGGAAACTGAAGTTGGAGTCGAGAACAGGCCAAAAAGATCTACCGCCCCTCGGGGAAAACCTGCTATTTTGCCTTTAGTTGTCCGGTAATTCCTCCCCACTGGCACTGGCTGTAGGGACAACTGTGACAAAGTTATCACGAGATGTATGCATGGTACGCGTTATGGCCTTATGTGGTAGTCTAGTTGATAAAAGCCCGGAAAGCATGGAGTTGTAGATATGTTGTAGAAGAAGAATCAAGAACTTGCTAAAAAAAGATCTACCGCCTCAGGGTTGTGAAAAAGTTATCCCGCACACTATTCTTGTGGTAATTGACCACCGCGGTCAACGGAAGGGAAATGGCCGGTTTCCCTCCATCCACTGCTGTATACTCCAACACATCCCCTTCGACTGTGGTCAGCAGCAGTATCTCGAACGGGTAGTCTAGTCTTTCTGTGTTTTTATGTTTTTCCAAGAAGTGGCGGACGTACTCTTCGTGACGAAATAATGCCAAAATAAGTGAAACGAGGGTGCCAGCACAGCGCACCCAGCAAGCCAGACAACCGGCGCTTCGTCCGATTCCTCGGTGTTTTCTCTTTTCAATTTGTTTGTTGTTGTGCGGTATTCTGATTGCCCGGCGGGGTGTGTGAACTCCATCAAGCATCTGCCTCTGTTTGCCCAATCTCCATCAAATTCGAAGCAAAAAAACCAAGCGTCCTTGGCGTGAGGCGGAATTGTTCGGTGCAGTAGCATTCCGGCTGCGCAACAGCTGCAACATGTCTGCGGCCTCGGTTTCTTCTGGATCGGCGAGCAATGGAACACCACGCTCAATTTCCTGCCCCGTGCTCGGCGTTATGACATGTCATTCATTGTCTGGAGACCCCGCCGCGTTTCTATCTTACATGCGCCGCTCCTTCTGGTGCTGGTGCCGTTGTGGCGCTCATTGCGCCTCTTTAATGTATACGTAGGTGGGAGGTGGACGGCGTTGAGCTGGGAACAGGTCCTTCTGTCGAGACGGTTTTCCGGTCACCAGGGATCTTCCCGGTGAGCGACCGCTTGGACCAACGTGTCACGCCTTACAACCAACATTTTCATACGAAGGCCGTTTTTTGGAGCCTCGAAAAGTGCTTGACTTACCTCCCTGTCTCCGTAAACGTGGGGTTTTTACCCCGGGTTCTCCCTTGAAGAGCACAACAGATGAGTCCCGCGTGTGTTGGTCGGGACTCCAAGGAGCGCGCGCATGTGATGGTTCTCTGCCTTACAAGGTGGACAGCTTAGTAAAAGGGCATTGCAAACTCTACTGCTGTTGCTGGACCCGTTGGGTGTTGGCGCGCCGATGGTGGTTGGTTCGTGTTCTGCCTGGTCTTCCACACGCTATTTTCTACGACGGTTCTTCCGCTACTTTAGTGCGCCTTGAACCTGCCCTGTCTGATCCTCTTCCTAGAAAGTTAATGACTCAGCCCGATAAAGACGCACGTACGTTACCAAAAGGCCGGTCGATGTTCCTATCTACCTACCGCGCCGTGCACGTCGACTCCCTCGGTCTCCCACCCGCTCGCCATCATCCTCAGATGTGTGTTTTCCGTCGTCGTTTCCTGATCGGCCACCATGTGAACCCCTTTCACAGACCCACGCCCTCGACCTTAGCACGTCTGCTGTCGTTCTGATTGTTCTCCCTCCACGTTTTCCTTCGTTTCTTCGCTCTGCATATATCGCGACACGACGACAGTGCACCGTCACCGTGTCCTACCCCCAGCGCCCCCTGTCTGGAGGGCACGAGGACGACTCCCCCGAAACCTCTGGGTCGCTCGCCACCGTGACCCACAAGTTCGAGGTGACGGTGAAGTACGTCCGGCGGGAGATTCGTGACCTGACGGACCGGGACCGGGAGACATTCTTCAATGCGGTGTCGGTGCTGCAGCGTGTGCCCAGCGCCGTCGGGCGCGAGATCTACGGGGACAAGTACTACAGCAAGGACTACTTCAACCGGCTGCATCTTTTCTACGGTGGGTGGTGCCGTGACGCTTGAGAGCTAGCTCTGCGGTCGGTCCGAGTGTTGCACCCGCTCTTGCAGTGGTACTGGGCCCCTTCTCGCGGGGGTGCGACGCTGCGAGTACTACTGTAAGCTACCGTATAATATTGCAACCGTACTGGATCACTCCGCCCCCAAATTTGTGACCCCTAGATTAGCGTTATTTGGTCGGGCTGTAACGCGTCGGAATACTTTATCAACTCTCGGACGTGGGAATGTTTCTAGGGTTACGGCAAGGGCAACGTCAAGGGCAACCGCCGGTTTAACCGCACATGGGACGTGGTGACCGTCCTCCCTCCCCACCCCGTTAGAGAGAAAATACCAAACTACGATTCACCAACCCTCCCATCCGCCCGCCGTTTAAAATACTCCGGCCTACTCAGGCGGGCACAAGGACTGCGACCACTGGCACGACGGGGCTGGTTTTGTCACGTCCCACATCGCCCTCTCTCTCATGTACGAGCAGGCCTTGCAGTCCGTCAGCCCGTCGATCGCGCTCCCCTACTGGGACTTCACCATCGAGGGCATGCTATACGACTGGAGAGACTTCCGAACGAGCAGCGTCTTCTCGGACGATTGGTTTGGCAAGGCGTCTCCTCGCAACGTGAGGGGGGAAAAGACCATGGTGTAGGTTTGACGCATTGACGCCAGCGTATCAGGCCACAGGCCGGACACATTTTCCTTTCCCGAACCCCGTTAAATGTCTTCCGCAAACATCATGCCGTTCACCCCAGCTCAACCCAAACTCTGTTGCGAGTAGTCCGAGAGGCCGCCTCGTCTGCCTCTCTCCGCACATGAAAGCCGCCTTCTCTTGTCTTCCTTCCCTCTTCATTCTTCTTATGCTCTCGTAGGGCCTGACTTCGGGAAACTAGCCCCCCCACCCGCTCTCAACCGAACTTCTTCTACTACAACGCGCTTCCGTGTTCAGTTGCTCCGACTGAAACCTTGCAATTTTCAAGTGTGTTTTGAGACAATCCCTACGTACCCCCCTCCCCCGTAAACGGCATACCACGCTTTAGGTGCTGATGACGCCTAGCAGGGGGCGTTTCGGTTTTGTTCCCGTCATGGCGAACGCCACCGAGTATTCGACGTTGCACAACCCGTACGGGTTGCTGCGGTCCCCGTGGAACACCCACCCGGAGCCCTTCCTGACGCGTCACGACCGCCTGTTCGGGTACAAGAACAACCGCAAGCCGTCCGGGTGCAAGCAGTACCGAGACGCGGCAAGGAAGGATACTTGGTGAGAGCCCTTCGGGTTGCGGCCGTCGCTGCCGTAGCCACAGCAATACAAGAGCGAAGTATGAACACAGAGCGGACTCGCAGTTAAGAAACATTTCGATAAGGAACAGAGGCTCGAACTTTTGCGAACAAGAAGAAATAGGGTTAGTTGAGAAACACAGGTCAGTGGTGGACCCTGGACTAACCTCGACGTCACAACCTATGCTCGACGGTGGCGAGAAATAAGAAACTGAGCCTCGACTGGATTTTGACGTTTCTTCTCTCCGGGCCCGATCTGTAGTACGCACCTTCCTTCGCCCGATCCTTCCCCCCGCCTTCGGCGTGAGAACGTTCGTGTTCTGCGCGTGGAAGTAGCCACCGCCGGCGGATCATCGCTTGTTCACGGGGGCGTTGTGTCGAGATCCCTCGGTGTGAGTCTCTTCGACATCACGCAGGTGGACTGGGCGGCGGTCGCTGCCGGTGCTGTTCGTGTAACTGACGATACGTTGACGCTGCTGATGCGGCTGCCGATGTGGTGCTTGGGTGTTCGTGCTGCCTTCACGATCTTCGCTTTCGCAACCTGTGTCCTTGTCGTCGTCGTCATCGCCCTGACCTCGCCCACGGAACCAGAGAATGCACCATTTTCGATACACACTTTCGGGCGTTCTTTGTGGCTCCCGCCCACGCATGGTTCCCCTGTCAACACTGTGCTGACAAACAACGCCGGCTCCCTTCGCCTGCGCAGGATGTTGCTGACCGAGTCGATGAACGCCGGAGCACACGGGCACATCCACGAGCTCCTCGGCGGAGCGTGGTCCTCGGACTGGTCCGGCTTTTACAACAGGACCGAGAAGATCATCCTCCCGTTCGCGCACACGATTGTGGTGAGCACGTGGCTTGTTGCGCGCGTTGCGCGCGGCGAACCTGTTGTTGTTGTTGTTGTTGTTGTTGTTGTTGTTGTTATGGTTGTCGGTGTTGGTGTCGTTGTTATGGTTGTTGTTGTTGTTGTTGTTGTTGTTGTTATGGTTGTCGGTGTTGGTGTCGCTTCTCTCTTGCGGTGGTGCTGCCCTGTCGTCCGTAACGATTCGGCCATGAGACCGGCTCAGACGAATCGGCCACAATCAGAGCGAACAGCATTTCCCGACAACAGTTTTGGGTTGTTCAAGCAAAGTGCGGTGGTAGCATGTCACGCTTGTTGCATTCCTCCGTGTGTGTGCAGTTTGAGGTAAAACGTTTTCCCGTCGCCACCCCTCCTCACCGCTTGTCACGTATCATCGACCCGAGCTCACAGGAGCGTCAAACCAACTATCAAAGTGCTGCTTTCTGAAGCGCTCCCCTTGTGTTAAAGGTCCTGAGGCATGAACGTCCGCCGCCCGCCACTTCCGCCTCCCCTCGGTATTTATTTCCCGTCCCTGTCTTCACCAATCCCAGCCACTGATGAAATATCTTTGGAGAACGGAGTACCTGCAGTGCGAGACGACGTGCGACTTCAGCGTCTCGTGGGCGGACTGCAGGTGCACCCTCAGCGCCGAAGCGGTGGCGGGGCAAACACCATCAGAGGTAAGCGCTCGGGCCTCCCTGAGTTCGTCAACAGTGCTCTTGTATTCGCGGCAGGAAGGTCGAGCCCGGAGAGTACGGCATTCGCGTTTTTTTCAGGCTCGGTGTTCTGTTCGGATTGCGAACACAATTCTTACGTTTCGCCACCTCTAGCGCACTTACACGGTTGTTCGAGTCCGAGCCAACGGCTGTTTGTTGCCCGTTTGATCGCACGAAACGAAGAGGAACAGAAAACCCAATATGTTGGCCTGACCTTCCCGATGCGACTGGCTCTGCAAGTTAGCACAACAAGCACTTTACCCGCGATCAAGCACGGCACCGTCGAGATTGTTGAGCACGTCTCCACACGTCCCACATCTGCGGGGGCCAGCAAAGCCGCACCAGGGCGCTGAATCTTCATTCTTCTTACACACTTTCCTCGTCACTCTGTAGAGAAGCTCTGGGTCGGGCTTTCGCGGTGTTAGAAACTGGTCAGGCATCACGCTTGCTCCAGAAGATGTTGGAGTTTCAATGCTTTGTCTTTCCTCCAACTTTGCCACAGACACACTCCGTACTACAGGATTTTGCGCTTTTTTGTACATTTACGTGCGTTGGTGTGGAATGTAGTGTAAAGTTTCTTCACAGACGAGCCATCACAGGTGCTCCACACTGCTCAGGGTCGCGCGTGGCAGGCCCCGACAGGAAACAACAACGTTTGTCAATGTTTTGTCAGGTGTTGGAGAGTTCCGGCGTGCTTTCCGACGCGGCCGGTGCGTTCTTCTACGACGAGGACCTGAAGCTCGTCGACAACCTCACGGACGAACAGGTATGGTTTCTGTGTCTTCATTCGTTCGTTTCATTTGCGGTCGGGCATGGGACCCCGAGAGTGGTGGTTTGCACGTGGGTGAGGGGAAGGCTGGGCTCGATAGCCGCCGAAACACAAGCACTCAGGCAGCACGACCGACGCGCGCACCGTCCGGGGCACATGCACACATCCCTTTGTCTTCTGCGCCGTTTGTCCTGTAGCCGCGGAGTCGCCTCGCACTAGCAAGACCCCCCCCTCTGGAATTGTTCTAAACCGGCGACGACAAGGGCAAAGGTCTGAATTACATCTTGATTATGCTTGACCTTTTATTTCCCATGGCTGTTCCCCGTGCCTTCGCACGGCAACGTGCAGGGTCACGCGCACGACCGAATCCCGGGCTACACGGCTGACGAGACGAAGGGCATCTTCACCGAGATGCTCCGGCTGCTCAGCACCCCGATGCGCATAGGCAGCCACTACGAAGGGACGAGCACGAATGACGTCACGTTCTGGGTGTTGCACCCGACAATGGACAGGTATGCACACGAGTCGCGTCGATGTAACCTCGAGCTCCTTTTCTCTTTCAAACGCGTGTTCACGCCGCTGTAGGTGGTTTAACATTTTGTTTGATTCCTGTGCTCATAGCATGTATTTTCGACTGTTCAAGAAGGCGTTGTTGGGCCTGGAAATGGCAAGTGTGGTGGGTATGGCAAGACTTTGTTTTCGTCAGAAGCCATAAATGTTTCCACTCTCTTGAGTTCCTGCAATACCTCGTGCAGTGGTACATCTTATCCTCCTCCTGTGACGTAGAACATGATGCGTGAACCCCCAAATCGGGTACTTCGTGAGGATGTCGTGAAGCGTCGTATCTCATCTTCTCAGAAAAATCGCGAGGGACGCGCACGTCAATGACTTCCTGCCCTCCGCCCCCGACCTTTCCCCGCTTGCCCCCTTTTCTCCCGCCCAGGCTTTGGCACCTGAATAGGCTGGAAGACGTGAACGGCGAGGGTTTCGACGAGACCTGGAGGGATGACCACTTCTGCTACGGCCACAACCCGGCCGACGTCCAGCCCTTCCACGACCTATTCCTGGGACAGGCCACAGGAAAGGGCGGCCACGACCAACAACGAAGAGCAATGCGAGACGAGAGGGATGCGGCGAAAGAGAGTGGTGGAGAGGAACAAGCTGCCGGGGCAGGGACGTCTGGAGGAAGCAGCGGCTGCGGCAGCATCGCACCGCCCAAGGCGTACTACACCAACCAGATGCTGTACGAGCTGCTCAAGCCGGACGGCATGTCCATCCCGTACATGTATGCCCATTTCGAGTGGCCCCACTGCGATGTGAGTGTGATGTATTATTGCTCTCCCGTGTCATATCGTATGTCGTTACCTGGCATCTCTAATCATATTCCAAGTTGGGATCCCACAATCGCATGCCAATCTATATAGGTCGTCCCCGTCGATACTGGGCTAAGCGATGAAGCTAATCTTATTCTACTCTCCCACAGTTCAAGGGAAAGCCGAGATTTGCTTGCTGATTGCGGGCGTTGGGGTGTTGGTCCCACTATGTATTGGGATCGTCATTCGTTCCTTCTTGTGTACCAGAGAACGTACCGCAAGGAGAGAATCCTTTATATATTTTTTTCTGCGCCCTCCGTGACCCTCGCGACCCGCTTCAGTTTGTTTTGAGCACCCGCGGCCTGCCTTGTCGCCGTCGCGCACACACATGTGTCCAACGGTTCCTCACCCCGCCCCGCCCTTCGTGTACCTCTCGTGCTGGTTCTTCGGATTCTCGTTTGTTGTGGTAATCAGGTGCGTGGGGTACACTTGCGGGGGCGTGAGCCTCGACGCTAGCTCCTCTGAGGACATGCGTGACTCACAGGCTCTTCAGAGTGCTTCCTGGAATCAGCACCCCCCCGCCTCCCATTCGACCTGCTGCGTGTGTCGACTCCCCCGAAGCTGCAGCTTTGATCGTGACGAAGGTTTCCAGAGACTTCCTCCCTACGGTAACAAGGTGCGACGCTCCTGGTGGAGACAACGTTCCGTCGCGCGGGGGCGTTTCCATTTATTTCGGTCGGGGCGTGAAAGCTAAGCAATACCCCCGTCTCCGTCAAAGAACTGCTGACTGAGTGAATGGCACGTTAAGTACGGTCGGGAAGGTCCCTGGTGTGGGTGAATGCTGATGCGTTTTGTCGTACTGACAGATGGGTTGCTCTTGCTCCTCTTTTTTCTGTACAGGGCTGGTCGAACCGCCCGATTTTGCTGCTGGTCTGTCGTATCGTCGTCCGGTAGCATCGGGGAGGGAGGGGAAGGAGGCATCTGTACACCGTTTTGTAGCGTGGCGCAAAGAACGACGTTTCTGAACCTCGCTAGTTCTGACCTTTTGTGCTACTGCTGCCATATGGTCTTGTAGCATCACCCCACCGTCGTGGTTTGCGTTGAAACCCTGCAGGTTTGGCTTGGTAGTTTCATTGAAAAGGGTGCTGCCTTTTGTCGTTGGTGACGGCGGTGGAGAGCGGTACTGAACGACCGTGATATCATTCAGTGCGCCGCGCGCCAGCGAACTGTCGCTTGCTTCCTCGTGGAAGTACCTGTCTTGATTTAGCAGGCCCTGTGTGCTTCATATTATTTAATCTTCGAGTGCGGTGAAATATTCGTGTTAGTTGCGTGTCTATGAAAACGAGGTTGCGGGTCGGCAAAAACGTGTGCTGTGGACGCAAAGTCCGATTGTCTTTGGTGAATTCAGCGTGCCTGTGCTCTACGGTATGATGTAATGCATGTGTTGAATGCCTCAAACAGCTTGGCATCTGTTGGTTGCAGTCCTGTGAAGCGTTGTCTTTTCCTTTAAATTTTGGTGGTCCTCTTGTGTTTCTGTCCTCCACGGAGAAACACTTAACCTTTGGTTGTGTTCTACTTCGACGTAAATATGATGTATGTTTGATGTTTTCCTTAGTCCATTTTTAGGCGGAAACATTGCCTTGGGTTTTCTTAGTGAAAAAGTATTCTGGAGCCTTTTCCTCCGGTCAACTTCAAGCCCCGAGGTTCATTACGCAAGCGCTGTGAATACGTGTTTAGGTGATGTGGAGTTTACCCCGTGCGTCTGCTTCTTTCGGCCTCGTTCTCGTTGCTTTGTGGCCTCGAGTGTGTGTTGATCCAGCCTTGACACTTGTAAATTTCGCAATCTCTGCAGCAGTGGTCTGAGCTCCAACCTTGCGCATGCTGCGAAAGTAAGAATCTGGGGGGGAATCTTTGTCGGACGAATACAATGAAGCAGTACACGTGGATCGAGTGTAGCTCGTTGGTAAGGATTGAAGGATTCAAGTATATGTCTACCAGGAGACAGAAAAATGTGGTTGTGTTTTGTGACAGTGACCTAAGTCTACCAGGAGACAGAAAAATGTTGTTGTGTTTTGTGACAGTGACCTGATGATGGCTTCTCTAGAGGCATCAATGCAACATTGTGCTAATGTAGCCAGTTGCAACAGAGGGGACACGGGGGACAAGAATCCTGAGTGTCAGACATTTTGTGTAAGTCCGTGTAGCCCATATGCCGCGAGAGCTTATTCTTTATTTATTTCATTGCGTTTACCGCTACTGCTCCGTTGTTCCGCGTCCTGAGGTATCGTCGTCGACCTCGCGACAGCATTTTTACTCTCTCGAGAACCCGCATACTGTAGAGTGAAGTACGGACGGACGTGGAAGAAAGTATTTCATCGAGGCGTTGGCATTGTCTATTTCCGTTGATATTACCGACTTCTGGTGAATTATATTTTTTTGATGCGGCGCTGTTCCTGTTTGGTTTTTCGTACGTAGCTTTGTTTCTTCACGCCATTGGCTCATTTTGGTGCAGGAGCTTTGGTGCTCCAAGGAATTGCCGACCTTCTTTCTGTTGCTGTCCGCCCTGGAAATCGTCCTCGTTGAAAATGTTCTGAATCCGGGCACGAGTGCGATTTCTTCGCCCGCTTTCTTGTCGTCCTTTTCGGCCATTTGATGATGCCTCGATCTTCTTGTAACGCGAAGTGCTGAATAGTACGATGACCACTCGAACCCTCGTTTCCTGAAAAATGAAGAGTTTACCCCAAGGGTTGGTTGCCATCCCTGTGATGAGCGCCGTCTTGCCCCGAGAGTGCGTTTATTCACGAAGTTTTCATCGGCAGTGCAAATCTTCGTAGACATGAAGAAAGAAAGCAACAATCTTCGTAGCTGGAAAGAGACTCGATGCAGTTCCCCTATCGCGCGAGGCTCATATCTTGACAGCAGTACGTCAGCTGTTGTTCGTTGTGGTCCGCGTACGTGGCCATGGTTGGGTAGTGAAGTACTTCTTCTATTCTTCCCACACAAACGCGCAAGCTGCATTCCCCACGGTTACACTTTGCAACGCCTTCGCAACACGGCACGAACCGCACGGTGCATACCGCATCAAACCCATGCAGCTATCGCATCAAATCCATGCTGCAGTAGAAGAGAGTCGTTCTATATTGCAAGTACTCTAAATATACGAACATCGATTCCTACCCCACCCATGTGGGCACGTTGTTGGATGTCTGTACGTCCTTTTTCGCCCCTGGCGCTCCCTGGCGATCGACCGACGGTTCTGTTCGAGGCTTCGATTTAGAAACAAGTCTCTCTTCTTGATCGAGGGAGGTCTATGTGATCCCAGCAGGTAATGATGAGACTGACGCGACGCCAAAGGCTACCAACCACTTAGGTAGGTTGGGCTCCATCCAGTTCTTGCTCCACAGATCTTTGTCTTGGAGGGCCGTCATGTTCCACATCGCTACCAGAGCTGTGAGACTGCTTACGGTCTTCACTCCTCGACATCAGCGAAAAACTGGTGGTACGGTATTCATAGTACTAAAAAAAGAGCACTAGTAGAACCGAACAAACGGTGTTATGGATGACTCCTGGATTTCATGGATGAAACAAAGCAAGGGAGATCAGAATCACAGCAGCTGGCAACAGAGCATGTACATTCCCGAGCGAAACAACTCATGAAAACAGACGACATCGACTGAAGGGATTGAAGCCTGAAACAAAAGCGTTCACAACAAAGTCTACAAAGTTACGTGCGCTCATACCGACTTGGGACAAGCTCTGCGTGCATTTTCAGCAGCACGCGCAGATCGCCAGAGATACGTTCCTCGCGAAACCAATAACAACGGGCGGCTGCTCTGCGCTGCGAAAGGAACATGAAATGCACCCCGCTCATCAACGCCGGATCCATTCGCCTATGGATAAACAGGGTGGTGTCAAGCGCTTGCCAATCATGATGCGCACGGCCGATTACGTCCACATGAAACCCAATACAGTAAATACATCCGAACCGCCCTGTTACTATCCTACACCAAAGTTGTGCTGAGGTTTCGCAAGCAGACCGCGCGAACGGGTTACCAGACGTCGGGTCTGCCGAAAAAGGGACAAATACACGCAAGTGACATACGACACACGCGGAGAGGACACCCCTGGTCACCAGCCTAGCACACTGGGTGCCGAGGCCCGGTTCCCCTGTTCCCAGTTCCACACAATGCCCTGGTTCTCATGGCCGTCCCCAGCAATGCTTTGAGACGTCGCAGAAGTCGTCATGGAAGGACGAGAGGGGCTCGGCAGGAGCGAACAACGAAGACGAAACCGCAGCAGCCGCCTCCGAGGTTTTGACAGCAGTGTACCACTGATCCGCCAAGAAACAAGATACTGACCAACCATTGGCGAGATCGTCGGGGTTTCTTATCCTGGTCGAGTGCAGGAGGCCGGCCAGCCTCCGCAGGAGATGCAGGGTTCCCGCGTGATGGATACACGAAGATACCTGGGCTGCGAGATCCACGCCGCAGGTCCTCAGCTGCTGGGAGGATCAAACAGTCGGCTCGCCATCGATCCTTGTGTCGCCCGTCCTACGCACCAGCGAAAGCTTCGGAGTCCAGAACCCTGATAATTCCTCCTCATCGACGGCAATAGAGGAAAGCCGACCTAGGGAGATTCGCGCAGGTCTTGAGGGAGGTCCTCATGCCGTAGGTTGTCCAAGTCGTAGTGGAATTGGATCGCGTCGACCTGTAACGACCCAGGGGTTGCAAGGGTGCCGAAACGTGTCTGCGATGAATGGAACATTTGAGGCGATCTTTCGGACATTCTGCGGCGACGGCACAAGTCTGTGGTGACGAAATCGGCCTTGCACAGACAAAAAAGGCGGCAAACGTCAATGTCGTGCACTGTTGATCGATATCAACTAAAAAGAGGATATTGCAACAATGAAATAGTGACACACGGACATAGCTCGAAAAAACAGTGTTAGGCAGCAAAATTCATTTTCGTTTTTACCAATCCGTCGATGCCCTTGAGGCGGGCCGCCTTGGGCACCACGGCCAGCTCCGTGAAGCCAAGGCCTCGCCAGAGCCGAAGAGACGCCTCGTTGCTGCGAAACACCTGAAATTCGTGTTGTGCTATTTAGTGGTTACAGAAAGGCCACGGCTGTTGATACCGAACAAGATATTCTTTCATTGCGCGTTGTCGTGGATATGAAAATATCGTTTGACACACAGTTACTGGAACACTTTGCGAGAGACGGGCGTCGTCGCTGCGTGTGTTAGCGACGACGTTCTCGACGGCTTGCGCCAAACCTAAGTGGTGACATCGCGGAACCTCGGCGTCAATATGAAGCACGTGTGATCGCTGTCCGGCTGGGCTAGGGTTTCCTCGGGCTTCGACGAAAGGCGCATTCGTGACAGGCGGGGCTAGATTCATCATAAACAGATCGCTGATTCATTCGTACAACGCGATACGACACATCCGAGACGAGAGGTCGCTACCGTAAAAACCGCTGCAACATCTGCAGGGAGGGAAGATGTTCGTAGGCTGTAAAACAAGTCGAATACCCCCGCCCCCCAACACCGCTTCTGCCCTACATACCCAGCACAAACAAACTTGCACACCATTTCGGGGGTCAACACACAAAACTTGGGAAGAACCTCACGGCCCAATTCTACAAACGTTCCCGGGGTGGCGGTGGCAAACACTTCGCCTGCGACAATAGACGCCGCGAACCGTCCTATTCCAGCACGTCACGCAATGCTCCTCACCAAGTTGAAGTAGCTCGCCCGGTAGCCCAGGTCCTTCGCGAACCGCAAGAACGCGTGTCCCATCAGCCTCGCCACCCCCCTCTGCCTCCTGCGCGGGTCCGTGATGAAGCCCCCGTTGCAGACGTGCGAGCACCTTCCCGGAAAGTTGGGCTTGATGTAGAACGCTCCCCACACCTTCATACCGGCGTCCCGTTCGTTATCCTCTTCCTCCTCCACCGCGGTCGACCCAGCGTTCCTCGCCTCGTCGCTACCGATTGTTGCGGCCACTGCTGCCGCCGTTGTAGCCGCTGCCGCCACGGCTCGGTCCTCTGGCGAACACCCGGTCGCTGCGCCCGACGAACGAACTGACCGTTCCGGAGGACACGAAGAGGCCAGCTCTCCCGGCGGACTCATCAGCCCTTCCGACGACCGGACCTCCGAGTGGCCCGTTGGGCCTGCCGCGTCTCCCGCCACCCCACCCGGAGAACACGGGGCCCCTTCTTCTCCGCAGGCCGCCCCGTCCCCTCCCCCGCCTTCGCGACCTACCGTGTCGCGGCTGCTGTCACCCGCAGTACAAACCCTCGCACCGCCCCCGCTCGACGGTGCACCGGCGGCGGTAAGCGGTGGTTCTATGGGGGGGGAGGAGGGCACGGCGCGCACGACGAACGCGGCGTGGGAGAGGAAGTAGGCCCGAAAGGCTTCCATGTCCATGGCCTCCTCGAACGGCCAAGACAGCCCCTTTTCCGTGACGACGGGTGATGGCGATGCGCCAAGATGTATTGGTTTCAAGTTTGGTGTTGAGATCATGGGACGGGGCCGCCAAGTAAGACGTGGGCACGGGGGCAGGCGCCTCTGGTCAGGACGCGGACGATCAGACGATCTGGCCGAACGGTGGTAAAGTTGGAACTGATCGAGGCCTTTTCGTAAGGTCTCGCAGGAACGTCGTGGTTCGAGGGTCAACATCCGGGGCACTTATTGCCCTCACGCATGGTATTACCATGTGGCGATGTTCTCGATTCACGACATGTGCAGTCGCGATAAGCAGTGCCAAGTGTCACGACACACATGTACCTCAGGTTACATTGAACGATACCGCCTTGGAGCAGCAGCATGCGTCCAAAGTTTAGACCAATTTGAATCGGAACGGAGAATGTCCAAAGGTCCACATGATTCAGATGCAAAACCGAACAACATTCATTACTTGCCTCTTCGATTACGCCGTTGAGGAGGCGGTGACCGGCTGCATGCTCGCTGCGTAGTAAGGCACCGGCAGCAAAGGACACACGTGTGTTTGTCACGAGGTAGATATCACACCGCCGCCTTGCTGTTCCGAACCAGTTGAACAATAACGAACTCTGCTGGGCGCGCAAATCCGGACAACACAGCAGGGTATCACCGTGACGTGACCACACGCATGAACAGGAGACGTGCAGGGTGCAAACGGCCACCGCAACAACATCGATACGACGAGTAGCACGGAGGGAAAGACCACCGACATAAGGAGGTGTCACACAGACTCTCAAGCATCTCGGCGGCTCGTTCAACGGCGCCCCCACCAGGCTCGATCCCGTTTCAACTTCGAGGCAACATCACCCCTCTCTCTCCTCGTGGGCGCTGAGACCCGCGCAACGCCCACCGCTGCTGCTGCAGCGGCACGTGTGCTGGAGAGGACACCACATCATACCACAGCAAGCTAGCCACCGCTACTACTACTGTGGAGTCCCTCTACCGGTTCATATAACTTTTTGTTATGACACCCCCTTTGTTGCCACCAACAAGCAGCAAGTCAAGGGAAGGAATACCCCGCCTATAACATCACCTCCCCATCCATGGTATCACCCCCCCCCAGCAACAACAGCCTTGGAAAGTAAAGGTACCGCCCCTTCGTCATCGCAACCCGGTGCTATCACACATTCTTGATTGCCCTGTGCGAGGACGGTGTAACCTGGGTTGCACTACTGTACTGTAGCGATCACACCCCGCGGGTGATGTGCACATCTCTCAAGAAACCACCCCAGGTGATGTACCTTTGTCGTTGTCAAAATCCTAACAAGATATCGTGGGGGGGTGGTTTCCTACGACACACGAAGGGTATTCCAGCATGTCCGCGGGGTAACCTCACCTTGTTCGGAAATGATCTATTTCGACTTGCGTGCCGTCTGGGAGCTTGGTTCGGATCGGGAGATATCGCAGGCCTCGAGGTGCCCCACCCGATGGCGCTGAGATGCTTCCGTAACAGGAAGCCATGTCGGAAGTGGTGATGTGATGTGTGTCTCTTGTCTTGGCCTCTTTGAGACAAGGTATGTGCTTGGAATGCATCCATCCGTTGTGCCCCCAAAGCTTGCTTGCTGAACTTGCACCCGACACCACCATTTGCAAGATGCCGAGAGGGCACCACAAGCGCACCTTCTCCGACCCAGCCAGGTACGGGATCTTTCAGGTTGTCGGTGCTTGGCCAGAGGGCGCCTTTGTCTGATTATAGGCAGAAAACGGGCGATGGACCTTCGCTGTGTGTACGGCGGAGAGTTGCTGCTGCCTGCCTTCGTCAATAATGCTTCCGAAGGAGCGATCATGTAGGTTCTAGGTTCTCAGGTGCGCCACGATTGGTACACTTACGTAGGCACAGCACTACCCGACAACACAGCTTCCAACCTTAGGCCTTTCAGACATAGGCGATTTTGTGGCAGGACCGTCCATGTCCCCCAAGCAAGAAGATCGGAGAAGGGTACCCTGCTGTAGCGGGGAATCATGTCGGCAGAGGCTTCCTCTGTGCCTCTGTGCCGAATCGCCACCCACATCAACTTCAAACTTCAAACAACGGCAAGGCCACCGCGGCCACCGCGGGAGTTCCTTGGACGGTATTTTCGGACCGTCACAGGACCAATGCATGCATGGCCGTGAGGTGGGCCTCAGTAGACGTGCCAATTCATGGGATCAGGGCACCTTTGCTTATGTACGGAGAAAGGCGGTACTTGTATACTCTTTCTTACTCTTTCCAGAGGGTCAGCCTCTCAGCCTCTTGTAAAAGAGTCAATGCTTCAGCGAGCTTGCACTGGTGTCTGTGGAGATGTGGAGATACAATGAACACCAGGAGCAAGAGCTAAAATAGACATTCCCTGCGTTCAATTCTCCCCCGCTATCAAGCACACCCTGCTTGATGTGCATGTGTGTCCGCGTCATAGCAAGGCTGGGCCAAGAATAGACTCATTTCAGTGCTGCTAACCGCAGCAAATCTACAGTATGTAGACAAAACTCCGCATCATGGAAAAAGATCAAGACCTACCCGTTGAAAGGGTTCTATAGCAGTACATTCTGTAGTGTCAACGACGTGTCGATATCTGTACGTGCAGCAGTGAGGGTCGAGGGTTTCAGGGACACCTGGAAACCTACAGCAGTACTCCTATTATACATCCGAGGAAGAGTGATGTCAGCGGGATTTTTTTTTTTTTTCCGAATCCTTGGATCCACTTGAGAACTAACAAGGAGGAATGCTCGCGAGTAAATCACAACCTGAGGGCAGGGGTTGGTGACACGTTCCCTGCAGGGGGGAAGCCGACTGCAACTGTTGGGAGAAAAAAACAACGGAGTTGTACCGTCCTCTTGTGCGGCCCCGACTGTTGGATCAAAACCCACACCGAAACGTGTGGACTCGCTGGCGCCCGTAAGAGATGGGACGAATCCCCTGCCCAGTCCGTTTTCGTTCGATCTGTTGTTTGGTGTGTGCCTTGGTGCGGATGTGTGTACAGCAGCTAACCCATCGTTATTGACAACAGCCAGGCAGTGTGATAGGTTATTGTAGCGCAACTATCGGAGATACCGTCGGTAGCACCAGCAAGGGTAGAGTTTGGTATCGCAACTGTCGGAGCTGTCGCAGTGCGCGTACCAAATGTAACAGCATTGCGGGTAGATCGGCCCGCCACAGGATATAGTCTAACAGGGGTCCATGTTGCATCGCACCGGGGTTGCGACAAAGAGGCAAGAACGATTAATATTACTTTCGACTTCCGCGCCGGCATCGGGGCTATCGCACGTATCGGAGTCGCGGTCGCCGCAACGGGGTGCGATAACAATTCAAGACGAACTTACTATGATTGAGATCGCCCCACGCGTATTTCAGTTGGCGACCGGCTGCAGCCCTCTGACTCTCTAGGTTTCGCGTTCGAAATCTCTATGGTGTGAGAAAATCGCAGTGTAGGCGTGGAAAGCGCGTAGCCGTGACCAACCAAAAGCTGAGGGAAGCAACCGCAACACCCATCTAAGGCAAGCGCCGCAAGTGGGGAGGACAGAAGAACTATAGTGTTTCCGTCGGTCCTGTGTGACTGACCCCGGCTGGTGGGTCAAATATGTGCCGATGTACCGAACGGTGTAAGCTAGCGTCGAAATCGATAGAGACGAAAACAATCATTGCACGCACCAGTGCCCATGACTCGCACAAGTTCGATTGCTAGAGTACGTCGTCGTTCACGACCTGGCCAGCACCATAATCTTTTTGAACAGAGACAATCCCCAAATCCATCGCCTTTCTTCTTTTCTCCGCTCCCGTCTTCGTGTCCTCCACGACCCTCTTGCAGGCTAACATACCAGAAGCGTGTGAAGGCAAGCCCAAACTTCAGCACATCCTTCCAAAGAGGCTTGCTTAGAGCTCCCTCATTTGAAGGGCAAGGCTGTGAATTTGTACGCCTTGGACTGGTGGTTGGAGGTGAAGGTCCTTCGAAGGGTGGCGGGGGGAGGGGGGGATGGGGGTCCCTATCTTGAAGGTCCTGCTCGCTGGAGTCGATGTGTCAGTGCTTTTTCTGGTAAGGCGATACTGATGGCTTGCATGCAGCGTATACTCGAAACGTTTAACCTTCCTTCAGAAGGACTGGCAGTGTCGTAACCTTTTACAAGAATCACGGGCTGAAGCACAAGAATTATTTGCGTGGTTTTCGTAGAGATATGATAGCGTGAGAAGCACAACATACTTAGTGCGGATGAGTTAGGCAAGTCTATATTCTTTGATGGAGTGCCGGGATTGGGGGGTGGCAGCTTTGCGTACGGCAGTGCACCCTCCGAAGTCTATGGCGAAGCACCAACGTCACGAATACAATGGACCACAACGAGTCGTGCACCAGTAACAGCGTCCTGGGCTGAGATCCGGGCGCGCTCAGGTGCGCCGATCAGGGCAGGTGCACGCTCCTCCAGGCCGACCCTCGCCGTTGCCGGTTGTCTTCAGGCTGTCGATATCTTCGAGCATTGTTTTGTGTTTTGTTGTTTCATGTGCGCCTGCTGGGCGTCGTGCCCTCCTCCATTTTGACCCTGGACTGGCGATGCTTTTTTTTCCAATGGATTTCGGAAGGTTGTGACCCTGCTGGTGTCGAACTGCAAGGCCAAGCAACACGAATCGCGAATATGGGCGACGGCCTTCCACCTCTTGGCCATGGTCTGGCTGGTAAGCTCTCCTGCTGCCCCCTGTGCAGCGGTATCCAATAGCAATGGTGGTGGTCACGCGTCATCATCCCATTTCCGTCCCAACAAACGTGGAGAATGCAAACGTATGAAGCATTGTTTCGTTGGCGAAGGAACGAAGAGAATTTTCGTACAAACCTTTTGTGTATTTCGATCTTCACGCATTGAGTTTTTCAAAAATCTAGAAACTTCGGGTGCATGCTACTCTTGTTGGTACCGACGTCGCTGTTGCTGCAGCTTTGGTAATGCTCCTAGAGCGTCTCATCTCTGCCCACTTGCCGCCGCTGCTGCTGCTGCTGCTGCTTCTGCTGCTCGATTTCTTGCCCGTTGTGTGTGAGGTATACATGCAGTGGTTAAGATCGAAACTACCTTTGAACCATCAACAACGTTTTCCCAGTCTGTTCGTCATACATTCTGCAGTGCACTGGGTTCATTTCCGTTGTGCTTCCTTGTGCACATCGCCCTTTAACACACTGCACGGGTCGTATGATGTGTTGAACCACGACTGGCCTAGCTTGAGCGTGTTTTTTCACACACAGGAGTGCCACTAATGTCGCACAACAACCACTGTTCGCAGCTGTGTCCACAAGTGGAAACGAGCAAGACCCTTGTACACTACTATGTTCCCTCCGAGATTCGATTCTCTTCCCCGACCCTGTCCCCTTACCGACGTGCCCGCCATCGGGCAAACCGAAACCCTCTCTTCTCCAGACTCTTCGCGGAATGTTCTGGGTGTTGGCCATCACGACCCGCGAGGAGTGGGAGTCGGCCATGTTCGGCCTGCTCTACTGGCTTCCGAACCCGCTTCAGTTCGGCTGCTTCTTGCTACTGCCGATGGCCTACAGCAAGGTGCGAGCTTGTCTGTTTCGGCACAGCGTTGTCGTAACTGTTGCTGCCCGTGGCTTTGAAATGGTTGGGACCCGAGCGTTGCCGGGGGGGCTTATTTTTGCTTCCCAAACATGGTCATGTGACAAAGACTCGCGGTGGTATGAGCTTGTTGATTCCGTAGGCTGTTGAAGTATCGGCGGCCTCTGAACCCATTTCGGCTGTAAAAAAGGCCTGCCACCGCAGAGATCCGTTTTTCTTTTACCTGGTGGAGCGGTGTTGTTGTTGTGATGGTTGAATTTGGAAGACGGTGAAAACAGCAACAATCGTCTGAAGACCAAAGTGGGGAGACGATATTGTGGAAGGCATTCCGAGATAATGTGATACGTAGTGAGGACCGAGGTTGGACACCTGGGGCAGCTTTTCGCCTCATGCTTGCCCATCACCCACAGCAATGTCGCACGACTATCGGAGCTAACATGGCATTTAGGTAGCTTCGCAACCACAACCAACAGACTCTGAGAACGTCGGCCGATACCCCCAAAGCATTCTCTCGATCGCATCTTATACCGTAGGTTGCCCACGATATCACACCCCCTGGACCGCTTTTCAAAGATCGATTACTCGGCAGGAAAAGCGGCGATGGTGCCGAAAATGTCGCCGTTGGAATCGTCTCGTCGAGAGGTGATCGAGAACGTGTCATTTGATATTGGCATCCTCTTCGCCATCTTTGAAAATCGATCCACGGCGTGTGGTATCATATAAAACCTTAGGTGCGTCGGTACCCTATTGCGGCATCGGGGTCGTCTTGGTTGCGGAGAAACCGAGCTTTGAGGGTCGGTCTAGGGGATTGTGCGATGACCGGCAGTTTTTCGGGGGGGGGGAGCTACACTAGTGCGTTCTGCGCTTAGATAAAAATAGAAGATGGGATTGTCACACGAGCAATGGGGCGTAAAGGTCGTACGCCACGCCACACACCCTGTCGAGCAATGATGTTGCCGAGCGATAGGCGATTAAGGAAAACCCCGTTGTGTTTCGTCTCGCAGGAACGTTGTAACTGCAACCCCGTGTAATGGCGGGAAGTACAGGAACGAATGCCCATTCTACGACACCTGCAACACCCAACGTTTTGCAACACCCCCCTTGCCCTTTCACATGCACACGAAAGATGGCCGTGTCTCACGGAACGCTATACGCTGCATCACGAGTCACCGGAAAATTTCAGCACAGCGAATAGAAAGCTATCTCTCTCAAGGCGGCAACACATTGTACACTGCTGCCGCCTGTTGGCAGGTGCTGTCCTCGGAGAATGACTGGAAGGCTAAGAGCCGCGTTGTCGGCCGCGTCTACGTGACGCTCGTGTCGGGCATGCTCGTCTACATGGTGGGGTACGCCCTGGTGCAGGTGGTGCGGGAGAGTCGTCAGTTTCAGGTACGACATCGTTAAGGTATGGCGGAAAGATCGAAGGACGATTTTTTTTTTCCACAGTACGTGCTTTTTGGTCGGGCCGTTTTCGTCCTCATTGCGCTGTAGTCCAACCTTGGTGTGTCACTGGACCATATTGTGCGTCCGGGGCGCAGGTTACTCCTGGTTCAACGAACGATTTACGTTGTACTCTGTACTGATGTTCCGCCAACCTGCTTTTGTTCCCCCTTGTTTCGGGTTTCAGCCTTGCATGGATGTACAGCTATGCATGGTTTGCAAAGAGTATCACAAACAACTGCCGTAGTACACTTTCGCAGTGAGAGTTTTTTCTTTTTTTACGCCATAACACGTCTCTTTGATGTCTTTGACGTATGGACACGTACAGTGCGTGACGGCGGACAAGGATTCCAAAGACGCGCCGCAGACGTGCTACAGCATGGATACCACCAGCGACGCATTTCGGGTGCTGACGGGTTTTTGCTTCTTCGCCTTAGCCGCAGGAGTCGCAAGCTACGGGTTCAAGGTACGTGTCGCGTCCTGTTCGGAGACCCCCAACACCGCAAAGGCCGCGTATATGGCCTAATAGAGCTGTGACTTTTGCTTGTGTGGTTGATGGTGGCGGGGGCGATCGTGATGATGTAGGTGATATTGGTTCCATCCTTCTTGTCGCGCTGCTTAGAACATGTCGTGGGCTTTTTAGCTATCGTTGTTGTTGCAAAGGAGGAAATGGCGCCGATGTTGAGGTGTTTGTGAAGTTTTGTGGTGTCGAATTGCCGCCATTTGTTGCAGTTGTCGTGGGATGTTCGCATCGCGTCGTTGATGTTGCAGGACAAAACCTTCTTCATGGCTTTCGCTCCCGTCTCGCGCTCGCTGTTCTCTTGAATTTTGTTTTGTTGTTGCACCTCTCTCGGACCGCGGGCCACATGTTTTGCCTAAATATTTTGCGGTACCTTCTCAACTCTCAAACAAAATGACCCGATCCAGCGTCATACCCACGGCGATGACACGCAAATGATGTCTGTCGCCGCGGCAGAATAATGTTGCACTCTTCGCACCGTCGTTTCACATCGAAACCCGCTCGCTCTCACCACAATCGACTGGGTCGGTGCAGATGTCGAGGCTGACGGCATCGCAGAATAGGGCGCAGCTGATCTACCATCCCCGAGCACTGACGGCTCTCAACTGCTTTCTTGTTGCGGTCTTCCTCTCTAAGGTAACACAAATACAACTTCACCCATGCGACAAGTTCCATATTGAGGGTTTGCTGGACGCGCACGATGCAAAGCCTACATTTTTATGGGGATGTTTGACTGCGATTGGTCTCAGTTAGGCTCATCGGATCGGGAATATGGAGCGAGTACATTTTATTGCGTACCTCCAGGTCAACCGAAGTCTGTATAGTCGCATCGCAATTCTCCGGTTGCTGTTTTTGGCATCATTGTCGTCGTCGCCGTCATACTCATCGTCGTTGTTATTGCTGATGCGGCTGGTGCTACGACTGCTGCCTTGGGTGCCGTTCCGCCTGCCTCTGCTGCTTTCCTCCTTCGATAGGGAGCTTACCAGATATCCTCAGTCAAGGGGCTGTGGTGTCTTCCGGACATACCGCTCAAGGTGAGGCCAAGCGACTAAAATACGTAACCTCCAATGTGTGGCCTTTCTCCCGTGCAATTCCAGCCAATGCGTCAGGTTGAAATACCTGACTTGCAGAATAGGTGGACGGCAACACACACGTGGTCTTCTGTGTCGGGAACCCCGTATCACACCACGAGTTGTCCAGTCGCATACGAGCAAACCGCTGCAAAGCATCTAGCGTTCTTGGGGAATCCACGGGACTATGTTGCTCAAGCCTTGTCGCGCGCGCTCGGAACCCCAGGGGTCCGAAGACGTTTGCCTGCTGAACTTCTGTGTGTTCATGCTGTGGGACTACATTCCGACTGTCTGGCTGCTGCTGGTCATGGAGGGCACGACTGGAGACCACGTCGGCACGTCGGTGGTAAAGGTGTGTACCGCATTCACACCTGTGTCCTCCCGGTTGCTAGGTGCTTGCAAGGGTTTCCTTTTTAGTCACTGTTGGCGTTGACGCTGGTCTTGTTGATCGACACATGCATCGCGCCTCGAAATACCGTTTTCGTCGCGGAGGTGGTCATGCTTTGACAATGGGTCCGGGGTGTGAGGTATCTTGTGCAACCTACGCCGGTAGCCACTCGCGGGACCGATCTTCAGGCGAATCATAGGCCCGAGTTCTTCTGTTTTCTCGGATGCGTTTTGTTGCGATTTCCTGTATCGATCCAAAACCGGACCTGATGTGCTACCGGCACCCCGTCCGCACCGTGATTCCCGATGTGCGAAACGCCTCACTGCCGTACACAGACGTATCTGCGGACCTAATAATGGCCAATTCCCGGCAGGCCATGTTGGGATGTAACCTTTGTGATAGGTGTATCCCTGGCAAGGCCTCTGTGTAGTAAGTTAACAGTGTGCAGAGGCTCACAGAATGACTGTAAGGTACGCTTGTGTTGTAGACCTGAAAAGATGGTTTGAATTGGCGCTTAGTTGGCCGAACGGTCAGAAGAGAGAAAGGGCAAGAAGTAGAAAGAAAAGGAGTAGGAGTGAGCGAGTGGGGGCGAGCACCATGGGGGTAAGCCATCCATCGTCATCACGGAAAGGAAACACACACGGGCTATTGCAACGTACCAATCACGGTAATAGACGATCAATCCGACCTATGTCAACGTTACTATAGTATCCTTTAGGCCAATGGTCCGATGTACCATAGTTCTATGGTTTAATGTATAACCCGTAGGTGTGTACAATGATCCGATTACTGAATCAACATACCGAAGACTATTCCGGTAATACTCCCCGGGTGAATACCTACGTGCTGTTGTTTACAGCAGTACAATACTATAATGACTGACATTGATTATTCCAACAGGCCGTTCATCCCGCAAACTACGGGGACGACCTGCGGAACCTCCCGGACTACGGGGTGTTCCGCGAGATCAAGGCGGCGGCTGCACGGGATGCCGCTAGGGCGGAAAGGTGCGTGTCGGCGGCCCAGCCCCCCGCACGTCCTTGAGCGTGGCATGTTTTCCTAAAGCAGGTGTCACTGAGCTGGGAAGTCCCTCCATGCAATTCGCAGCTTATGTCTGGGGCAGCACGTGTGCCTGGGAATCATGAATATCTGCTTGCAAACATCTTTTCATGGACCGTGCTCGAGACATTGAGATGTCGGCTCCGACCTCTTGAATCGCGCCTAGGATGTCACTTTCAAGCCGTTCCGGCCCTTTCTGGTTTGTTTTAGGGCACACGCCCTATGATACGAACCCCCCGCCTCCCCCCTCCTCTTTCCTCACGGTCTTTGTGTATCGCAGGGCATGGTCTGGGGCGTCCACCGGACAATATTTCTCGTACTCCTCTTGGCTTTCTACCGAGCAATCTCCGAGAACCACCAGCGGTTTGAGAGACCCCAACCACTTCAAGAATGTTCCGGGTATGATAAAGGTGTCGCGGGATGAAATTGTGTCACCACCGCATCACTGACCAGGCGTTTCACTTGTTACTTTGTGTAGAGTTTGATCGTGCAGAGAGTCCAAAGTGATCTGCTCGAGAAGATGGTCGTGTCAATAGTTAGTCGTGGGGTTCACGTTGGGCATGCATGCATAATGATTATGTGCATTCAAGCTGATTCAGAGTGAACGCCGTTTTTGGTTGAATGGCGAATGTTCGCGTTTTGTTTCTCGAGTAAGAGCCTCATTTTGCACACTATCATCTTCCTTGCTCAACGTGGAAGACCGACTTCATCTTCTTTCTTTCGTTTGTCGCCAATTTTCCGGATCCCAGGGTTACGGAAGTAATCTGAATGGGTCTGTTAAGACCAAGGATATTCGGGGAAAGAAAAATTATGAAAAACCCATGGTCTTGTCGAAGTTTGTCGGGACCCTTGTGTACACCTCTCCGAACTTTGAGAGAATACATCAAAGAACCATCGTGACGTACCCTTTTTGGGCGATCAGTTGATACATCTCCGGCGCGGCCCCCCGTCTACACGGTTTACCTATGCAATCGACCTTTTCCCGGGATCTTTCCAGCAAGAAATTCGAAGTATTCGGTAAATTCGACAATAGAACTCCGGACGATGTCAGCAGTCGAACATGCACGCCAGTGGTATTGATCAAACAGTCAACACTCACAGGGACAGTATGTGGAGCAGGTTGAGAGGCGGCCATTCGTGTTTCGTGGGTCGTCGTAGTTCTCATCCTCAAGTTAATTCAAGGGCTCAAGTTGGTGTTGGAGTCTGGTGTTGTCTTGGCTCTGGTATAGGCGCGGAACCTCTCCGTCTTCGCGCGTCCATTGGCGATGGCGGTAGCTGTTCTTTGTTCTGCATCAGGTTCTTTGTTTTCCTGGCGTGCCGTTGATTCCTCAACGAGTTGTGGGTACGTTGATTGCAAGAGGACTGGTTTGGTTAACCGTTAAGGTGAGGTCCGTGGTACCGGCCGTTCGGGGTTTTTCTTTGGCCTAAATAGTTTACTCTTCTTCCATTTCTGCCAAGCGTGACAACATTCAAGCCTGCTATGATTATTTTTTCACTGGTTTTGTTTGCTTGTTCTGCTGCTACTCCCTGTTGTAACAAATCCTTACGGTGCTTTGCAGCCGCACCATACAACGCTCAGGGCGGCGGTGGCTCCTACCCCAGCAGCGTGCACAGCAGCAGGGAAAACCTGTCACAGAGCGGCGGCGGCGGCGGCGGGGGCGGCGGCAGCAGCAGTAACGGGTATGGCTTCTACGGGTACGGCAGTGGGAGTGCTGCTACCGCCGGCCAGGTCTCCAGTGTCGGCTCGAGCTTGGGCGGCATGGCCTTCGTAGCCTCACCCTCCTCTTGTTCGCTCGAGTCGCACGATCGCCAGAATCGTAGGGGTCCGTTCAGCTGGTTGTTGGGATGGAGGAGCGCCACCGCTGAGGCGGAGGCTGGGAGCGACGCGGCGAGAGGTGTGAGTGACGGCAGGGCGAGAGGGCATCATCGTAGTGGTAGTGGCAGCCGTGGCGGCAGCGGTGGCGGTAGTCCGTTTCTATGGCAAGCGGGCATGGATTGCGGCAGCAGCAGCTACAACAAGGGCAGCAGCAGCAGCCGACGCGAGAATGTAAACGAGATGAGCAACACCAGCGACGGAGGCGGGATGGTCTCGCGGTGGTGGAGACGCGTGGTTGAGGGGAGGAGGGAAGGAAGCGCCGCTGACCAGGCAGGAGAAACAGCTTCCCTGTGGCAGTCCTCGGATGCCGACGCCCCGGACAATTGTTACCCGGGTTTCGGCGAGCTCTCTCGAGCAGAAGTCACGTACTCGTTGCGGGGATACCGTGGTCCGGCTACGAGACAAGAACGGGCGATCAGCGACGACAGTTCACTGGGAGGAGGTGGCGGCGCAGGAGGAATGGGAGGTGTATGGGAGGGGTATCGAAGCGAGACGGGTCCAGTCAGGTCAGTCCGGGATCTGTGTTCATGTCGTGGGCCTGAGGTACTCAATTATGCACCTGCTGTGGTAGCGGAAAACAGGGAGTCCACGTTTTCGAGGTCCATCGTCGGCATGTCGTTGGTGCTGCTGATTCCGTTTGTCTCAAGAAATGGGTGTCGTTTCTTATTTTGTTTCGCAAAGGGACGTTTGGACAACATGGCACGGAGGCGTATTGTCCAGCTGTGTTTCGGAGGGAAGACTTGGACGCCATGGACGATTCCACCAGATCTTGACTCTTACGCGCTCAACCCACCGTTTCTGTCGGCCCGCGTTGTTTTTCTGCTCCCCGCTGTCTGGTTGGTGTCCTCTGTGCGGTTAAAAAAAGGCAAACCCGAAGGCAGGAGGACGCGAGCGTCGAAACGGCCGAACATGAAGGAAGACAGATCCTTGCACCGCCCCGGAGCGAGACGGTCGTTCGCCAGGACTATGGCTCCAGCGGCGGCGATGGTGGCCTCGGGCAGCCCGCGCGTATCGATGATCGTCCCGGCCAAACGGTCGACGTCGGCGACGGCACCTTCTCGGAGGGGAGAGGGGGGCATGGTCCAAGGTACCCCGGACAAGGTGAACATGGCCGCAGCCACAAGAGTTGCGAAGAGCTTGAGAATCGGCAAGGGGGTACCGTTAGGACGGAAGTCGCTAGAGGGGGCGCACAGGTCTTCGGAGTGGGGCTTGCTGGGGGAGAACGAACCGGCGAGGGTGTGTATCGGCCGTACCACGTTCCCGATTAGTCACGGCATCAACAACGGCATCGTTGGCAGCGATATTGATTTGATGCTGCGGGACGCAGGAGCAACGGTTGTGGTTGGTCCATGCTGAGTGAATACGCGGGCGAAGTCGAGTACAACAGCGGGTAATTTGGGCGGGTCTGCGGCTCGTTGTTTACACAAGTGAGGTGGTACCAGTGCTCTGCCTCCTGCTGCACACCGGTATCAGCGCTGCATATTTTCTAGAATATATCACGTAGTATTTACTGTAGTACGCCGCCGAGTGAACGCGGGCTAGGCACGCTACACCGACCAAGGCACAAATTCTAATGATGTGTTTCAAGTGTATTTGAAAAATCGTTGAGATCGGAGAGAAATGATACGCGGCGATTAACGATAGCTTCTGCCCTTCTACACTTCATGTGGCCATCTTGTTGAGCTTGCAGGTTTAGGTTCGGTTCCGGTAGTAGTTTCCAGACAATTTCAATGTATGCGAAGCGGTAGCTGCGCGGCCCTCCGATTGAACGGTCGGCCTAGAATATGTTGCTGCAAATCATGAAGTGCATCCGTTCGTCGTATGAGTGCGAAGTGTATATATCACACGCGAATGAGGGAGGGAACCTTGGACGTTTGTTCACGAGTTGAATGCGATATCGCGCAGCACGTATTTTTGAAACGCACGCACGGTACAGTTTTGGCGAGAGAAATGAGAAGCGCTGCCACGTTGCCCGCCTTCACTCCTGTCACGGGCTTCCGTCAGGGAGACGTCGTGGAGGCGTCATCCGCTTTCTTTGGGGGTGGGGCATGGTGAGGCTTCTCTCTGGGCGTTTGGTTCTGTACCGTGAGCCATAGCTAAGTGTGGCATCAATAGAAGAAGGATGTCCATTTTTTTACGTTTCCATTCACGGTATTACGTGTATTGTACGTACTAGGTTTTTTTGGGAAGTGCTGCCTGAATTTGGGGTGTGGCGTCGGCCGGTATTTCCTCAACATCTTAATTTTTCTTTTGTGCAGGCGATGGCAAGCTCGATACGCTGATACGGAGTGACGGGCTCTTCATGCACCGATGTGTTGGGATGCCGACACGGCGCTCCGTTTTGCATCGGCCCATGTCGTTGCTGCGGCGTGCTGACGTGAATCTCCTCACGATGAAATGTGAAGGCAAAGTCTATCCCGTATCGTCAGAGGAACGGAGAGATCTATGCGCTTCATTCAAAGAAGGTGTGGAAACAACGTCACCCCTGGTCGGCATTGCATTCGAAATCACCCCACCTATGCTCCATAGCAGGGACAAGTAACAACACCAAACGCATATCATGAAACAGCCAAACACGAGTTATTAAAACCGGGGAACAGCTACGGAAAAAAAATCAAAGACGACCACTACATGTAGACAATGACCACAGCGACACAGACGCAACTATGCATACGCAGAGATCCTAAGGATGAAACCTGTCGACCCACCACCACATATACAGCTTACGTCATCGAGCCCCAACCTGTTCGAATATTGCTCACGCGTACTGTGCCGGTCGCCCCGGCGGTCTAGGTGATATCCTCGAAACCTTCTAGAGGCCACGGTCAGGGTTCGAATCCCGGCGAAAGCGGGCCCTTCTTGCAAAGTGAGTTTTTTCTCGGTACGGTTCCTCGTCTGGTGGAAACCGCTATTATAGTTCGTGTATACACAGAGGGAAAAGATTGCTACACTCTTCTCGCATCAAAAATTAAAGGCAAAAGTACCGCAGGAGCGGTGTGTAGGGGGCCTCAGGGAGAGGAACGTCAATGCGTGACCACGGGTTGGAGTAAACGGCACAAGTACTGCGAGCGCTGATTTGAACTCAAGACAATCAAAACTACAAGTAGATCGTATGTATATTTCCGATTTTGCTCACGCATACAGTATCAAGTACTAAAACATTTTTTTCCCCAAGGGCATTCACCACCGCATTATTTTACCCCTATCATGCAATCTCTACGCAACGACCAATCATTCCCACCAGACCACGAGTCACTTGAAGTTTCCTTCGGGATAATATCTCCCGCGTCTTACCCGGTTCGATCGTTTCGCTCGACAAGCCCTGTTTCCTTTGCGCGGAAATCGCAATTCCCGACACTGCCAGTGCCAAAACTGGTATCATCACCAACTCAGGTAAAACGTGGTTTCCATCCAGCAAGACACTCACATCACCAGCTCAGGTAAAACGTGGTCGTGGTTTCGCTCTGCTCGAGCAACGCGCTAAGTATGCGAACATGCAGATGTTGGTCATCCAGCAAGACACTCGGCACCAAGGGGGAACCTCCTGTGGCCTGGAGTGGCCAGTCAATCGCGCCATTCTCCAGCGAACTCCGCCTGCTCTGCCGTCGATCTTCTCCCCCCCCCACGATTACCACCGGACGAACCTTTCCGGCGTTTCTTGTTTCGTGAAGGCCTTTGCCCCCCCGCGGAAGTTCCCCGCCTGACGGCACCCCGAGCTTTGTCTTCCGGGAACAGACAGTCGAAGGGCAGGGGCTGCCCGCGGGGCCTCACTCCCCACCGGGTGTTGTCGGGAATGATGGAATCTCCCTCTGCGTGATGGTTGGATCCGGGATGGGGTCAACAAAGGGCGGCGGCACGTGAAGCTACTTTCGGTGGTGTATTTGCCACGTTGGATGCCCACCGCAGCGGGGGTGACTTCTGTGGCACCGACGCGCCTGGTACAGCGCTGGAAGATAGCGCCGCGCTGATGAAAAAGTCAAGTACGGTCTGTCTTCTGGTCTGGCGCGGGTGGTAGGGTGTCGGAGGACTAGTCTGAGTGGTAGGGTGCCGGAGGACTAGTCTGAGCTATGCTGATACTACTTCCCGGCCCCCTAAACTTTTCCTACATCCAAGTGATGAAATCACAGCTCCTACACCCAAGTGATGGAATCACAGCCGCGCATCGTTAAGCACGGTTCACTGACATACAGAGCACACACGAGGCCATATCGGCATGAAAAACAGCACCAACCAGAATTGTTTCACGGGCGTGAAAAGCTAGATTGAGGGTAAGCGTACAGCCCTACGGAGTGCCGGGAAGCTTGTCGCCACGTACGACGCAACGGCGCTATTAGTAAACAGCCCACCATCGACGTCTCCACTGACAAATCCAGGTTGGTGGAACAAAGTCTGTTGACTGAAACAAAAAGCACGCTTCCGGAAACAATTCAGACTGCGGTGAGCTTTTGAACCAAGGTTCACCGCAACATAAAAAACTCCACAGTGAACAACGTTATGTGTCCGGCCACAGAAAGGGGAAGTAACCTCGAATAACTAAGAATGTGAACATACCCCCATTGCTCACCGGTCAAGTACAGTCTGGACAGTTCATCGTCACCACGGTCCATCGCATCCGCCGCTTCCACGCTCCGAAACTCTAGGTGGAGATTCTCGGCGCTGGTGATGCAACGGCGTAACAACGCCTCTCGCCTGAGCTTTTTCGCAACCTTAGCCCTCTCTAGCTCTTGTTCTTCCCCCTCTACAGCCTCACGCCCGACAGCAGGTTGGCCCTTGGCTGGTGCCCCTCCTCCTCCGGCCCCGTCAACACAAGACTTTCTCCCTGTTTTCTCGGGCTCACCTCCGACAAGCGTCCCCAAAGCAGCACCCCCTGCACCGGCGCCCTTTCCCGAGGATGGGCACGTATTGACGGCACTTCCAGATGTACCCCGAGGTGGCAACAACGGCGACGATGTGCTGACTCGAGCAGATTGGTCCCCAGGGGCTGGAGGACCACCTGCCACCACTCCCGGTAGAGATGAAGACTCATGGGCGCCTGGAGGAGTTGGCGTTCTCTTCCCTCGACTTAGTACACGACCGGGATGCTGCGTTGGTTGCGTCGACTGTAATGCGGGGACCATAGTAGCTGGAGCAGTAGCCGTAGCAGAAGGCAAGGCGGCGGAGGTGCTCCGGCTGACAACGGCTGAGACGGGTTGCGGCAATGGCCCCGTACCGGCCATTGCAAGCGGTGGTGGCGTCTTCTCGCTCGAAGAACTCAAGCTGGGCTCGAGTCTTTCGCCATTGGCAGACGTTGAGGGGGCAGCATCACCACGCGAGGCCGCCGCGCCGTCCACGTGCTGCTGTTGTGGTAGCATCGCATTACATCGCCCATCGTTACCGGAAGCTACAGTGGGGCGCTGGGCCGCCTGGAAGGCTAAACCCGAACTCATCGCGCCCCCCCACGAGCCACGCCACATGCTAGGCGTTAAAACAGCGCGGATCTGTGCCTCGTATGATGTTGCCTCCGTACAAGTTCCAGGAACGGCCGGCTCCTGGCCGGGATGGTGAAACGGGGCCAGCGGGAATGCCAAGACTGCCGCGGACATGTCGCAAGCCGGCGGCGCTCTTGGTGGTATGCCGGCGAAGCTGGCGCTCGTTGATGATGCTGTTGCGCCGGCCGAACTACACGCCAACTGTCCCGCCCCGTGCGTCGATGCCCACCCTCCAAAAGAAGCGACTTGGGCGCGCGCGTAAGCATGTGCAGCTGCAGTAGCCTCAGCAACGGCCCCCACCACTGTTGGGCGGTGCAGATGGTGTGTCGCTGCGGAGACAGGAAGGTGAGCCCACATGCTCTGTATCCCACGGCTATGACCAAGCTGCGACATCGCTTGAGTCGATGTTACCGCCACATGCCCAGGCGGGTCTGCGTGTGACGGCATTGCCGAGGAAGCCGTCGCCACGGCATTGGCGACATCGCTTGCCGCCATGCTTGCCGCTGAATGTTCTCCAGTACATACCGAGGGGCCGGCGGGTGTTGTGTCCTGCGAATCACTCCCAATAGCTGTTGCTGCTGCCGCTGCTGGTGCTGCCGCGGCTTGCTTCCCCGCTTCAGCAGTTATTGGCACCGCAGCAGTTGCCACAGCTGCTGTTGTCGCCGCAGCTGCTGTTGCCGCCGACGCCGCTGGTGGTGGTCGTTCGGCCTCAGCTGGCGCGACAGCTGCTGCCTCCACTACGTTGTCCTCTTGCCGCTGCACCACTTCTTGCGTTGCCGCAACAGCTTCCGGGGCAGGGTGACGAAGCGAGGCTACATCCGAGTCCACCTGCGACACACCTGACGCCGACTCAACCACGCCATTGGGTGGACTGACACAGTCAGCGATCTTGTTGCGTTTCCCGCTCCCAACGCTGGTCGGCGAAGGAGGTACTGGGTTCTCCGCACCACCCTTTCCCGCTGCGAATCCAGCAGACGACAATACTGGAGCTGCCGACGCGTCCAACGCCGCCTCATCTCTGCTCCGCTTCCGGTTGAGAGCAGCGGTAGCTGGGGGTCCTACCCCTGTCAGCGCTGGCGTTGCTGGGAGGGATGCTATTTCGAGAGAGAGCGATAGTGAAGGGGGGCAAAGGGACACCATCCCGGGCACAGTGGGGGGAATGAAGCAACCTGTCACAGCAACACCATGTTGAGAACTGAACGGTGCATTACAGCAGTACGACACGAGAACACTCACCGGAAAAAACATGTTGGCTTTTTATCACCGATCTTGTTACTGTTGGAGTGCGTATGCTATCTGTTGTAGCGCGGTTGATAAGTCAGGTCGCGGGAGTCATGCAGGCAAGGTGCTAACCATGGGGTATGACGTTTAGCTCAAGTGCCAGACTTTGTTCCAGCCTTAAATATTCGTGGCTCCAAAGTTGCTTGAAGCTGAGCAGGGTGTCAAAAAGTCGTGTCCCAAGCTTTTTTTGGCCCTGTTTCAAGGGGGCATCATTGGCATGGCTGGAATCCCGTCTGAGTCGAAACATTTCCAACCCCCGTCAAACCAAGATTGGACAAGTTGTTGTGCACAGGCCAATTATTCTGCCTGCATAGCCACAACACGGCCTGTGTACACTCGTTTGAGTCCAAGCCTTGTGTGCAAAAACGAGAGCCGGAGAAAGTTAAATGGTCATAAAGTACCAAAAAACACCATCGAAAACACAAGTGAAACGAAGGCAAAGCAGTATTGACTACCAATGCATACCTTGTGCAGCCGTTTGTCCATCTTTGCTGCTCCCGTCTCGCTTCTTCGCCATCCCTACCCCTTCGTCCTGCCGCTTCCCCGGCACTGCTGCAGCCAACGTCACCGTTGCCACTGGACTACATGCTCCCTGTTTGGGGACTACGTCCCCCTTGCTCCAGAGGCATATGCGGCAGGAGCTCCGATCATTGTTGACCAACCCTACACCGCCGCAGCTGGGGCAGACTTGGTTGTCATCCTTCTCCGCCGACCTGGAATGCGACTTCAAAGGGGGAGCTGTTGCTGCCGTTGGCACGGCATCTGCGTTTGCCCCAGTAAGTTCGTTCTGGTTATCAACGGGCCCGGCCACGGCATCTGCGCTTGCCCCTGCGGAACCGTTGTGGTTATCAACGGGCTCGGTTAGACCCGCAGCCGCTGGGAGTGGCGCTGGAGCCGCAACCACGCGACGGTCGAGGCACGATGCTTGCTGGTCAGTGTTCTGCTGCTGCGGCCGCGAATATTGACCAGCGTGCTGCTGGTGAGGCGAAGATGGCGATCGGTCACCGTGCTCAGGTTGTTGCCCCGGACGGCTAGCATCATCCTCCAGCTGCGGCGCTGCTCCTGACGACGGTTGACTGGCGCATGGCGAGGTGGCTACAGCCTGCGCGGAAATGAAAGAAGAGTCAGGATGGGGAGGGTTTGCTCCAGCTTCGCAAAAGACACCGCAGAAATAAACGCACCGAAGACCCACCTGTACCTTCTACAGGAAGCACACGAGGCGTTCCCCGAAACCCCAAGCACAGCATAGGGTGCCGAGAGGGAAGGGGATGACTTGTGAGCCATTCTTAATCTCCACGCCTTGATCGATCACAATATGCACTTCGTTCGTTTGCTACTTTCCTGCAGGCATATCTTCGGTAGCAGCATTCTGCCACACGAAATCGCGCTCGTTTTTCGTGTAGGTTTGAGAAGGAGCACCCAATCAAAGCCGAACCTTTGTGAACGCGCAACAGATACCAAACAAATCGAAAAGCTGCGCGTGGAAAATAGGAACACCTTGGAGCAGTGCCCCGCAATTGTCCAAAACCATACGACGGCGAACGTGCCAAAAACGATTTTTCAAGTCCCCCCGTGTGCCGCATACCGCACCATCAGCCGCGCGTAAGAGATTTTGCGGACAACTTGACATCCCGAGATGCAGTGTGTCTTTTGTGTCTCCAAAGACAGTCAGCAAACACTCAGGGTAATTGCTATGTCCATGTTCGTTCCGGAAACGTCCAGCCACCAAACGAACGTACCTTTGAAGCAGTGGGACCAGTTCCCTGGAATAGCAACTGTTCGGCGCGACTTTCGCCACGCTACTCATGACAGAGGCGGAGCGACAGATGTAAAATAAGGCGCAAGCAAGAGAGTATACATATGGCGAAAAAAATTAAGTCCTTACCTCAGGGGCAGCCTCGCGGTCGTGAATCGCTGGACCTTTCGGGACAGCAAGCGGTTTGTCCCCCTCAGCAAGCTGCGACACGCCACTTGGACTATGTGACAAGCTCGGCCCGGTTGGTGGTTGAGGAAGCGCCCCTGTAAAGGCGGTCGACAGGTCCGAGGCATGCGCAAGCGTTCATCTGCCAGGGCAATTTAAGAACCTCTTCTCAAACGCAACATCACGGTGCGGGGTTTCGTGCTTGAAATATCCAATATACAGCAACACCAACCAACAGCAAAAAAAAATGTGAGATTTGCCGCAAAACGAGGTACTGAAAAAACTGCACCGTACAGCCTCAAAACCTTGGAATTTTGAAGTTACTAAAAAACCAACCTGGTTGTGCTGGTTGCCGCGGTCTCTCCTTCGCCCCTCCACCCTCCGAACCTGCAACCCCCGAATCGGCACCAGCGCTATTGTCAGAGCTGCCGATCTCAGCAACAACCCTCCCAAGAGCATCGCCATCGCGGGAACTCGACCCCATCAGCTTCTCGCGAATCGCCCCATAGTCTTCTTGAAGTTCGTCCCAGCGCTTCGGTTCGATGGAGCTCGACTTCCTGGCAACCGTCAACGCGTCTTGGAGGCGTTCGGCGATGGGCCACAACACCCGCTTCGCCTCGCCCATGTTGTTCCCTGCCCCGACCTTCACCGCGCGATCAAGCAGAGTCAAGGCACGCTTGAAGCCACTCAAGGATTCATCCACCTTCCCGTCTGCTGGTGTTTTCACCACCTCTACGGCCCCATCTCCTGGAGCCGCTTGAGCGCCCTGAGAGCTTGTTCCTTGGCCCGGCGCCACCGGCGACTTGGGTGTCGTCAACGACATGTGCTTCGACGAACTTGATATCGCAGCGAGAACGCTGTCGGCCTTGGTTGCAGCGCTGCTGGGCCCCTCGTGCGCTGCGGGTTCTCCCTCACCAAGCGTCGGCCTTGTCGATGCTTCGACGCTGGATGCTTGCTCCGTACGCGTTTCTCCTGAATTCCCTTCGCCTCGCCGTACGTACCCGACTGCCTCTGATTCTTTCGCGCCCGTGTTGGTGTTGGCAGCCGATACATGAGTAGCAGAGGTCGTTATCACGTCCTCCTGGGAAATTCCAGAGGTGCTCTCTGCAGTAGTAGGCACCGGTGGGGACGCTGCGGCGATTCCAACATGACGCTCAGCGGCAACGATGGAGGAAGCGGGTGTTGGATGATTTGCACCAGGGGCATGTATCCCCAGAACATCATGAATCGAATATGACCTCGATTTCGGCGATTTCATCGTCGCCGTCGCGACGGCGTCCTCGTCGGGTGGTTCGGCAGATTCTGTCGTTGTTGCCATGGTGGGAGGCACCGCAGGCACCATGAGTTCCTTGAGCATCGCGGGATCTGTACCGTGGGCGACCGCTTTCAACGCCAACGCCCTCGACACGTCTTCATTCGACAGCGCGACGTAATTCTCAGCCGGGGTGGTATTACAAGCGCTACACTTGGAGCCCTTTCCACGCAGGAGGGGAATCGAGACGTGCACGGTCAGGTCGGCAAGAAAGCTGAGACCTGACCGTGGAATCAACCGAAGTTCTAGGGGGCCCGGCCCGAGGGGGTCCTTGATAACCCGCCTGTGGGGGCGGTAGGGGAGGACTTCCCCGCACTTCAAAACACACCAAGAGGGACGAAAGGAGCGTGACAGCCGAAAACGAAAGCACGAAGGGGGTCACAACGTGCCGTGTATTCTAGCGAAGAACTGACGCTGCAGGGAAAGCGAACATATGTGGATCTGCAACTGGTGTGCGGATAAGTTCATTTTACTCAACAACGATCAACACAAACAACCACAAAGCCCAAGGCTATTGCTGTGCAAGGCAAAAGAGGCCATTGAGCATGTAGTGCTTCGATCGCAGCGTACAAAAAAAGCGGCACAGACGGCTGCACTTTCATCGCAATGGCTTTCTCATCACATGTGCAGACGATGGCATGTCACCATCCAAGGGCTTGCGCGCAGTGTATACGACAATACCTTGCACGGGGCAGTTGACGGGTGACGAACACCACCAACCATATCACCCCTTAACGATGTACAACAAAAATCAAAGGGAGGTGGTCCTCACGTGTTGAAAGCGTTTCAGTGTATCAATACATAAATACTCCAGCCTGCCACTTCACAATAAAATCCCCACACGAAGGCATCACAATCAACACCCACGAAGGAGCATCGGTTGCGTGGTACTCGCACAATGCACGAAAACAGCCGAAGAATGGACCGTGGCAAGATGTGACCGGTAGTTACACCGATTTCTCTTCGTTTTTTTCTCCTTCGCATGTGGGCAGACGAGCAGCTGCACAGGGAGCGACACGTCGCAAACAACTTCCAGCACAACTGACAGCAGTACGCAATCGAATCCGAACACTAAATTCCATCACAACTGCTGATTCAGCTGTGACGCATGTCGGCTCGCTGCCCTTTGCTCAACCAACTGCAAGAACAACATTTCGAAAGTATTGAGGTACGCACCCCAATGCAACGAGCTTCCCCCGCGGGGAATAGGTTGTCCGGAATGAAGAAGTGCTTGATTTCAATCGGCTGCTCCGAGGGGTCCTTGCACACTCCGCCGCCATTCCAGCGATTGGAAGCCGTCACATATAGCGTGTACCTCCCCGGCTTGCTCAGCGTCGTGAGGAGGTCCACCGGCTTTGCGTCTCGATCCCCAAGCGTTACCATTTTCCCTGGCGGCACCTGCAAGTTTTACGATGGTAGATGATAGATGATAACGCCAAAGAGCAGGCGTCAATTGACGTAAGACCGCAGGTTCGATCATATCCGACAAGATCAAACATCACGACGGGTTGAGGTTAGGCCAAAAATACACACACGAACAGAATGGCTGCTGAACAAGTGGTTATAGAAACGAGCGCCCTGTCACAATGCGGAAACGACGAAACTCTCTAAAAGTCCGGCGCCAAGTACACAGAGGAGAAGCGGAGGCAAGATACTAGATGTTGAATAAGTTCCAATACTCGGGAGACAACAACTAACCAACGCTTGGTGCTGGATGGCTCTGTACTGGTGAACGGCGTGTCCTGCCGCATCCAATACACAGCATGATGCCGCGCGGACGAGGAAATTGAACAGCGCGAAATTCAGGTCGTGACAATCTGTTTTGAGTCACATCTATGAAAAAACGCGCAACCTCATCATCACCACGGCACACATTGGTCCCTGCTCCAATTGAAGGCGACTCGGACACAATTGTAATCGATCCGAAGACTAACAAATGCAACAGGGGGCAACATCCGCGCTTTCGCGAACCAGTTTGCGTTGAAACTCCAGAGACAAGGAACGGAGACCACGTGCAAAACCTCACCTTGTCCTGCGTGGGAGCTGGCCCAATCACCTGCAGGTACAAGTGGCAAGGTTTGTCGAGGGGCCCGTTTCGGTTTTTCGCCGTTGCTGCCGTCGGACGCTTGCGTAAATTCACAGACGCCTCCTGTCCGACGCTCGGCACTTGACCCTGCTTGGCGCTCGCCGGAGTCGCCGCGACCGGAGTCGGAGCATTCTGGACCTTTACTTCGGAAGCGGTGGCTGCTGTATCTTTCGTAGTTGCAGGTGATTCCACCGTAGTTGGTCCTTTCCCGACGTTCGTGGTCGCCGCACATGACCCGTTTACCTCTTGGGTTGTAGCTGCTGTGGCCGCTGGTTCAAATGCTGCCACAGCCAGAGGTGATGGTGTATCGTTCGTGGTTACAGGAGACCCCACTGTATGAAGCCCTGTTCCAACGTTCGTCGCCGGACACGACACCCTTTCATCTCGGGCTGCAGCTGCTGTTGCCGCTGCTGCAACTGCAGCTGCTACCAGAGGTGACGCTCTCGTTGTCCTCATCATCGTTCTGGCGTCCGAGAGAGAGACAACCGCCTTGTCGCTGCCACTGGCCCCCTCACCAGCAAATTGTCCGTGCAACGCCGCTGCACCAGCTTCTTGCCCCATCGAGCGCGTTCCACGCGACCCCTCCTCAACTGAAGTGGTTGCCGCTGTAGCAGGCGGCTTTGCAATCTCTATAGATTTGCCACGCTCCCTAGGCTCGTCAGCACGTTCTGCCGTCGCCGTGCCGCCCGTCCCGCCGAGCTTGTGGCTGGCATCAACTCCAAGACCGGCCTCCGTCAAGCGGCCGCACAACATTCCTTTCGAAGTCGACGCGGCACCGTTACCTGCCAGTTGAACACCATTGGGAAATGATTTTAAGGCTTCCATCCTGGTGGCGTCGCCAACTTTCACCGCGGCATCATCCCCGGCGGGCCCCGTAAAGATTAAGCTTTGGCTTGCAACAGCACCGAGTGCGGCGGCAGGCAGTTCCGATGACCCAGCGGGGCTAGCAACGTGCCCGGCGGCCATCGCCGCTTCCTGATCTCTTTCCTCGGGTACGTTGACTTCTGAGTCTAGACTGGGCTTGGCCAAAGTCTCTGGTGCTTTAGCCGCGGTATGAGCCGTGTCGATTGCGGTCTGCGTACTTGCTTTTGCGGCAAGCAAATCTTTTGGGTTGCTGGTGGCCTCGTCTCCGGTTTCATTTTCTACCCCCAGAGTGCCATCAGAAGGGGCGGCGCCAGCAATGCGTTTCGCAGCGTTATCGCCACGTCCATTGACAGCAGAAACAACGCCAACATCAGAAACGCCAGGGATGGGAGTAGAAGACCCAGCAGCGCGTGCAGCGGTAAGAGCCGAATAAACTGCGTCAGTCCGGGAAGGTATTGGCGGGTTGCCGACTTCGTTGACCACAGCCTTTGCGGCACGCTTGGGTGAAACTCCTGGTGGCTTCCACGTTGAACAGTCGGGCAAATCCTCCCCCTCGGGAGTCCCGGTCGATGGTGGAGGCGACCTTGACCCTATTGATGGTGGAAGCGACCTTGCGTCGTTCTCACTGCCGTTGCTGCTTTCGAGGGGCACACGGTCAGGACCCGATTCAGGGCCAAGTTCGGGACTGCAATCGGGGCCAAACTCAGGAGCGAGTGCAGAATCAACGTCGGATCCGCCGGTCCCTCCACCATTCTCTGAAGCAGTAAGAGTTTTATCCGTCTCTCTGCAAGAACCTCCTCCGGCCACCGCCGCCCCCGAAACGGCGGCTTGGCTATCGCCACCGTTGCTGGAAGAGGCAAGCTCACCGGAATGGACTTCTTCCACTGTTCTGCCCACCACTGGTGAAGAATCCATCGTCACTGGTATATCTGTCGCGGAAATCTCACTGTCGAAGCTGAGGTCAATTGCAGAAGATGCGCCTCCACCCGGACTCTCCCCCGCGGGAGGTGCTTCAATCACTGCTACTGTTGAATTGCCAGAATCGTTGTTGGCGGAGCCTGGGTTCCGGGGCGGCACATTCCTGCTACGGGTCGGGGTGAAGTTCGCGAAACGTGCGTCTTGCGTAGAGCACAGGACATCCGAAGATGAACAATCGCTATCCTCCTCGAGGAGGGTCGACGATCTATTCGAAGCGGCTGCCAACGTTCCCGCACCAGATGCTGCAGGTGACTCGGTCGTTTCGGGCCCTGTGAGATCTATTGCTGCGTCATCTCTCTCTGAAGTCATGTCTACCACACCACCTCCTGGCGGCGAAGTGTGTGACGACGCCATTCCCATTCAAATTGGAACGATGGTCCAGCGGTGGGCGTATCTCGAAATATGGAATGAACCTGTTGAGAGCACAAACGAGGAGTGGAAAAGGGCGGGGGGGGCTCGAGGCTTTCGCTGTCAAACGCTACATGCCAAGGTTGACTACGGAATCACCGGCAACTACTTACGCACAACCAAAGTTGGACCAAGAAGGCAGTATAGGCGAGGAAAACGTTTACCGCCCTGACTTGAAATAACTCTATTTCTGAAACAACAGCACGGCTGGTGACAGCGTCACAGCACGGGCCACCTCGAGAGAGATAATTGTCACGAGATAACCCCAAGCTGGCTCTCGTGAAAATAAAACATGCCCGACGTTTGTACAGTTGGCCGTCCTCGGGGGCAAAAGTTGCGAATAGGTGCCCGTGGACAGCAGCCTTGTGGACAACTCAATAAAGAAGCAAGGGAGCATTGTGAAAACGCCGAAAGTCTGGGGCTCCCGGCGTGCCTCGACGGGTGAACGAAAAGGAGCGAGATGTGATCACCACAGTCTATCACCAACCACAGAGTTCATGATGTCCTTCAGTGTTCGAAAAAGAAAGACTGGGCCGGTTTCTCAAGAGAACCAGGCAATCTAGTCTGTTGCGAACCAAAGTTTCATAGTCCTCGGGCGCAGAGCATGGAGGCTGCTTACACTTCTTGCAAAATCAATATTTTTCCTCCGGTCGGCATGTCAGACCGCACCTGACCGGAACGTTTGGACCCTGACGCCACGTTCAGGCTTGACTTCAAGACCAAAATACTCACTAGTACTCATTGAGAGGGTAAAACTATTCCTCCTCGGGCCACTCTTCCGGCCGCAAATTCTGGTGGCGCCAAGTGTGGATAACGAGTATTTCTATCCGGAGCCAAACAGAAACAAAGTCGGTGCAATATGGCCTCTACTTACACACACAACGTGGACCCACTTTACACGTACTCCCAAATATTAAACCATCCTTCGTCGAACTCCGATCGAAATTTAGAGAGAACGACAAATCGAGAGGGTTGTCGCGTATCGATGTCTACGTGACTGGCGTTGAAAACATATGTGTGTGCTGCTGGTGTGCGCTGTTGCTCCCCAACGCCTACCGAATCTCACATCCACACACACCACGAGCAAAGTGGCTTATCTTCGTTCCAATATGTCGCGCCTTTGGAACACACATGCGTGTTGTTCACATTTGCTTTGCGCGTCACAAGCGGGTTGTTCGCGTTTTGTTTGGCCAAGTCATCACAGGAGGAGTATCTGGCATCTTCCAAAATGGAGGCTTCAGAAAAAGTGAGCTACTCGGCTTGTTGTGCCGCGTGGTAGCACCTCCCTTCAAAATATTTTTCTTCTCATTCGACAATAACAAACATAGATGATCATTTTGCGTACATTCCTGTCACTAATCTCTATCCATAGATGCTCCTAATGCGAAGATGCTTACCGAGTGGACAGATCAACCTCTAGACTATTCAAGTGGACAGACCTGCTGTCTTCGTTCAGACGCATTGACGACACATCCCGTAGACGACACAAGATGCCACACCCCGGTGGTAACATTTTGGGATTCAAAAAAATCATGGCCGGATGTGGTATCCTGTGGCGTGTGTGGTATCTTGTGTAACCCGGGCGATAAAGTGCAGCTCGCAGGGGCCCCTACGGGGTGTGATAACAGTCCGAACAGCCACAGGGTCTGTTTGGGGGTGTCATAATGAGGGGGTGTGACAAAAGAGGGGAGGTGATAACACTGCTTGTAGAATTGAACCGCTGCTGCCGCACACTTGAAGGGGGTGTGGCTGCTGGTGGTGAGGCGATGCGGTGGCTGTCATGTTGGCGCCTGTTGCTGGGCCAGCTGCTGCTGTGGTTAGATCATCAGCAGCAGGAGGACGAGCCGGGGGAGAGCCGCTTGCGTACAAGAAGTGTGCTCACTCGCGTTGAAAGAACGAGGTGCTCTGTGGCGCTTGTACTGCTACGGTCGAAGCAGTTGTGGAAGAAGCGGAGGCACTTGCGGCGGCATTCTGCTCTCCCTGGACGTTCATGTTGTTGGAGGCCTCCGTGCGGGGTGTTTCCCCGCACGCAGATGTGTGCGTGTGCGATGCCCACGGGGCAGATGTTGTATCACGCCGATTTACAAGGAGGGGCCCCGTGAATGATTGCGGCGTAACCTAAGCGGGTGTGTTGCCTTGTGCAGCCCGGGTGATAAGGCCAGTTGTATTTTTTCCGTTTGGAATCCGGGGGACCGACAGATAATGCTTCACCACCCAAAAAGCAGGAGGTCTGCGTACTGGATAGCGGGCAGAGCGCACCGAGGCGCCTCGTCATGGTCCTCGCCTCACAGACCCCTGTTTGTTATCAACCGATAAGGCTTTACACTCCACTACTGTGAGCTTCTCCGGGCCAAGTTTGGGCTGCTAGAGTGCACTGTGCGCAGAGTATGCCGTTGATATGAGTGCAAATTCACCATTTCCAGTTTGGAATGTCAAGCACGTCCAGCTGGGAATTCATGAGGAATTCCAAGCAGGATCGTCCAGCATTTCCAAATTGGAATTGCGATTTTGCCCAGCATAATATACGCACACTGCACCCCAGCCCCCCAAACTTCGCTCGAAGAGGCTCACAGCAATGCACTGCGCGACTTCGAAGGTTTGAATGTCAATGGGTCTCTGTGAGGCGAGTACTGAGTGCCAAAGCGCGTTTGTGTGTGTTTTCCAACGAAGCACGCAGAACTCCTGCGGCCTCATGTGGGTTTGGATGTGACAAGCGTAAAATCAGGATTCCAAATCGGAACATTTTCCATAAGGGCCGTTCCAATCTGCCAAAACAAAACGGAAAAAAACAAGGTTCCGTGTTTTCTCGGAAGTATATGGAGGCGTTTTTCTCCCGATCCGGGAAAGGAGGGAGCAGGGTTTTTTTGGGGGCTTGCTCCTTTCACGGATCCGGGAATTTGACACAAGGGTCGGGCAGGCGCACCGCAGTCACTGTAACATCACTGAGAACGCTAGCAAGACCTGCCAGACTCACGTCCAGATCTATTGCGGAGATGGACAAGCGGCAGAAGCCGCGTTCAGTCCGTTCTTCGTCCAAAACGAGAAATTGCGTGGTGCCCTCGTCTTACCTGCTGCTGTGGGTGCTGGAGTTTTTTGTTATGTCACACACAACAAACACAGAAACAGTAAAACGAGAATATCGGCAGCACCAAGACCTCCAACGCGCTAATTCCTTTGGTTCGGGTGTCTATATGATACTCACTCCCGGCGCCGTGCTGCTTCGTGGGTAATGGGGGCTTGAGTACTGCTCAAGAAGGCGTATGCGAGATGTGTGCCACCTCGCCAAACTACCGTTTGAAAAAATGCGGCGAGATGGTGTGTTCTTGGTCCGAGACAGCAACATCAATCCACGGCACCAGGCCGCAGTAGAGCAACAGGGCCTCCGACACGCTACTTCTTTCGGATTGGTCATCTGTATGATGCTGGCCGTCAGCGCCGCTGCCGACCTATGATTGTTGAGCTCGTCTATCTTTCGACTCGTGGTGTTCAAAGAAGGGGGTCGCAACGGTGAAAAATGAGCCGGCTAGCCAAGGCTACCATAAGAAATCGCAAGCAACGCCCAGGGTGCGACACTCTACCCTCACCTGTTGCTGAAAACAGCAGTTCGGGTGGACGGGGTCTTTCCAAGTCTGCTGTCCTTTGTGTCGGGTGCTGCTCTTTGTGCTTTTACCGTTGCTCTCTGGCGAGCAAAACCAAGTCAACCTGTTGTATGTCGAGCAAAGCGTGTGTATTCAGCGAAGGAAACGTACTTTTTGCGATGACATTACGAATCACCAATAGAACAAAGGATTTTGCCGGAAACGATTCAGGGAAAAAAGAGCCTGTCCCGGAAAAAAAAAACGTTTTTTGCTTGCTGATTGGAACGGCCCTAACACTTGGCCTAAATCCAGGGTTTGTCAGAAAAGTCCAAAATACAAGGGCGGTGGACGCGGGGGGCTACCGCCCCCCTCGTCCCCTGTTTGAGAGCGGATGTGCATACGAAACGAACGGTGACCTTTGAAACACATACCAAGTGGGACGGTGGTTCGCTACAGCCGAAAAGAAGATAGAGGTTCAAGTCGAGAGAAGCATGCGTCATCATGCTCTCCTCATTATACACTTACTATACCGGCTTCTTCTTTCTTTCCCTGAAACAAAACTGACTGCAACAATAATTACTTGTTGAACAACGTTGAAGCTTGATTGGCGCACACCCTTGCTGTATATATGTCTGTGTGCACCTGTCTGTCATTCTTTATTATTATAGCATCGACCGCGCTAACCGGCTGACAAATGCAAAGATGTCAGTCTGAAACATTTTATGTTTTCCACCGCACTGAGATCTCAGTGCGGTGGAGAACATACAATAAATGCTTCATCAGTAGTCCACAATCTGGGACCCTGTGACCGAGTGTCATGGGGGAGTCTACGCTGCTACTCTCCTTAAAGACAGCAACATACAGGATAGTTTAATGTTTTGCACACATACACACACACCGTGTCGTCCTCCAGACTTCATATGATACAACAGAGAGATCCAGCACAAAGAGCACAGAGTCAGAGCTGATGAGAAACAAACATGAGCGAGATGCATGTGTGTGATGTAATCCGAGTTCCGGGAGAGCCGTTTTTTTCTGTCACAATGAATGCCGTAAGTTGCCGCGTCTTCCGTCTTCTCATATGTTTTTGCGGAAGAAATGTTTGCCCGCGACCGCACGCGCATTCATCATGGTACAACACCATAGGTAGGGTAAAAACAGTCCACACGACACACTCCTCATGCCCCATCGCTTAAGTAAGTGCACGGAAGTTAGGCACATGGGGATGTACTGCATGTGCATGTTACCTGCTAGATACACGATCCGCGATATATACATGCAAGAACGTGCGTCACGTGCACCCGGTTGTCATTTCTAAAACATTCATGTTCGTTCCGAGATAAGTTGAAGTTAACAAAAACACCGACAGCATGTTGACAGAAGGAAAGAACACACGTACGGCTGTCTGTATTCTTTGAGGTCAACAGCTTGCCGCACGCGCAATCCCGGCAGCATCGCGCAGCTGCAGAAAGAAGCATCGCGCAGCTGCAGAAAAAAATGCCGGCAGCGCCACTCACAGCAAAGTTGCATCCATCCCTGAACGCGCCATGCCTAAAGCGGTCACACAACAACCTATTGCCGCATGTACAAAAAATGCGTGTTGTAGTGCACAATGCACAACAGCAACAACACACCAACACACCACACGTCACAAGTTCTCAAAGGTTAGGGTTAGGATCGCTGATTCTTTGATTGGAGCGACAGTCCCGAGCGGAGGGGTCCGAGGTATAGAGGAAAGGTGCGACGACGTGGTTTTGAGCCGTCCCGCCGGCGCTTTCAGCTCGCCCGTCGCTGGTCGCCCGGAGCCCCGAGCGGTTGCGTCTCGCTGAGAGAGGGCGTCCCGCGGAGAGGGAGGGCGAGCGGCGGCCCGTGCGTCGCGGTCCGCGATTCGACGCTATGGTACCGGGTTGAGAGTAGGCGCAATCCCGCCGCTTCTCTCGGAGGGGCCGCTGCGAGGCCTGCGGTGCGCCCTCAGCCTGAGCTAAAATTCCTTACCTCTATCACCGAGTATCGTTGTGCAACTGCTGTCCTATTCTGTGGGGGGGGGGGGGGGGGGGGGGGGGACCCTTTTTTTTTTGGGGCCTTAAGGGGTAAAACCTTTGCCCCCCCCCCCCCAGAGGGGGGGGAATTTTTCCCCCAGGGCCCAACCCCCGGGGGCAAACTTTCCTTCCCATTTTTCCCAAGGGGGGCCAAAAAAGGTTTCCCCAATTTTTTTTTTCCACCCAGGTCCCTTCCCCCCTTTTTAAAACACTTTTTTACCCCCCAAACCCCCCCCCCCCCCCCCCCTTTTTTTCCGGGCCCAAAAAATCCCCGGGAAGTCCCTTTTTTTTTTTCCCCCCCAAATTGGGAAACTTTCCCCCCCCCTTTTAAACCAGAAAATTTCCGGATTTTTGTGGGGGGGGGGTTTTTTTTTGGGGCCTCA
>FN649743.1:2484229-2525173 GCA_000310025.1 Ectocarpus siliculosus | reverse complement strand
GTCTTTTTTGGGGGGGGGGGGGGGGGGGGGGGGGCGTACTCTTATGTTTTGCATGCCTTAGCGGTTAGACCATTGACCACGCGTCCTCGAGAGGACGGAGCATTGTTCCCACAGGACCGATCACCGATGGCCAATCGTTCCTTCCTACTTTGCCAAAGGTGGCTCAAAAATGTCTTCCCTAGTTTGTCTATCCTACCGATGTCCCTTCCCGCCTTTTCAAACCACTTTCTACTCCCCAGTACCGCTACCGTCCTCTCCTCTCTATTCCATGCCTCAAACATCTCCCTGTACGTCCCTTGTATTTTTCCCAGCTCAGTCATGTACACTTCCCTCTCCTCTTCGTACCACGGACATTCCGCGATTCTGTGTGGGGGGGTGTTATCTTGTGTCGTCTACAGTACATACCACATGCATAACCACCGTGACGGTAACATATACGTCGTCTAGATTGTACTACTCAAACTGGCAGAAGTTATGGGTGTTCCCACACGGAGAGGCGTACAAAACGCATCAACGGCACAACCGCAGCCATCCAATGAGACGAACGATGTTGGTAAAATTCTTACAAAAAAAAAAATTATGCCGAACAAACGTAGCTGTAAGGCTGCGTCTTACGGTGTGATTATTTCAGAGATTTTTTTTTCTCTCGGGGGGGGCGGGGGGGGGGGTGGGGGTGGCCTGCACGGAAAAAATTATCAAGATCCAAACGACCGTCTTACGGTTCCTCGAGGTATATTTTTTTCTGGAGGGAAAAAAGAGAAAAAGAGGCTGATTTATGTTCCTGTGAGTCACAACATGCTTCAGTACACGGTTTTGGCTCGTGTGCGACCAACAAGACACCGAGCGCCCTGTTTATGGGTCGCCTGTAAAGGGCATGTGTATCATCGCACGCCAGTGGCTGCAGTTTGTGGATGTCGTCGGCCAAAGGCCTTTCTCTGATGGCATGCGTTGTACACTGATCACACTCGACTCGGAGCAAGCGGCAGAAAAAAAAAGCAACGTCCAAAAAAGGCAACACCGAACCACACCTCGATTCACGTTTGCAGGCCGTGTGCAATCAAAACTGAACAATACGCTCTGTTTCTGGGACGCAAGCAGAGGGTATGTGTATGACCACACGCCACTGGCTGCTGTTTGTGGATGTCGTCGGCCAAAGGCCTCTCTCTGGCATGCGTTTTTGACTGGTCGCGGGTGACACACGGAGCAAACACGCGGCGGAACAAGAAAAAATACCGAAAAGTCAACACCGCAACACACTTTGGTTCACGTTTGCAGGCCGTGTGCAATCAAAACTGGACAACGCGCTCTGTTTCTGGTACGCGAGCAGAGGGCATGAGTATAAACACACGCCATTGACTGCAGTTTGTGGATGCCGACGGGTTAAGGCCTCTCTCTGGCATGCGTTTTGAACTGGTCACACATGCAGCAGGCGCAAAAACGGCTCTTTTCGGCCCAAAGGCAAGAACGTCAGCAGAGCAATGTGGCAGGGTTGACGTTTTCGGCTCGTGTGCGGCCAACACGACGTAGAACGCCCTGAATTTTAGATACCTGCAGAGGGTTTGTGCATGACCTCATGATACTGGCCCCTGTTTGGCCAGCAGACGATGTAGTTCCTCGTTCTGGCACGATCGGGGTGTGACCAGGGGGTACCCCCCCCCATTTCTAACAGCGATTTTCCAACAGGATCGCTGTTGGAAAATGGGCCAATTTTCTAACAAGCCGGCCGGAATCGCTGTTGGAAACTGCGCTGTTGGATTTTGGGCTGTTGGAAAATGCCATTTTCCTACCCGTGCCCAAATTATTTGTTTGGCTCAGAAAAGGACCCCCCCCCATATCCAATCCGGAAATATACTAATCACACCGTAAGACTCAGCCTAAACCTGATGTTGTCGCACGTATTGGATCGACTGCTGACTCCCTTTTCTGTTGGCGCCGGTATGTAGCACCTCAATCAACTGTCACCCTCCCGGTGAAGGGAGTGATTCTATGTGTACCGAGAAGTACTGTAGATGCATCTCGCTGCTTCTGCATGTTAGACTGCCGTGCACAACAACACTCGTGAAAACGCTGCTGTTGTCCTACATGGATCACTTGTGCGATATAGCAGTTCGTTCCATTGGACTACGTGATACTCAGCGTCATACATTGCTTGTGGCCCAGATTTGCTGGAGTATCTTGGATGGGAGAGGACGGATTACTGCTGTGCTGTGCTCCTAAAGTGTACCACTCGTAAGGGGTGGATTTTCGAACTGCGCCAACACATGTACATGTTGCCTGCTCTTCCCTCACAAAGCGTGGTGAACGCGCGAGAGTGAATCAAATCTCTCTCCCCTGACACAACAGTCGGGAAATCTCCGCGCTGTCATGATAACGTTTAGTGGCGTCGCCGTTGTGGTGGTAAAGTGGTAGCCTCGCGGTAGCAGTGTGGTATGTAGAGTTAGTTAGAAAACGATCCGACAGCTTCTTCCACGCCGACTTCGTCGACCCCTCTCACCTCTTGTTGTATTTCAATGTGCTGGGATCTGCTCGCCCCACCCAAAGACTCTCGCCTTGGCCCAAGGTTCTGTCTCCGAGGATCCCACCGTTTCCGGCGAGTGTCGCCGTGGACTCACTGTGCGGGGGCGCAGCTCGCAGGACTGAGAAGCATCCTGATGTACCAGAGAGAGCCCTGGGCCCTTCTTGTGCCTTCTGGTCGGCCGAAATACCCCCCGAAGTTCCCCCATCTGCAGGCCCCCCAGGTTCTGTTTGCTGTTTACGGTTTATGGTTCCAAAGCATGGTTCTGTACCGCACACCCACCACCCACCTACAACATACAACATACAACCATACCACACCGCACACTCTCAGGGTCTAGACACACGACCCTGCACCACTGAGGTCCACGCTGCTCACTCTCAAGCACAGCTGCCCGCGAACGCCTTCTCCATATCTCTCTCTGTCTCTGTCTCTCTGTAGGGAAATCACCGAGATGGGGTCCTCAACGCCCATGCATGCGATGCTACGCATCGTCGTTTTGTTTGTCGGGGCTCCAGCGGCTGTGGAAGGGCTAGCCGCCAAAGGCGTCTATTATTTTGACGACGAATGCGGTCAAGGCCAAGAGACGGGAACCTACTATCTTGCGTTTGGCTCCTACAACCCTGACCCGGAATCGAACACAAGTTCCCGAGGTGAGCGAAAGAATTGTGCCGGGTCCGCCCGGGATAATTCAAACTCCGACTATCACACAAGCTACCTCACTCAGTATCTCACCACGATGGGGGGTCTGTCGCCATAATAAATGGGACGAAAAAAAACACCAGTACTATGTAGAGGTTAAGGATTGGCCCCCCGCCCCCCAATGGGGTGAGCGGCCACATCGAGATGGATGACGGTGAGGGTTTTGGAGGAAGTTAAGAATATGAAGATGGAAGACGACACGGTAGGAGTGGCAAGAAGGGACGGTGTATGGACACGCAATGAAGACGCGAAGACGTTGGCGAAGAGCGAGAGGGCACAGGATGGAATTGGTAGCGGTCTCCGAGATTGACGCAGCAGCGAAAAAGCAGTGATGAAATGAGATTACAGACAGGAATGGTCGTGGTCGACCGTCGTTTCACTAGAAAATAGGGTACCCTCAATTTGTTTTTATCTAGAAACAGCTAGCCTCGAAAATATAGACTAGAGTCCCCAAAAAAACATTTCCTGCACAACATATGCATACACGTTCAGCCAAGCGCTTCTTAAATGATAAAGGCCGACACACGTCGCAAATGATTGACAGCAACGACCATAGAGCATACCGTACACGTCAGCCTAGCGCAAGCCAATTAGGGGTAGTGCAGGTAGCTGCAGGTAGTTGGTGCAGCTATATGGCTGGTGGGGCAATTTATGTTATCAGCTGCCGCCCCAACCTCTGTCCCACTGGTGGGGTACATAGCCTTTGAATACCCCGCCAGCTGCATGTCGCCCTCAAAGTCTCCAATTGACACACAAGCACCGGTAGTGTTTGGTACATTCATGCGCAGCGCACAGCAGCGGACAGCAGGTCAGGTGGCGAGCGGGTCAAGAATTCCCGCCACACAGCTCCAAACACGTCAGTCAGGTGGGAATCGAACACAGCCTTCTCTCTTCCTGCAGGCAGACTTCCTTAAAACAACATGAGAATCCCACTATATCTAACCCTACAAGACTCCAATCGACACACCAGCACCGGTAGGAGTGTTCGGTACATGCACACACAGCACACAGCAGCGGGCAGCAGGTCGGGTGGCGAGCACATCAAGTATTCCCGCCACACAGCTCCAAACCTAAACACGTCAAGTGGAATGGTCTACACGCCGAACGCTGTTTCTATCTTGTTGCAGGCAGACTTCCTTCAACACCGCGAAAATCCCACTGCTGCATCTCGAGCATTCAAATATGGTTCGTCGTCGCAGAAGGTATCCCATCCAGTCCTGGTCGTTGCCGTATGCGAACGTTGTTCGGTGCCTGGTCCACACTGCTGTAGTACTTTAGCCAAAAACAAAATCCGAGCCACATATTTTTTTATCCCATACTAATAGCAAGAAATGTGTCACGTCACGACGACCATCCTGTGAGTATGTAGATAACGTGATCCAGCAGTGTCCAGTATCCAAGGTTTCTGGCTATTGAGTAGACTAAATGCTGTACTATTGCATTGTAGAGTCGCACACAGCAAGTGTCGGTGCCTCTGGCCGCCCACTTTTGGCACATTGATCTTTGTCAGAAACCAGTCGGCTACGGAAGTCACCGGATTGGGAATTCTATAAGGCATTATCCTTTTTTCACTTAAAGATTAACTCGAAAAGTAAGCAGAAATGTTTTTCGGGCTCTCACGACGCTGCGTTCGTCCTCTCTGGACAGCTCACAGGCCTGCATTTCTCCAAATCTTCATTTTCCCGTTTTCCCGCTTTTTCCCGTTCATTTGCCGCTTTTTCCCGGTTTTTTCATCTCTGTCACGTTTCCACCCTTCCTTTCGCACGCCTCTCACACGGGGCCTTCATCTTCCTCTCTGGGTTGTCGCACACACATCCATTCTTCACACATCCAGTCTGCTTTTGCCCGTTGCTCTCCACTTCTGTATATGGTTCAACATCCACAACATTCAACTTTCCTTTTCGTTGCTTTTCAGTTCCGAAGCTTGACTACATGTCAGTTTCGTTCTGCACGAACGGTTAAATCGGGAATTGCCCGTCCCTTTCATCTGCTGCTGCTCTCATCCATCCACACATCACGTTTTACACCAGTCTCACTGTCTCCCCTCACACACCATCATCAGTCTGTCTCTCCCCTCTCGCATGGCCCAGCACCATCTGTCCTGGGTCTTTGGGCGCCTCATGTTCCTTTTATTCCACTTCTTCTCTTCGGAACGCTTTTCTTCCGAGTTTCCCGGGCGAGGGGCGGGGTTTATTCTCAGTTCCGACAGTTGACATACTGTCAGTCAGCTGCTCCACTATTTGAAACGTCGATGGACCCGTTGTGCACGGATTATCTACACTACGGGTTGAAACACAGGCAAGATGCGTCGTGGTGTGGCATCCTCTCAGCTCTTCCCCCACCTGCGGTCGTTCGTTCATTCCTTTTCAACCCAGCCTCTGCCTCTTCTTCCACATGTCGAGGAACATCTTCTCTGCGCAGACACCCCCAACCAAGCGCAAGCAGGTAGAAGAGTACACTACAGCAGTCTCTCTCCCCCCTCTCGCGTGTCCCACATAATAACTGCGCAACGATCTGTCTCGTTGGAGTTTAATTCACCTTCTCTTCGGGACGACTCTCTTCGAAATTTTCCTGGCGAGGGGCGGGGTTTCTCAGGAAATATACATGAACAGCAGTTCTGAGCGGGGCGGCGAAAGCCGCCAGACCACCTTGTACAGATTAGAGACTATTGTAGTCTGGACACCATAGCATGCACCTACGCCCCCTACTTTATACATTTTGCTCAAGGCTGGCGCCTTTTTGGCTGCCCGTGACCGAGCGCCTGTTTTGATTTCATATTTCGTATATGTTGTCCCGGCAGAAAACTGATTTGTGTGGTGACACGGGCGCTCGGTAGGGTATGAATGAAAAGTTTATGTCGAGACTTCGGGAAGCTATGGAAGCCTGTACCAAAATTCTCGTACTGAGAATTTCGACAGTGTATGAAGCCTGTACAGGTAGGGTATATACCGCCGGTATATGCCGGAGGCATGCCTCTGTACGTACCCTTGAACACACCTTGGTGTGTAGGGTAGCTCGGTAGGGTATGGAAAACTTACCGAAGCGTACCGAGATGGTAAGGTATGGAGATCTCACAGCTCGTACCGGGATTATCGGTAAGATATGTAAGGAATCCCGTACAGATCATACCGAGACGCTCGGTAGGGTACGCAGCAGCGGTGTATACCGTAGGTATGCCTCGCTACGTACCTTACCGAACACACCCTTGCAAGGTTTTCGGGAGCGACGTATTTCCCGAAATTGCAAGCACTCCGTCAATTACGGGCGGCCGTATCATTTTGGTATTATTTTCTGATGGTGTACCGCCGTCATGGCCACGTTTTGGCGCGGTTTATGCTACAGGGGGAATTAAACGCTCCGCTCCGTGAGAAGTTCTCCCTCTGGTAAACGCCCCACTCTCCGCCCCGTAATGTCTTCGAATAAAGGAGAAAATTTAACTTTCCACCCAGAGGTACTAGTCCGTGGGCACCCTGGTAAGTATCTCCCGGGCGTCCGCTTATTGGCTGGTAGTGCTCCATCCGATGAACGATACGCGGCTGTATTCGTACTGCACGTGAAACGCGAATGCTGGTTTGTGGAGCTCCTAGAAAATTCAGGCCTGCCAGCAACGGTCATAACATCCTGCATCACGCAGAGCAGGAATGCGATGTGTAAGATTGATACTGGCCTGGCCCACCGCAACGTTCTCGGCCACCCCCATGTGCAACCATCTTCGTCGATGAGTGGACTGACCATGCCTCTTTGCTCCTGTTGTCTTCGTCTCCCTCTGTCGATCCTCCGTTGTCAGAGCCTTTCAATGAATGCTATGTAGACACGAGCACGACCATACTGGACGGCCGGTCCTTAGTTTACACGTGCAACCTCTCCACAGGAGAAACCAAGCTCACTGTGTACGAGGACCAGGAATGCTTAGATGTTTACCTGTCAACTGGCGGCACTGGTTCTTGTTCCGTTGCCGACATATTCGACGATGACGATGGTGACGTGTGCCTCGAGGAGGAGGCCTGCTCTTCCAACGAAACCTGCACAGACGACGGTAAGTGGCATGTACACGGGGTACTAGTGCTGCTGTTCCGCGCAGCGGATGTGCCTTGAGTGCCGCTTTAGCTCTTTGAGTCTTGCCGCAACTCTTCTTACGGTGAAAAAGCTCATGCACGCATCTGTTTTCGACAAGCCTAGCGGTGTGAAAATCTCTTCGTCCTATGTAGTGGCTTGGACGCCTTCGTCTCGTGACAATCCCCTGGCGACCTTCGGCAAGGCTCCGCTCACGCGACCCCGACATGTCGCAACCGATGCCTCGTTCTCTCGTCGTCTCGCAGAGCCTTTTGCACTCTCGCCCAATGCCTTCAATGTGGTGGCTGCCCAGTACTCCGACGACAAGTGCACAGTTCCCACTGGTGTGGATCACGTGGTATCGGGGTACGATGTCAGCGCCCCTGGGTTTTCGACCGAGGGATGTTTTCCACCAGAATCGGATCCAGAGGTACCGGCCCCCAGCCTTCCATTCCTCAGCGAATGTCTCTCTGATGGCAGCGCTGTCATCCAGTTGTTCGGGTTGTCCGACCTCACTTGCAGCGGGGAAGTGCAACTTGAATACCATACCAACTTCACTCCCCACATGTCATCGGGGCCAGACATGCGCCGGATGGCGGACGCTGCAGACTCGTGCTACCTGGTTGGCGACTACCATTACAGGTAAGATGTCACGTCGAGGGAATCTCGATGCTTTCTTCCCTTCTACAAGCCTTTGGAATTGCTTGTTTTTGTATTTCTGGGTCAATGAAAACATTGGGGTTGACGTAAGCGTTCTGCGTTGTGAGGGCGGTGGAGAGCAGAGAGGCTTGAGCAACCGCCGTCAACACATTCGCTGCGTTTTTCGGAAGGTTCTGTGCGACGGTTGCGCTCACTCATCCGGTTAGTGCGCCGCCTTCCGGGGTTGCGCCTCCTCGCACTACAGTATGCCTCGTCCAGCATGAATGGGCGTTTGTTCCCCGCGAAAGATCTTTGTAAGACGTACCCGTCACTAATCACGGGGTTAGGGATATGGTGGATGAGGGTGTTGCATCTTCTCGGTACTCGCATATGGGCTTGCCTGAACAACCCACTTTGTCGAGGCGGTGGGAACTTTCTCCGGTGTCGTCCTCGGTGCTTGCCGGAATATAGCCGAAGATGATGTCAACAACGAACACACTTCTCGATATCATCTGGTGTCTAAACCGCAACCGCAAATATGCAAAATTTCACGGACGACGAATTTTGGCTTAGTTCGCCGTGTCACTTCGATATATGTAGCACCCTTTCCTACTCTTCAAGGCAATGGGAAGACTTTCCGTGGTCGCAAGCCAACCGATACTACGGTACTGGCATCTAACGAGAAAAAGCCTGCGCGTAAACCGCAACGCACGATAGAAAAAAGCTGCCAGACAGAATGACAAGGAAGACCTACAGAACCAAGTGACCTTACCTTGGACGCTTTTACGCCGACCAAGACATGCAGGTGAAGGAGGACCTCTTATGGCGAAATGCGGCTGAGGACGATGTCCTCATGGCACTTGGGATCCGGGGATTGTCATCTCACGTTATTTATTTTCACCGACCAGGCCAACCCCCTCTCCGCATAACAGGTGTGAAGGAGTTCTGTCCATCTGAAATTAAAGGCTAGACGACACTACCCCTGCGGCCGAACTATGCCAGTATTCTCTCTGTCGGGGGTGTTACCGATCAGGCAATCACTGCTCGTACTGCCATGTTACAGGTGGCGCGGGGGGTTAGGAAACGCGGACGGTCACAGGTCCACACGATGTAGGTCGAACGACGAGCGCCGGAGAATATCAAAACTGAACATGGACAGGTCATTTCTACACCATGAATGAGGTCAAGGTCGTTTCTTTGGGACAAGTTGGCTGAAATGGACAAAATCGTCGCTGTGCCAGCATGCCTCTTTCGTTTTGGACTTGAATTGTCGGATTTCGGCCAACCGTCCCCTTGATTGATGACTGCGTGGTGCTCTGACCATGCTGCCTTCCGTCATGAGCTCCTGAACATCGTTCGACGACACGTACATGCCCTTCCCGAGACCCACAATCTACGCGCAAATACGCAATAATGCGATCGACTTTCTGCTTCGGTGGGGACAATATGACTGGTTTTACATGTATTTTGTTCTGGCCTTGTTTCTCACCATGCCCTAGGCCTGTCTCCTGCACGCTGGACGCGGTGACCGTCGAAGGGTCCACTGCGACCCCATCCCCGGTCGAGCCAACTCCCTCCCCGACAGACGACGGTGCCGCCCGAGACATCCCTGGCGGCGTTGGTTCAAGTCCGGCCCCGACATCTTACGCTCCCACAGCCTCCGGCGAGGTGGCACCAAGCTCCTCCAGCCCGGTGGCTTCCCCGACCCCTCCGCCGTCTTCCGGCACATCGCCGTCGCCGGTGGCTTCCCCCACCCCTCCGCCGTCTTCCGTCACATCGCCGTCGCCGACACCGGGTGAGACGTCGCCGCCCGCGGCTTCCCTGACCCCCCCGCCGTCTTCCCAGACTACGCCGTCGCCGTCACCCACGTCGAGTGAAGCGCCCCTGGTGCCAGACACGGCGGTGACTGAAGCGCCTACCACCGGGGCGGTAGAATCGGCAACCAGCGGGGCGACGGCCGTCAGGATAGCTGGAATCCGTACAATAGCGGCGACATTGAGCTGTTGGTCAACTGTGTTAGTTACCCTGATGTACTGTACAGCTGATTAGGTCCAGCTTTCTTGGTTCAGGCATATTCTGACGGCATGTTGGCGTCGCTGTCAACATTTTGCGCTTCCGTGAAAGAGTTTACGTTCGGGTGAAAATAGGTCCGCGAGATCTTCGTGCCCAGAAGTGATACCTATGCGGTTTGGTGTGGTTTGTATTTTCGGTGTGGCGAAACCGCCTTGTTCCGATGTTCCGGTGGTCTTCGAAGAAAACCGGACATATGTCTCGGTGCTCTGGTTTTCCTGGCATCCCATTATTAATGTTGTTGGAACCTAGTGTGGGGAGCGCTGCCCTATTAAGAGGAGAGTTGCTTACACATCTCTGCCGTTATTGTGAGCTAGCAGAGAAGCGAAGATTCGCACTCCACACGTGTAGCCAGTATTGTACTGGACCAGTTTGCCGCTGGTCCACTTTCCAGCTTTTCGAGTGTCTCGCTCGGCTCGCTCGACGGAGACACTTGTCTTGTAGTGCATGGAACAGCTCCCTCGGAACACGAAATAAACGGTGCCACCGGGTGACAACTCCCTTCCCCGGGGCTCGTTTCTGCTTTGCTCAGAGTGAAATGCGTTTAATGTGTGAAGGATTATCTTGACAATTTTTGGGATTTCTCTTGCTTCTTTTGCCTACATACACTTCTGCCAGTCCCATTGTTGTAGTGATGTGCCGTCTGTCGGCCACGTTGTGAACCCAAGTGCAACTGTCGAGTACCCATTGATTGTTATTGTTCGAAGTGAGTGTACCACGTGAAGAATATCGTTGTTCGTGAGCTTGAATAATTATTTTTGTTTTTTCCCACTTGTGGTGCCTACGTGTATTGACGCAGTGCTGCCTCTTAAATGCTAAGGTTAGCGGGGTTGGGCCTGGCCGGCGAAACCCTGGGACCATGTAGTCCAATAAAGACTGCCGTAGCAAGGATATGGGATTTTTTTTGTTTTTGAATGAAACATTCAGTTTCACCCTACGTCTTGGCCTCCCCGCATCAAATGCACACCGCTGCGTTGTAGGTAGATGCACGTCGTGGCAGCAAGACAAGACCACAACAACACCGCTGCAGTGATTAAATGATGTTCTTGGACGCGACCACCAGTTTCCGTGAGAGTCAGTCAGCGTCATACACTTTTTGCACGTCGATGCTAAACACATCAAGTTGTTTGTTTGTGTTTTGAACTTGTGGTCTCACCATCCCGGGCCATCATGGAGGAGGAGGCCCCATACATGGGAGATTTTCAGGTTCTCCTCTTTTCTTCTGCGGTGCGTGCCTAAAATAGTTGTCAACAGGTTCTTACTCCTTTTCTCAGCACTCCCCGTGCACACTTCCACTCCCTTCGATTGGGGGCACAATACCCTCGAACGGGTAGTATTTTTGCGATTGGGGGCAAATTGCCCATCAGGGAGATTGCTCCAGTCAGCCGTCGCGGGAGACATGTTGGACGCGAAGGAGACAGGCAGGTAGAGCCCGTCGCTCCCACTCGACACGCGATATCCCCACGCCAAGTGAAACAAGCCGACGACAAGTAAACCTCATGATTCTATCGTTGTGCCGGAGTACCCATAACATCCATAGGCGAGGTTTACCACCGCCTGATTAGCACAGGTCATGCCTTATGGAACATGGCACCCCCCGCTGGACCGACTTTAAAAGCTCGATTGGGTAGGCGAGCTTTTTGAAAACGGTCGGGGTCTCCTCGGATATATGGACAGCTCTGATAAAGTCAACCATAAACAATGGTGTGGAGTGATGCCGTCTATACCTCTGCGTAGTAAGCCGGTCGCCACGGTGACAGTGGGTTTGGATGTAGCAAGTAGATAGAGCCTACGCATGAGGTCGAAAAACCTCGGGCAAGACGGCGAGACTGTCAAAAGAAAGTTCCGCCGCCCCTTCTCCTCCACTCTCAACATCCGCACATCCGCCCTGTATCGCATACATTCGGCGGAGCCCCCGAGAATCAGGTCTTGGCCTGGGTCGGTGACAAGTCAGTCGTAGTTGGCCACATCTTCGTGCTTGGCGCCCCCCCTTCTATCGCTAACCTCCCCTGGCGGTTCGAGGTAAGCACCTAACGAGAAAGGCGGCCATTTGTTGGCATTGTCGCTTGGAATATAGACGTGTGCTGCGAATTGTTTGCGATGGTTGTGTCGTGGTCGAGCTGCAACAGTAGTAATTCGGCATCAGCTGTTCGGCATGTAGTCTAGATGTAGCTGCGGCCGCGTTGCGGAGGATGACTTGTGACGTGTCACCTGCACGCTGACTTCCTGTTGTCTCGTGCTTTTGGCTGTCTTACGGTGTGAGGTGTCTTCTGCCTTAAACCGAGGCCCCCATGGTTCGGTGATGCAAGTACTCGATGAAACAGCCGCCGGTGTACTGCTGTCCAAGGGCGACTGGTCGGCCTGACGCAAACCGTACCCTTTCCGCTTTCGTTTGGTTCTCAAGGGTTGTTGTACCGTTCTGCCTGTGGCCCCTCTGTTTCCCAGCCGACATGTATTTGTGCCGAACCTGTTTTCGCGAATCATGGTTAGAGGAGCGTCTTTGTAGTGGAGGTTGCATTGCTCGGTGGTCGGGGGGGGAGATTTTCATCAGCAACGACTGCCGTTTTGCTTACATACAGCAAGAGTTTTCCAGAGCTTTTTCGGCCATTATGTCCGTAGGCTGCAGCACCGCCCTTGCTTTCATCCAGCTGCCTCCGACTCACGAATATGCACCCCTGACCGCCCTCGCGCCCGCCAACGTCTGGTTGTTTCCCACCCTGCAGATTCTGTTTCTGAAGCAGCTGATATTGGCGATTGCCGGGTGAAATTTGGCCGCATATCGTCTCTGTGGTGACCTCTTGACCCCGAACAGCTCTGGGAGGAGGCCAGTTATTCCAGCAGTTCTGTCGGCGGCAGCGCGAGCGGCGAGTCAGATCTGTTGCAACAGAGGCCCGCCGAACCGAACGAGTCAAGAGGAGCGAGGAAAGAAGCAGGACGCAAGAAAGGGAGCGAGGACAATGGCTAACCCATTTGCCAGGATCATCGCTCAGCTGGCTGTGGCCAGCGCTGGGATCGTGTCGAGAGCGTTCGTGTCCGCCTACTCCCAGGCCGTGCACAGTGAGTCGCCACAAAAATGGTATTTTTCCAAAGCATGGTTGTAAGCAAAACAGCAGCCTGTAGATCCGGACTGGTTTTGCGGCGTTTCTAAACGTGGCAACCGTGGCCTGCTAAGTCTCCCCCTCCGCCCGGGATTGACGTTGTCGCGTGAGATCACCTGCCTCTTCTTAAAAATGAGTTTTCAAAATCTGACGAAACCATTCGCCGCTGCTCTGATGTAGTTGTCGTACCTCCGTCGAACGGCGCGTACAAGTGAACACGATGGCAGCGATGTTTGAGACAGACCGTAGGTGTTCTCCGCAATTCTGTGCCCGCCAGCGTGGCCACTGCTGTACGGTCTTACACTGGAAACGGGCAAGTACCTGTCGTCCGTTCTTGTAACATCCACGGTTTTGCAGGTTTTTCTCAACGTTGAATGAAGGTCTCCGCGTTGTGACTATTATACTGCTGTATTGAAATCGTGAGGGGGGTTAAATGCATGGCGGCGATTTTCGAATATTTTCCTGTGGCGTTTCTCGCCTCCGTTCGCGAACTAATGTTCGTGTTGGTTTTATAACCTCACTTGCATGTGTGACCTGCAGCCCGATCCCGTCCCTGTGCACTACGAGCTTTTTTTAACACCCCAGCCGTGCTATTTACCTACGAAATGTATCTCACAGTTTTTGAATCGTGTTTGTTGGGTCTGTGGTAGCGTCGGAGCTTGCAAAGTGGTACTACGGCAGAGGCAGGGGATGGCGATCACGGGTGTGCAGGTGATACCTCATCCACCCTGCTTCGTTGCGCATTGTCGTTGGAGGGAACGCGGTGCGTTGCAGACGACTTGCTCCGTTTGTTCGTGGTGCGAACCGTTTACGCCGAGAACGAATCAGAGCACACCGGAATAGCCTACGCAGTGGCTGTGCGCAGTGTCCACCAATGAAACGAAAAGGATCAAGAATAAGAGAAATGGCGTAGGTGGACGGGAAGGCACTCGCGGGCTGTTTGCATCGTGTTACCATTTTTCGGCACGATGGCGTCGCGAGAGTCTTCAATGAACAGACAGCTGTCAAAGCGAGGGATTTCCCATTGAGACGGTGACCTCGCCGTTGTCATGAACATCACTACCCCACAAAGAAATAGTAAAACCGCCAGCAAGAACGACCTCGCCACTGCTGTTTTCCCACCCAACCTACCTTGACTGCCCCGCCCGTGTGATGCCCTTTTAGGTCGACCACCTTGCCCGTTGTTATGTTGTGCAACCGGGGTTGTGACTCTAATACTGGGTTTGTGAAATCGTTGGCCGGTTGATGCTAACGATTCTGCAAAGGGATCGGCGATCAGCCGCTCGTCGTATTTTTGTGGTCGATTTTTGCTTGTCTTATCGACCACCCGTTGCGTTGTCTGCAGCCTTTTCATCTCTTAGTTATGCACGACCTTCGAATTGAACGTTTCGCATCGTCCGTTTCGTCTGCCCCTATCTGTGTTTTATCTCGTGCTCGACGCACCGCGGCGCAGATGCGAGGACGGGTACCCTGGAGAGTGCGAAGGCCATGTCGAGAACGAGCAAGCTATCCACCCTCGAGGCCATGCAGATCCTCAACCTGCAGAAAGGGGAAATGAAGCCAGATCTCATCAAGCAGGTACCTGCGTCCCTTTGTTTCCAGCAATGCTAAATTCTGGCATGTGTGGTCTTGGCATAATAGTCTGAAGTGTGCGATGAGTTGGCGTTCCGTGTTCTACTGCTGTGTTGCGGGATCGGTTAGCGTGTAAGAGGGCGGGAGGCGGGGGCTAACTTTCAGAACGATTTACAATGGAACGCCAACCATCTCAACAGAGAGGGCACGTGTGGGCATCGTCGTGGGGCACTCTCGATCGAATATCTCATTTTTACGTATTCTGTTCTGCTAGTTCTTTAGAGCGTTGGAGCCGGGTTCGATGCAGCCCCATGAGACTAGACCGTGGCAAATACTTGTACGCTTGAAGTATGCAAGAGATCAAGCCACCGCGCGGCTGTGCTTTTTGCGCACGATGTGCTTGTTGGTTCAGCCCGGGCCTCGCGCCACCATCGAAGACTCGAGTGGTGTTGGGGCTGTTGTTTTCTCCACGTGTAGGTCGTCCGTACGATACAACCTGTGAACGAATTTCCATCTATGCTGGTATCTAATCCCCTCAAGAAGCCCGTTCCACATTTCACGGAATATGATTCTCTGGTCCGCAAGAATGACATAAAGCCACCAACCCTCTGCTGATTATTACCCCCAATTTTTCCAATCTTGCACCACAATACATACCGGCCCGTTGCTTCAGCCCTCACCGCCGTCGCCCCACTCCCGCTTTTTTCGCCGCTGCCGCGACCATATTATGCCCGTCTACGATGCCTCTGGCGCTGGCGTCGATACCGCCTGTGCTGCACGCGTGGAATGCCTTCTCCTGCCTTCGTTTGGCCGGGGGCTCGGTCGTGATGCTGTGCGTCGTGGCTCCTTTTTGCGTCCGCACGCAGAGATACGATCAGTACTTCGGCGTGAGTACTTGTGCCCTGTGGATCTTGCTGTGATGGGTAGAATCGTGGGTAATCTCGTACAATGCGCCGAGAAACCGTTATCGCTTCATGTGCATGACCTCCCATTGGTGTGATTGCCGCTGCCGCTGCTGCTGCTCTGGTGCCATGCGGAGTGATATAATCTCTTCGGGGTCATGTACATGTCGCGACTTTAATCCATGCGTAGGGTTAATGTCGTCGAAGAACTCGGTTTCTTAACCCCTTTGGGTCTAGGCTGGACTGTCAGATTTTTTCTTTTGCGCCAAAAACAAAATATTAGAGCGAGAGCGAGAGAAGTGCAGAGAAAGACACCAGTGTACTTCTGCACACGCAACAGCTATCTCCACCTGTAGGCCATGAGGGAAGCCGGCGACAGGGTGGTAGCCACAGACAGGATCGTAGAAGGGTTGATGGGTGGTCGCGCTGCGGTCAGTAGGTATGTAGACTTTGAAATGATCAGTCGTCTAGCTGGCTCAACTAGTCTATTTTCGGCATATTGTAAATGATCAGTCCTGAGAGGGTAAAATGATCAGTGAAGACCCATAGCTGGTATTTGTACTTCTGTACTTCTCTGTTCTCTGTCCCCCCCCGAAATGTGCCCTGCCAGCTCTCTAGCACTCCTGTGTTTTTCAAACAAGCACATTCACCAGCACACTAGCACATACCTGTACCTCGTGGTTTCCTAGGTTCGGGCAAGGGTATGTGTGGCGCCACGAGTGTGGATGTGTTGCTGATACATTTTACTCGTCTACAGCAGTAGTAGTAGTGTTGTTGTAGCGTTTGTTGCAGCTGCTCACACAATGGCTGCTGGGTCTTGGGAACGATTTTCAAATTGTTGGGAGATGCAGCATACCACGATATCATCGATATCTGGGCTTCGGCAGGGCTTGCAATACCCCTCCGTTTTGCTGCCCTCTGCTCTTTGCAGCAGTGGCTACGTTCGGGCGAGTGTATGTGTGGTGCTGCGAAAGAACATATGTATGTATGTATGTATGTATGTATGTGTGTATGCACACACGTTCATGTACATACGTTGAGAGATTCATGATTTGGCATTATTGATTGGCCCCATTCCCGAGACCTTGCTAATACCCGCTGTCACTGACGTCTCTTCATTGGTCAGCCGGTTAGCGCGGGTGCTAATAATCTAGACACACCTACCTGTGGACTTGCCAATACACAGCGCGAAGGGCTGCAGGGCGGCAACTCCACGACTTGCCACTACACCAGCATTTGCAAATGATCAATCAATGATCAGTCAGAACGCCTGAAGACTCAAAAGGGTTAAAGCGTGGTGCCTCTCTTTCTTCGTCGCGGTAGGAACCCAGCGAATATTGTCCAGGTGTAGCAGTACATGCTGGTTACCCCAATGCATGAGATTGAGCTCCCTCGCTCCGGTCCTCGCCGTCTTTGCAACCCCACCATGCAGATCAACGACCCAGACAAGGGAGGATCGTTCTACCTCCAGTCCAAGGTTTTCCGAGCCAAGGAGGCGTTGGACGAACAGCTCGCGCTGCAGGCGAAGCAAGCGTCGGAGGAGGCGGCCCTGAAGGCCAAGGCGGCAGCCGGCGGTAAGGGAGGGGCGGGAGGGGCGAAGGCGAGACCGGCGGCAGGGGGCGCCCGAAGGCCTAGCGCTAACCGCCGGAGATGACAACCTTGGGGTTCCGAAAAATGTGTTTTTTGTTTGTTTGTTTCCCTCCCTTGTGGGAGGGGTTCGGGGTTGTCTTGGAGGGAGAGCGAGAATGGCGAAAAATGGCGCAGATCTTTCCTCAGGATTGTCACTGCCCGCTTATACTTTTTTTTGTCTTGTCTTGGGGGCGCGCGAGGTGGCGGCTGGGAAACCCTCGCGCGCCTTGACCTGGCTACGTTTTTCGACAGTTGGTGATATCTCATGTCGTTGGTTCGGTCCTGCGTGAGACTGTCTTACACCGAGGTTGTCTTTGCTTTCGAGGGCCGGGAGAGGCTCCATGCTCTTGCCGGTACATGGTGCTTCGCCGTCTGCGATTACAAATCGGGAAGCCTCTCACTGAATGTAGGTGCACGGTGGTTCTCAACTTAACCGTCGTCCGACGCGCTTGTGCATGCTTTGAGTTGTGGAGCCCACCTGTGGTATCTGGGTATTCCTCCAACTATCTCGACGTTCTTTCGATACACATATGTATCGGCGAATGGGTTTGACGTTGCTTTGCTTCTTGGAACGCTCTCTGGAAGAGATGTCATAAATCAATTTCTCTCGCTCGGTTTGATGTAGGGATGTAGCCCTGCAGGAGGACTGGAGGGTCTTCGTGAGACGAACATGCCGTTGAGGCGTCAAAAATCTAGGTTCTGTCCGTACTGACTTTCGACCGACCCTTTTTGTCGCAAATGGTACCAAAATGGTGTATTTCTCATCGCGCAAAGTGGCGGAACCTCCTGACGTTTGAGTCATGGGTTCGACTGTCGGCGCAGTTACAAGGACCGGGGTTTGCCTCACAATCGCCCAAAGAAGCGCAGAACGCAGTACTCTTGGGTTTGTGCTGAAACGTGTAGTATCCGACTTTACCGTCACGAGGGAGTCGTTCACGGCTGATGGAAGACGGAAATATGTATCTCCTGTGTGGCGTTTCTCCTTTGTGACCCCGGCCAGCGCGTCCAGAGATTGTACCGAATGGTGTGATTATCCATTAGATTTCCCGATGGCATTCACTCCATTATTCTACTACGCGAGTATCACACCCCCTGACATACGTTCACTCTTGTTGACAAGTACCGGTATATTGGGCTTGCACTTTTTCAGCGCCGGCCCACAATTGGTGATAAAACTGACGAGAAAACTTCCAACGTAACATGTTTTCAGTGAATCTCGCGCCAGAACCTGGAAGCGTTCGGTCTATTGGGATTGGTGCACGAACAGCGCGTGAAGGGGAGCTGCAATTCATTCCTTCCGCCACTACCACCATGCCTTACCTGGGGGGTTCCCTTTACGCCGCATATCCCGTGTGAAATATGCATTTTCATACGAAACGCGCTCATCGTCGTAGGCTCGACTTGCACCATTTCGATTTCGTTTTCTTGTTGCCGCCAATGAGATCCGCGCGTTCTCATTTCACTACATTCAACGAGCGAGGTAAGTGATACGTCAATGCACAATAGCTGCACAGAATGGCCATCCTCGCACTTCATTACGATCAGTGATCCTAGTCGCAATCTGCTTTACCTCGTCTTGTCTCCTTCGCCAGGCATACAATTTCTACATACTAGACAGCTCGATCAACCCGTACCATGTGATTGTTCTTCCCGTCCCGATCAAAGTCTCACACACCATCCCCGTCAACCAAAGATTTGGCGGAGATTTGACCCCCGTATGGCCATGCTTCATGCCATCCTTCCTAAATCTCACGGGCTTCCGACGTGCTGTTGACTTCCACAACGAACGATATTCCCTGCTTGTCCAACGTAGAACGTTTCGGGTTGCGGTGCGCACTCCTTCGTACTGTACACAGTTCATTGTTGGCGAATCGACAAGGGTCCCACAAAAAACCCATGTCGGCAATCCACGTTGGTAAATATTCATTCTGGGTTGTACTTCGATCCCTCGGCAAGTTGCGAGCTCTGCCGGGGTCATGTCGATGTCTATCGCCCGATTCGTGAACTTTAAATAATTCGATATCTGTTGGGGTGGTGAATGGAGCTGTTGCACCTTCTCGCGAAGGTTCAGGAATGAATGCATGTATCACCGCGAAAATAAATCGGTCTGTGCCGCATCGCGTCGGGGCTACCAGGCAGCCAAACATTTCGTATGCGTAGCGATCGAAGCTCAGGCGGGCTCTTATTCAGACGGCCGCATTGAAGACATACCAGCCAGCTCCAGACGTCCAACAGGCAAACCATCACGTGCATCATCTATCGGGAAGGCGACAAAAGGCAAACACGGTGGCGGAATACCGTCTCTCATTCCGTGCGGTGGTAGCATGCAACAATGTCACGAGGGGCCCAGGAAAGAATGAATTGATCGTCCTGGAGTGGGAGAGGGAATCTATCATCATCACTTGCTGTAGTTGCTGAATCCGAGCAAAGTTGTGGTCAGGATTCCTTGGGGGTAGCTATGCTGCCCTTTCGAGCCGAAATGGGTTTTGCCTGAGATGGGTTGCCGGCTCCGCCTATTCTATTCAACACCAATCCTTTTGGTTTTGATAGGCGTACAAACGGTGACGGCGGCGTTACATTGTTTGCATTGAAGACGAGGTGCGGGCTAGACTAGTGCGCGGAGGTCAGAGGCATTGTGCATGAAATGACAGCAACATTTATCCTGCAGGCTGTGGATGTTGACAATAGGCCCGTATCTTTTCTCGAAGAGGAGTTGTTGACTATTTATGTCCTAATTGTTCCATGAGCTGTTTCGCGCTCTCTCGACGACGTGTCGCGTTTTGAGAACGTGCGTACGCAGCAATGACTGATGGAGCACCCGATTGTTGTTGTTGTTGTTGTTGTTGTTGTTGTCTTCACATTAAAAACCGTTCCGATCTCTCTCTACCCAGTACCTTCGTATGTCCGTACTGATCCAACACTCGACGCGGTCGATTCCCGTGGTCACAGGTTAACTTACCCTAAAAAGGTACACTCAAATAAACTGGCCCCGAGGGGTCCGCAAGTCAATAGAAATCAACGACAGATATTCTGGGATCCTCCGCTCTCTCTTCACGCTATGCGGGGTATCAACTGAGATTAGCAGTCACTATCTATCATGGGCCGGAGAGAAAGAGGCACACTCCCTTGGTTCAATCTTGGTACTTCACAACGCAAGCAGAGACAAGTCCATCTGGCACAGAAAAAGAGAGAAAAAAAAAGAGAGAAAAAAAAAAAAAAAGGACAAAGAGAAAAAAAAAAAAATAGAAACCGTAAGGAGAAGAGAAGACAAATGAAAATAAAATGAAAAAATGAAAAAAAAGGGCGAGGACAAAGAGGGACCAGGCCGAAAATAACAGGAAGTATGAGGCAAAACAAGGCACACGGTGGAGAGACCACTAACGAACAAGCAAACACGCAAACATGGCCACCAACCAGCGATACATTGTAATGGTACGAAATCACTACTACTGGGGGGTTGGTGCAATGGTGCAGCGTTGGGGGGGGGGGGGAATTGGCGAAAAGAACTTCAATCCGGCACGTGTCGTGCCACTCGGTCCGTCTCTTCTCGTTTGCTTTCTTCCCTCGCCGTCTCGTCCGTCTCCTGCCCCCCTCCCGCCCCATTGGTTGTTGGCTTGTGGTTTCGTTTGAGCGCTCGTTGTCGGCTGGCCTCTTCTTCCTTCTCGTGCCAGGAGGTCATGAACCTCTCAGCTCCCTGCAGCACCGCCGCATGCCAGGGTACTCCCCCCTCCACCTTCGCGGCTTCCGTCCACCTTGACTTCGGTGCCGTGTCTTTCGGTACGGGAATTCCGAGACAACTTGGGTCGGTTTTCGTAGATCCGTGGTCGGCCCCGAAGGCCTTCAGGTCGTCGAGCACACACTTCGGCCAGTTCTGTTCCTGTCCCCCCCTACGTGGCTTCTCCCCCCCCGCCAGCTCGCCGAGCATCAGTCGTTTCGGGAGTCGCCCGTCCGGCTGCCTTGCCAGTGCTCCCGCGAACAGTAGGCGTCGTTGTCGGATCGTGGCTTCAACGCTCTGGCATTCGACCCTCTTCAGCGTCTGGGCGTACGAGCGCTGCCGGTAGGTGTCTTTCTTGCGCTTGTACCCGATAACTCGAAGGAGCAGTCGGTGGTGTGTCGACCGCAGCGTCTGATAGTGGCCGCTGAGTGGTGACCATGTCATGCAGCCGTACAGCAGTGCCTCCATCGCCTCCGCCTGGAGGAGGCGGATCTTGAGTCGGAATGGCGCTTTCGGTCTGTCGAAGAGCTCCTGGCCATATCGCATGAGGCACGCCCACGCTCCTCTGCTCCTGTAGCTGATCTCCCGTGTGAGGTCGCCATGTTCGTTGACGAGGCCACCGAGGTACCGGAACTCGGTCGTCTGGGCGTATTTCTGTCCCGCTGCTTCGATAGTCAGTGGTGGAGGAGGAGGCGGGGGGGACTGGGATGTTGCAGTCGGCTTGTCCTTCGCGCGCATCAGGAGCGTCTCCGTCTTCTTCTCCACGACACCGTTAGCCCGAACTCTCCGAACACCTCAACGATGATGGTCATCATTCTCGCCAGTCCTTCTGCAGACCTCGATACGACGCCGGCATCATCGGCATACAGCATCCCCCATACTGCCCTCCGTACTCGGTCAAGGGGTGTCTCCTTCCCCCCCCCCCGCTTCCGTCTTCCCCTCCTCCAAGCACACCAGATTCCGCAGAACAACATCATCCTCGCTGAATCGGATAACGACGACCTCGAGGACCTCGGCGAAGAAGATGTTGAACAGCAGTGGGGATAGCACACATCCTTGTCGCACACCCTGTGTGACGAAGAACCAGTCCGATAGTTCTCCGTCGTCCATGCGCACCCGGGCCCGCATTCCATCGTGGAATTGGCGGATGACTTTGATTAGCTTCGCGGGAATCCCGGCCCTGGCCAGCACCTTCCATAGCATCTCTCGGTCCACCGAATCATACGCCTTCATTCAAGTCGACGAAGCACATGTAGAGCGGTATTTTCTTTCTCCGCCCCAGCTCCTGGAGGCGACGCACGACAAACAGCATGTCGACGGTGGATCGCCCGGGTCGGAATCCGCACTTTTCCTCCGGGAGGATGTTGTTGGCTTCGCAGAAGGCGCTTAGACGGTTGGTGATGATCTTGATGGGAACCTTGCCTACGTGAGATAGTAGCGAAATCCCCCTGTAGTTGTTACAGTTGGACCGGTCACCCTTCTTGTACAGCACCTTGATGGTTGCGTCCTTCCACTCTTGGGGGATATCTCCTCCGTTCCACACCTTGACGAGGATGGTATGGAGGTGTCTCAGGACAACGGGTTCGTCGTCATCGATCTTGAGCAATTCGGCAGGGAGGGAGTCATGGCCGGGTGCCTTCCAGTTCTTGAGGCCTTTCGCTGCCCGTGCCACCTCCTCGAGATCTGGCACCTCTCCCAACCGTTGACTGTCACGTGTCGCTGGCCGCTGCGTCACTCGTTCGATGATGTCTGGGTTCAGGGTGGGGGATTTGGTGTTGAGTAGGGTGCTGAAGAATCTCGCCCACCGTTGGAGGATGTCGTCCCTGTTCCGGACCCGATTGTGCAATGTTGTTGCCCCAGTTCGAAGGCCAACTTCAAGTGCTGCAGGTGAGCCTGTACGTATCTCGTACCGACCGCTGCAGCTCGGCGTGGCAACTCACTTGTCTTGCCGCTTGACTCTATTGTACGAGAAATGTACAGTAGCTCTGAGTACGCAGGAAGCCCGAAGGAGAAGAAGATGATGTGGGGAAACGTAGCCTCTTGATGAATGGATACCAGAACGAACATTGGGAAACAGGGGTGAAATCAGAGAGGTGGATATCTCTCCAGAAAAAGGCAGAGGGGAAGATAACGCCAAAGAGGCAGAGTGAGAAGACGGGGCGAGGGCGCGCTGATCCTCGAAGTCATAGAACCTCAATTATCCAGCAACGTCAACCGATCACACGGGTTCCGAATACGGTACTGGTGAGCTACGATCGCGTTGCTGGCAAAAATGCCTTCGTTCGACATCATGCTCTCGAAGTTGCCACGTATGCACATCAAGTTCTGAACGAGCAAGCATACGTGATTGCCTGCACTGCCGCACGACCAACTGCAGAATAGACTGCAACAACTGAACAATAGCACCTTTCATTGGGATGCTGGGCGCAAACGAACAGTGATTCTTGCCCGTTCATTCTTCTTCACACGCAATTTTGAGATATTCACGATGGTACACATGCTTTCACACACACACCCAAGTCTGAGCGACGTGCATATAATGTACTACTTCTGGAAATCTAAACTATGCATATTCTGGATAACGAACGTAAAATATTACCAATTACCTTCTTCAAGGCTCCATAATCTGAGTATTACAAACCACACGAAAACCCATCTGGGACATGGGGTAGCAACATTCCCACGGATTTATGCTGACTATGTGCCTACATATATATGCATTACTGAAACTACGATACATACATGTAGTTCCAAATATTCCAATACAATCAAGGAAAGAAGCCATGGTTCCATTTAGGTTCCATTACGGCAGATTCAACACCCTGCGTGTCTACTGTTCGCCACATCGTGAATGATGACGCCACCCGCGGCATGTTCCCCGTGAACCTGCCGCAACTATCCGACGATAACGCTGCTGTGGGGGGGGAGGAAACGAAAGCAACGGGTCCCGGAACGGAATGAAAACTTGTTCGGCTGCCAGCAAGAAGTGATCTTCCCGGAACGGAATGAAAACTTGTTCGGCTGCCAGCAAGAAGATCACGTATTTACACGCCTGTGCCTAAAATAAATGGAACTACAACCATGGACGGTTCTGGCACATAGAAGTTGAATTTGTTCCATCAGTGACAAGTCAGCGGTTGACTATTTTCGTTAGTCGTGTGTTTCGAAACCTTCAACATGTTCACTCCACGAAGGGTCACTCCCCTCGCCGGCACTGCTATCCTCACAAAGAATGTTTCACTTTTCTATATTCAAATGCAGAAGATCTTACATTGACGTGTAGTAATATTTCACATTCAAACTCGTTGTTCCGTCAACCGTACTTTGAATCAAGGTATCCGGGATCTCAGGGAAAGAAAACTCCTTGAGGCCGTCTGGGTTTGGAATCCGCGACAAACGTTCTTATGAAGCGCTGACTGTGTCCATGGGCATCTGCGATCTGAGGCAAACCGAGATGTGGTTTTACCCTCCCGCGGAGTCTGTCCCCCGAGGTCACAGACCTGGGATCTTTCGCGACACCGTTCCGTCACAATGAAAGCAGGAATGGGTTGCTGGTGCCGTCACCTTCGAAACAGTGCGGATCTCGTCGCCCGTAGCCTCTGTAAGGTACATGATGATTTCTCTGTTGAAACAAGGGAACCAACCAAAATGAGGCGGAGATCAAACAACGAAAGAAGCCAAGTTCTACCGAAAACACCGAGGCCAGGGAGAGACTATCCACGGTACGCCCGACGTTTCCTAGGCTAGGGGCACACCCCTGATAGGTCAAGAAGGACTGGCTACACGACAGCATTCAGTGTGGCTCGTTTGTATTCAATAGACTACAGAAGATGCTTAGCACCAAACGGAAGCCAATGACCTGGCCGTGCTTGCCTCGAGGCCATGTTCTTTCGCCAAGTAAGAAAAATTCCAAAGTTTCTAGACGCTAGGCGTACCGCGTAGGAAAGTTATGTCATCGATCCGATGTACAGGGTCCCCCCACTCATATCGTAGGATGACTCCGCCGGAACAACCTCCAAATTATCAGAAGCGGAACTCTTCGCCCCAGCGTAGATGATAAAAAAATCGTGATCAATGGCGAGAACAACCCAACCCTAGCCTTGAACCAAAGAATGTTCAGCGTCGGTTTGGGTCGTCGAACACCGGCCAATCCACACCCACGCCCTGTTTGCAGGAATCTACCGATCCCTGAAATATGAACAATAAACAATTACGGACACGCTGTGCCCTTCGTCAAGGGGCGGGAAAAACTAGACGAAGTGTGCGACGCACGAGCAGATCGTGGTGGATTTGTTGCTGTTGTTGTCTTCATGTTATAAACCGTTTCGTTCTCTCTCTGCCCAGTACCTTCTGTCCGTACTACCAGTCAAACACTTTGACGCGGTCGATTCTCGTGGTCACAGGTAAACCTACCCAAATGAAGGAAAATGAAAATAAAATGGACCCGAAGGGTTGGCAAGTCGACAGAAATCAACGACAGATTAGTCTAGGACCCTCCGTTCGCCTCTACACGAGGTAAAGCATAGACTGGAAAAGTAGAAAGAAAAATAAGGAGAAAGGAAGAAAAGCAGAGAAAAGACAGAGAAAAGGGAAACGCCAGAACCACCGACCGTTGCGACGAAAAAGCAAACCAACACAAGACAAGACAAGACAAAACGGGCCACCCGAGACAACAAAGGCACGTCAACGCCCGTGGGAGGTTGGTGCAATGGTGCAATAAACACGATAAAAATTGGAAATAAAAAATTGAACAATCTTGGGAGAGAAATAAGACCAGATAATAGGGCCGCAGTTTGATGCCGGATTCGGTCCAACACACAGAAAGGCAACCACACATCAACATGAAACACGGACGACCGGTGGGGGGGTGTACTCATACTCATAGTCGTGCATGCCGTAGTCGATAGACCATTGACCTCTCATCCCTACAAAGCCGGGACGGAGCACGCCGGGTTCTTACCGGACCAGGCTCTCACATCGCCAAGCGCGACCGGGGGGAAAGACAAACACAATACGGGAAGCCACGAGCAGTTCTCGGGTGTGATCCTTGCCATATGCTCTGATCGTTTTTCCGTGCACCCTCGTATCGTCCAGACCTAAGGTCATGCACGGGACTTGCCTCTTCTGTTTTTCTCATTGTGCGCCCCACCCCTCCCAAGCAGCCAGGACAGGTAGGTGCAACCTTATAAGCCCTCAACCCTTTTCCCCGCCATCCAATACAAAATGTGCCGTAAAACAACGGACTACATGCACTGGCAGAGGTCAATACCTCGTATCTCGCATTCCTCATGAAACACTCGCCTACGCTTGAAACGTTGGGCACCAAATATTCATCCAAAACGACTCCAAAGCAGGGATATCGGGAAACCACTTCCGAACCCAGCTGCTGCGTCGCCCGCGGGCAAGAACGGGAATAAAACGGGAAAATTCTGAGGCTGCTCCACCGAATTGGTCTCAATGCGCCGCCCCCGACATGGACAGTCAGTATTGCAACCAGACATCAAATTTCAACACACGAAATCACTACCGCTACCAGAACTAGGGAGCTTTAGCCCCCTTCAATGCTTGACGAGCAAGAACGCCTTCTCGGGTGGAGGTGTCGAAACATCTGCAAAAAACGGTCAACGCATATCTATCAATGGGCCCATCCAGACAGAGATTGGGCCAGCAAAACTGTCCATGCCGTCAAACAGATATGCTTCACAACTACACAATGAAACCTGACATCCAAACAAATACTAGACAACGGGCAAACACAGAGAGAAGCCCAAAGACTCGAGTAACCAAGCATTTCGATAATGTCGAGTAAGTCCACGACGGAACAGCCTAATATTTTCACGATCTTGAGAAAGAAAAGCGGCCCAGTCGTAGAACAACGAACGCCTCGGATGTGTATGTCACACTATGTTACGTTATCCAATATTCTCATTATTTGGGTTCTGTTGGAAGCGTCGATTTGTTTTTCCGGCGGGTCACTCGTGCACGTATGGCACGTGTCATGTCACACAAATTATCCTGCCTGGTACCCTCGGCCATGCATCCATTTTCTTCTGGACCAATATTGGGGGAGCTCTCGCTGGCTGGTGATTCCCGAAGCCAAGCAGTCTCAACACGGAACTTCACATGTTGATATACATCCAGTCATAGCACACATACGTCATACTCCTTCGTGGTACGCGTCCATCATCCGGCCAGCAGAAGCAGGGGACGACCCACCATGATACCGTCGCTGCCTCGACGACTCTTCCTGGCGCGTGTGCCCCCTGCTTGCTCCCTCGGGCCTCAACAGTGACACGTTCCCAAGAACAAGTCTTGTTGCAGCCAGCTGCACGTAACCAAAGGTAAAACGGCATCATCACCCAATGTGGATGCCCTTTTCCTGCAGAATAGATCGAAGTGAGAGCGGCCGGGAGTGAGGACACAGCACACGAGCCTCGGCACAGTAACTTCAATATTCAAGACGATGCGGCTGTCTGCAACGCGCGCTGCGCCATGACTGCGACGAAGACAACGGCGGCTCGATGTAGTGAAAAGCAGCCGGCCAAACAAGGTGTTGGGAGGCGTTTTCATTCGACACGCATTAATCTTTCTCCCTGCATTGCACGTGAGAGAATGTCTTACCCGGCGATGCTGCCCACACGGCCCCACCGACCGCATCATGATCGGGTCATGAGCCACCTCCAGATGGAATGGCATATTTACAAACCTACCTGTGCGATAAACTTGCTGGCCAAGTGCGACCACGGAAGAGGGAATTTCCGTTGGAAAGAGCCCCATTTGTCCCAGCCGAGACGCGTGTGTCGACGAAGACACGAAAGCACGCGAACGACTACCTGCACCCTTACCATCAACTGAAAACCACGGGATGACATCACCGGCGCTCTCCGAGGGCCTAAAAACGACAAGGGCAATACCCCCCCTGAAACCTCAACTCACATCACAATGAGGCCATTCGAAGTTGTCGTAGACGTAGGGCACCTCGTCCCCATTGGGGTCCAGCAGGTGGTACAGTTCCGCGTTGGTGTAGTACTTCTTCGGGGATAACGCCATCCCTCCAGTAACCCTCCCCCCTCTCAAACCAATCCCTGTCTCTTGCTGGCCGCTGCCAACCCCTCCTTGCCTCGCCGTGCCTCCGACCCCCGCAAGGGACGACGCCTCCAAGACCGAAGAAGAGGCGTCCCTGGATGATGCAAACATGTCGTGAAACGGCAGGGTGTCGCCCGGGTTGTGTCCGAAGCAGACGGACTCGGAAGGCACCCAGGTGTCGTCGAAGGTGTCGTCCTGCAGCCTGCGAAGTTGCCAAAGCCTTGACGACGAGTGTGGGTCGAAGTGGCAGGACAGGCAATGGTGATCGGGCGTGGAAGTCAGGGGACGCCGCAAGAGTGAAGCGGGAGTTGCGCCTCGGTCGGGGGGTCTCAAACTGTCGAGCAAACAGAACGGTTACGCACCCGCAATTTAAGCTTCTCCATCTGCATGCTACTCGGGGCAGCATCATCACCTGAGTAAAGCTCCACTGCAAGCAGCCCGTCTGGCTTACCGGATAATACTGCGCTTGGATGCCACTTTTCCAAGCGGCGTCGGGTGTCAGCCGTGCTGGCGAAGCATAAGTTTGGCCATCAGCAAGTGGCAGTAAGGGGTGAGCCCGCCTCCGGTCCAACCCCCACCAACCACAAGGTTGTCAAAGCCTGAGTCATATCCCACACCGTACCGTACGGCATAGTTTCAACCCACTACCACGCTTACCGCGCTTACCTCTCAATGGTGGGGTGAATGACCCAGAAAATGGGGTCTATGGTGCTGGTCGCCTCGTAGAATGTTCCGACCACGGAAGGGGTGCACATGACGCGAAGTGCTTCGTGGAAGATGTCCTCGGACTCTTCTGCCGTGTAGCCCGCGAGGGTACCCTTTCGGTGGTGGAGGTGTGAGAGAGGCGAAAGCAGCGTGAGCGACCATTCGCGACCATTCACTTCTTGAGCAAGGCGACCCTCGGCGGTTGCTCCTCACCACCCGCTTTGCCGATGACATGCTCAAGACCTCTCGGCTACCGAGAGAACAGCAGCAGCGACTCGTTCTACCTTTTGTTGCGTCCGACCGCTGCACCGCGGACAACACCCGCACCTTCCCCGCGTCCGCCGCGGGGCTAGACCAACCACCCGAAAAACTACTCTCCTCGCACGCTTCCGGCGCGCGCGCGCTTGAGACTGTCATGGGTTGACACATACCACAGAAAAACCTGGTGTACCGTGGCTACGCGGCTGACTCTCTGGTGCTGGTAAAATACGTGTCTCTCACCTCTTGTGTAGCTGCATCAAGATTTTCGATCAGCTTGAGGTGTTTGTCGTAGAAAAACGACGATCCGGACAGCAGCCCCGCATCTTTCAGCACCTGCGGGGACGGACCGAAATGAATCGCGAAAGACCGGGGTGCGGGCAAAGGAAGATGAATGGTGGAATAGCAGATGGCACTATAGGAGTCTTAATTGGCGTCCGTTCGAAAGGGGCACGAAACATCCAGGGCTGACACGTCCGAAGGAGAGTCCCAGGCAGTCCGTGACGTGGGGAGTGAGAAGTAGGTTGGCCGGACATGGGCAGGGGCGCGTGTGGTAGAACGGGAAACTCATCGCAGCAGCAAATGATCATTGGTCAACACTCACTGCGCGCGTCCATACGGAGCAAGAATTGGTGAGGAGTTCACGGTGTACATATTATTAATTTCGCAGCCCAACTTTACAACGAAACGTTACGGCTTGATCTTTGTAGTTTCATTTCTCTGTGCGGGTGCGCGCGTTGAGTGCCAAAACCTTATTGGCCGTGCCACTTCTAGAGGTTTCCCGGTCCTTTCCTACAGCGCACGGTGGCGCTGATAAACTTGCCGGTGCGTTTGGTCCCAAAACGGTACCCGTCAAGGGGTGCTGCTCCGTCACCAGTTACAGCGCCGGTTTTGCCATCCGCTTCCTTCAACGACCAGTCGCGGTCGAAGCACCTACCTCGAGCGGGCTTTTCCCGGCCATTGCGGTGGCGTCGCAGGAGCACTGGCACTCCATCCAGGGGGCGTTGTTGGAACATGACTCCGGGCAGACCAAGTAGTCCGCTCTCCACAACTTCTTGGTGTATATCTGTGGGGAAAAGAAACATGTAACACGCTCCTTATTCGGCCAACCCAGCGAAAAGACAAAACACGTTTTTTCGGGCTACAAATGACAACGGGAAGCGACAATAATTCCCTGCCGAAAATTCCCACCGACAATGAGGGACGAGCATCAGAAGATGGCAGATGCTGCTGTCGGCTTGAATGTTCTCGCGTCATAGTACACAAACAGGCCGTCATCGATCTCGCCCTGGAAACTTCGAGTCACCGACAACGAATTATGGACGAAGAGCAGCTACCGGCGGTGCCAAAGTCTGTTTTCTCGCTTCACGTTTGACCGTGGCTGACCGGAGGCTGTTCGGTGTGCCCTCACTTGTACCGTAAATAGAGCCAATGCAACAACCGTTTTCGTACCTTCTATTGGAACATTTCACCCCCTCTCCGGCACCCCGTCACATTCTCGAAGTTAGTTCTCCGTTTGGACCTGGGTTGCTATCATCTTCCAGCGCAACACGCACTGCTATTCTTCAACAAAACTGTCTTGCACGGCGACAGGGGTGTAATGTAGGCTTGCCTGAACCACGTGCAGGAAAGGGAGGACGAGGTCCGTGGTCCTCCTGGCGACTACGCCGGCCTCCATGGACCACGCCCCCCCCACGATCTCGTGGATGTGGCCGTGGGCGCTGGTCCCCAGGGCCGCCGACAAGGACATCCTGCAAATCCGGCGAGGATAGCCGAAAGATCAACAGAGAAGCTGCTGCTCGTCGGCGACAGAAAAGTACGGGCCCGAATGTATGAAACGTCAACATCAGGTCGAGTCTCAGCTTGTTACTTCGTCGCCACTGTCTGTCGTCGAGAGAGGTTGTTATCGAGAGTTCAGTGTACGGATTCACCGCTCAATCTTGTATCTCAACCCATCTGTTCTATTTTTCGTGAAAAATGTGGGCGTTTGTTCGACAGTATTGTAGTCAACTGAACTGTAACTGCGGGCCCGTACCGTAACGTTTTCGGCGCGAAACAAAGAAACAAATCTCGGTCCCCCCGTTGGGTCTTGGTTTTGGGTGAACCGGCTGACCTTCGTCAAAGGCCGAAAGAGAATAGAAAGTCGGCCGAGGATCTGGTATCATCGACGAGTACGAGGTGTGAGGGAGGCGAGATTGGTCCCGGGCGTCATGACCAGCATACGTATAAATATGTTATCATCCGCGTAACCCCCCTCCCCACCCGGTAGCTCAGTACTCTGCCGAGCACCCCCAAACATGAAGTATCTCTCTCTCTCTCTGTCTCTCAATCTCTCGTCGTCTGTCTCCTCTCACCAGTCATCGTGATCAAGCGCGTCCCTGTACTGCCTGCACCCGGCCGGCTTGCGGTTGTTGTAATACTCGAACAGGCCGTCGTACCGTGTCATGAAGGGCGTCGAGTCGCTGTTCCACACCGATCGGAGCATACCGTAAGCGTTGGTGATTCTCGAGTACTCAGAAGCGTTGGTCATCACCGGGACGAAGCCGAATCGTCCCCTGTCGGGTACGCGAGCCCCCTGCCGCGAGCAGAGAAATAATTGGGGTGGCGGAAAGGGCGTTTTCGGGAAGATGTTTGGGGTGTGCGCACTGGGTTTGGACGCGGGCAGACTTGTAGAGGTGCAGCGTAGTGTGGAACCACGGGGACGGAGGACGAGGGAAGGACGTCCGTGGACAAGGCGTGAAGGCTGCAGGATATCACATGATCGGTCGGACGGGAGACGAAAAACCTCACGATGACGAGGAAAAGAACCGCTCCGGTCAGGAGCACGTTTTCTTCCAGCGCTACACGGACCGTACCCCGGTCCTTGGTTTGCGGTAACATGCGCTTCGGCTTCGGGCCTTCGAAGTCGGCCTCGTAGCTCACCACGAAGACAGGTAGCCTGATTGATGCCTTGTCTTGAGGCGATCAGGTTGGAAGATGCACGCAAAACAGGATACAAGAACAAGAACGTTCCATGGCTCGTACACAGTTCCCCCCAAGAACAATCATACAATTGAACCTTTTTCTTGCGCCCTACATACGTTCTTGAACTGCTGCAGCAGGTTTCGAACAACAACAAGAGACGCAACGTCTGACTTCAAAAGAAAATCCGGTGGCACCCGAACGTAGTCTGCGAAATCTCCCCTCCCTCCCTCGAGAGCGTGCTGTCGCTCACGTTCTCAGGGGTCGTTGTGCCAAACCAGTCGTCCGAAAATACCGAGCTGCTCCTGAAGGTTGGCGAGTCGCCATCCGGAGTGCCCTCCTGTCGAAGCGCGCGGTACGAAATCAAACGTGCGGCGTTGTGAAGAGGTTGCTTTCCACATGCTGAGTCTCAGCATCGAGACGTACGTGGGAGTTGAAACCGGAGAACCCCTAGTCCCCACGCGACTTCTACATCCAACCTCCTCGTGAAATGATGTCAGCTATATATCGGGCCAGGACAGAGCGCAGGCTCCGATGACACGCTGGAACCAAAACGGAAGCTGCAAGTGGCTGCATCGACTGGGCCTTTGTGAGAGTGGCCGCGCCCAACTCCCAGGCCGCCCTCCACCTTTCCCAAGCCTTAATCCTGCAGTCTAGCCTGTTCTGTGACGGTTCGACGCTGTGCGGAACAAGGAGTGATGCAGGAATCTGGCTTGCTTCCGTACCAAACGCCGTAGACATGCTGAACAACCTGAACATGATACCGCGCGTTGCGCCCATCGAAGCGTCCATGCCATGGTCTTTCGGCGGCCTTTAAGCTTCCAAACTCATTTCGTGGACCAGAACGCACGACATTTTATTTAGGTAATGAAACGGAATCGTTTCCTGGATCGTAAGAGCGCTCATACATAACTGCGTACATCTCACCAGTCACAGGAAGCTCCCCGCCCGGTAACTGTACGCTTCTTAGCAAGCACAACTCTACACGGATGAATATTGCAAGCTCGTGCAAGAAGAACCGGCTGTCGAGCCGGGGCGGGGTGGAACACAGTATGCAACTGCACACAGACGTTGACGGGCGACCTGGCCGTGTAAAAAGCCTACCTCCCATGCATTTTCGGATCCCCCACCACCATCTGCACTAAAAGAGATGACCTTGCCCTGTATCGCCGCAAAAGCCAAAGCCAGCCAATAAAATAGCCTGTTGCTGACCGCTCGTAGTCAACAGGACGTGTTGGACGGCTTCTCGCCCTCTGCTCGCTTCGTTCACGTTGGAGTAGTAGCACTCAAGGGAATGTTTTGGGCAATACTCACGATGGTGAAGTCCCAGTAGGGGACGGCAATGGAGGGGTTCACGGACTGGAGGGCTTGCTCGAACATGAGCGTAAACCCCATGTGGGCGTTCATGAACCCAGTCCCCTCGTGCCAGTGGTCGCAGATCTTGTCGCCCCCTACAATACCGGAAACAATACACAATTTTGAGAAGGAGTGTCATTCGCGAAAGAGGTACATAGTCTAGTGCCCCCCAAGCAAGAAAGACTGGAAACTTGCACCGATGCAAGTCTAGGACCTGAGAACAGCCACACACGCCCTGACTCACGAGGCCGACCAAAGTACTGCATCATGCGTTTTCCTCCCTAGCGTTTGTCGGCTTGGGAATGGAGCACAGCTGCAAAATGTGTGGGGGGGGGGGGGGGGGGGCGCACCGGCGAACGCCACAGCGGTACCACTAGGAAAATAGAATCCCGTAACGAGCAAGAGCGGAGGATATGTGGGTAACACCTTGAGCAGCTCAGCGGAGACATGAGGCAATCGTATCGCTTTTGTCAACACATGTAGGAGATGACCCTAACGACTTCAAACAAAATGCCGCCCTCTCCAATAGAAACTCGCCCTCACCGCCGTACAAGTGCATCCGGGTGAAGTAGTCCATGCTGTAGTACTTGTCCCCGTAGATCTCGCGCCCTACGACGCTTGGCACACGCTGCAGCACCGACACCGCGTTGAAGAACGCCTCCCGGTCCCGGTCCGTCAGGTCCCGAATCTCCCGCCGGACGTACTTGACCGTCACCTCGAACTCGTGTCGGCCACCGTCGGGGTACGACGTCACGGTACACTGCCATAGAAAAGTAGCGGCCGAAACAAGGGGAGGAGGGGGGAGAGAGGGGTGGCGGCGTGGAGCAGGTACAGGGGTTCCGTAGTTCTATAAGGGGGCTTGATTTGCATTTGAGCAGTACACAACGGTTTTTTTGTCGATGCATCTCTTGTTGGCAGAGTCGCTCTAAGAGGAGATGCTGTACAAGGACATAGATAGATTCGATTATCGGATTATTTTTCCCCGAGTGAAAAAAAGGAAATTCTTGACACAGGCGAAATTTTTTCTCCCGAAGAAATAACGTTGAACACACTCGAATTTCCTACACCAAAGGTACGTTCTACATGCGCTAATTTGGCGAATATTGCGGAGGGATGTCGAAGGGTTGGCGCTGATAAGATCGCTTTTTTGTGCGCGCAGGGTGCACGAACTCGAGAAAGTTGGGTCAGAGTCTGTGGGGCGGGATAGATAAAGTGTAGACAGAAAATAAGATCGCGTGCGAATGTTCTTGCAATAGAGGCAGTATCCGTGAACCGCAGCTACCCCTATGGGGTATTATTAACGACCAAAAAAACACGGAATATTCCACTAAAGCGTGTTTTCTTGAACATGTATGGAGGCGTTTTCCCCCGAAAACGTGGAAAGAAGGAGCCGGGATTTTTTGGGGCTTGCTACTTTCACCGATCCGTGTTTTTGACAGAAGCATCGGACAAGCGCACCGCGGGCGCTGTAACATCACTGAGAACGCTAGAAAGACCTGCCAGACTCACGTCCAGGTCTGTTGTGGAGATGGACAAGCGGCAGAAGCGGCGTTCAGTCCGTTCTTGGCCCAAAACTAGACATTGCGTGGTGCTCTCGTCTTCAACTGCTGCTGTTGGTGCTGGGGGATTTCTTTCAATCACACATAGCAAACACGGAAACAGTAGAACGAGTACAGCAGCAGCACCAAGACCTCCAATGCGCTGATTCCTTCGGTTCGGCTGTCTACATTGTATGATACCATCTCCCGGCGCCGTGCTGCTTCGTGGGTGTTGGGTGCTTGGGTGCTGCTCAATAAGGTGTGTGAGAGACGTGTGCCACCTCACCAAAATGCCGTTGGAAAAAATGCGGCGAGATGATCTGTTTTTGGTCGGACACATCAAGATCAATCCACGCACCACGCAGCAGTAGAGCAACAGGGCCTCCGATACGCTAATTCGTTCGGATTGGCCATCTATATGATGCTGGCCGTCAGCGCGGCTGCCGCCCTATGATTGTTGAGCTCGTCTACCTTTGGGCAGGTGGTGGTCAAAGATGGGAGTCGCAACCGTGAAAAATGAGCTGGCAAACTGAAGAAATCACAAGCAACACCCAGGTTGCGACACTCTGCCCTGCGCCTGTTGTTGCTGAAAACTGAAAACAGCAGGCCGGGTGGACGGGATCTTTCTAAGTGTGTTGTCCTCTGTGTCGGGTGCTGCTCATTGCGCTTTTACCGCTGCTCTAAGGCGAGCAATACCATGTCAACCTGTTGTGTGTTGTGTGCCGAGCAAAGCGTGTATGCAGGGAAGGAAACATACTTTTCGCGATGACATCACGAATAGAACAAGCGAAAAATAATCGGATCTTCTTCTCACCGTTCCGTGAAAAAATGCGTGAATTTAATACCTTTCATATTTCGTTCCTAGCCCTTTGGAGATACAGCAGTTATTCAGTACCATAAGTTTGTCTGCAACACCACCTATGTACATATTGCAGTAGTGTTCGTGCTACCGAAAGACAACAGTTGCTCTATAGGGTTAGGTTGCCTCTCCTTCTCCTTCTTCTTGCTCTCACCTGGTGGATCCCGACGGTTTCGAAAAATGTCTCGATGGTAACTCCGACGCCGACAAATTCACCGTTTATTTCCCACCTATAAACAGCGAACCAAGTGGGTTGTGTGAGAATCGATCGTACGAACAACCGAGGTGAAAGTGAATCGAGGACGCGACGGTACCCGGCAAGTATCCGGCCGTCTCAATGGAATTCCAAGCACCATCATCACACGCGCGATCTGTTGTCGTTACGTTCAAACTGCTGCAGTAGAAACTGCCACTCAATCAAAGAGAGATGAATGAAGGTGCGTCTTTCACCCCTTTTGACATGCGGGATTGGACAAGCCCTGCAACATGTTGCTACAGGCCAGAGCGGCGAACGAAGTGATCGACATGCTTATTATGTGGACTGCGTTGCTTCACCTGAACTCCTCGCTCTCCACGGCCGGCAACGTTCCTGGCCAGGCTTCAATCTGCAGCGTCGTCGCCCGATACGGCTCCGCGAACCCGTCAGATTTGTTGGGCCGCCTCTCGAGGCTCTCGAGGATGCCCATGCCGGTGCCCTCGTCGTAGGAATTGCACACCTTTACTTTCACGCCGTCTACTACTACTGCTGAAAATCTGGTCTCGCCAGCCGCTGCTTCGGTGTTGGCGCGCGGTGCATCGGCGCCACCATTGCCCAGCGGCGGCAGCACGTGGAGCGAGAATATGGTGACTGCTGCTGCCACAGGAACGAAAACCACAAACCGGTGCCATCTATGACATCTATGACGCCATGTGAGGGCCGGCGGATCCAAACTTGCGTAGCGGTGAGATCTGCCGCCACACAATTGCGAACCGCAAGCCGCCGACGGCATGGTTAGCACCGGAGAAAAACAATCCTTCTCGTTCCCGAGGGGCAGGTGCAGCAAATAGAGGTGCGTGGTATGTGCCGTGATCGCTTCCACGGGGTTCCCAAGTTTTCACACCTTCCGCTTCTGTCACCAAATTGAGGGAGGAGTGCCGTGCCCGCCTGTAGAGCAGGATGTGTCATGAGCCCGACGGGAAGAGACGAAAAAAAAATAGCCTTCGATAAAGTATGCATATATCTAGCATATATGCATATTTACATATTTGCATTTGCGGAGTGGAAATTAAGGAATAATAAAAACACACACAGAAAGACTACCCATTCGAGATATACCCACAGTCGAACGGGATGTGGTGGAGTCTTTTCAGTGAGTGGAGGAAAACCATGAGTCTCGTATCAGGCACCGACCCAATACCAAATCGGGATTTGAAAAAGGGAAATGGAAAAAAGTGGGTATACCCACGCCATTCTCGGACAAACGTGGGTACTCGCAAATCCAGCGCGCGCGCCCTCCATGGGCGACCCCCAAACGACTCAAAACCCCATTCTGACACCTGGGCGACACAGCCAGGGACCATACATACACAGCACGGGCATCGATTTTTTCCCACTTTCAGGCACACCTACCTTTGGCCCTAATACCGCCGAGGCGCGCAAGGCCTCACCAGAGTGCCCACTTCTGTCCTACATCGCGGTTGGTAACCCAGCGGCGTCCACCATGTTTTTCATGTACCCATTTGTGTCTATATTTTGACCCACTTTTGTCCAAATTCTACCCACACTTGTCCAACTTGTCCACTTATATTACGGACAGCGGAAATCGAGCGGAAATCGACCTCCACGTCACCGCACGGCAGAATATCGAATAGCCTCGGAACGTCTCAGAACCTACCAACAACGCCGTATCCATGGCATCATGTCATCATCTATATACATACAAGGTCTCCAGGCTCGGGCGCCAGGCGCCCTCGCCTTCAGCTCAGATTATGCTGAAAGGAAGGGTGGTGGGTGTGAAGACTGTGCACAGCATACCACAAGGGCACGAAGCTGGAAAAGACATTCACCTGTATATATATGGTACTGTAATGTAGTAGTGTAGAGGCTACAACAGCACCTACCTTCAATACCACAACGTGTCGTTGGCAGTATTACACAAGAAGACAAAAACAAACTTACTTGCAGTTCACGCTGTGTGCACGCAATGCATGACATGTATGTATATAGGCGATCTGTAGACATCTCAGGCAACAAAGCTAGCTGTGACTATTTTCAAAGGTCGAACAGCTGATTCGCATTCGTTCGGGAGGCAGACTGCCCAAAAGGTCGAAAAAGTACGCATGCATTTAATTTGTCCAAAGAAAGGAAGATAAAGATTTGGAAACCAAACATACATGGGTCTATAATAAGACTATGTATTATTATGCAGAACAACAAAGAATTCCACGAAAAGGTCACGCTTTCACTCTCTCTACCGACTAACTTCTGACTAACTTCCAGGATATTCCACTAAATAAATAAATGCTTGTGGTATCCACGAAATGTGCATATGGTATGAAGACTAAAACTTGCCTACTGTTCACCTGTGAAAGACAGGCAGGGGTATTATGTACTTGTAGTGGCACACCGCACAACAAACAATCGTGCGTAAACTCTCTACCGTTCACCTGTATACGGTAGAAGAGTGTAAATAGGCTACACGGCAGCATCTTCAACACTACTGTACAGCGTCGTTGACAGTATTATTACAGAAGACAAACAATGACGTGGAATCGGCCGGCGGTGGCCTATCGCGCGTAGATATGTGTGTTGATGTGCCCGTGGGGTCGTGTGTGTGCGCGTCTCGAAGATGCGTGCGATCAAAGTAAGTAAGTGTGTTTCTTAGGCCTTCGTGGGCCGAGAACAGCAGACAGAGCAGGGGAATTGAACACTAAAATGGGGGGCACGCGACATCTATCGCTGACGCGAGCTAATTGCGCCGCTTCACCTGTATCTATCCAATTGCGCCGCTTCACTTTCTCTCCAACTCTCTCTCTCTCTATCTCCTTCTCTCAACTAACTGCAATATTCCCTTATTATATGCTCACCCTTCCAATCATAAACCAACACTTTCTTTCTCAATTCTAGTCTCCACCTCATACACTTTTAATGACCTTATTTGACGATATCTCAACCAGAACTAATTCCAACCCTGCTCCCAGAGCCATCATTCTCAAGTCCATTCCATCACGCCTCGACATATATACTGCAATTAAACTACCCCAAGTGACTAAAACTAGGGTTGACTTATTGCACGACAACAAACTAAGTACTTGTAGTTTTCCGTCAGATGTGCATGCGTTCGAGAACTCAAAGCACAAGCCAGCTTTGGAGTAACCCTGTTTAATTCCTTCCTACAGCAGCAGCAGTAGACCTGTACAGTTAGCGCCCGCAATTAAGAAATATGTTGTTAAGAAATTGAGGCTCACTTTTTCACGAAAAATAAGAAAATAGGCTTAAGAAACATAGCTCAATCAATCTGGGCCACACAGTAAGAAATGTCTCAATAAGAAACACAGCAGCGACTGCTGCCCTACTACATAAGAAACGAGGGGTTACGGGGGAGTGTGTCGAATAAGAAACAAACCCCACAACTCTCTCGTTCTTTCCCCCTCTCCCCCTAACCCCCCCCCCTCCCATAGTGCATTATTATTAGTTGTACGCCGAGGGGGGAGTGTTTTTTTTTTGCGGCGCCCCCTCCGGCCCCCTGCGGGCTCTGCGCTCTGCCTTGCTGGCGCTAAAGCTCTGATTTTCGTTGTTGGCTGTCAGCGTGCGGGTGAGGCATCATGCGGTGTTCATGCATTTGTTTAGTTTACACCGTACGAATAAGCCGACGACGCCAAGTGTAGGGGAATGCACGCGTGATGAAGTCTGGTTGACCCGTGAAGAAGAAGAACTCACTTGTTGTTACTCTTGTAGAACAGCAGCAGCAGTAGCTGTTGCCTTGGGTATCGGTAGGAATGACACCAAGGGGCACAGGATCCTCTGCACAAGCAGGGGCTACTAGATCCTGTCCCCTGCTTTTTATCCTTCCGCGGAGAGTTACATCTCTCCGCGCCTTCTAGAAGGAACCAAGCTCTTCTATGTTCCGTCTACACATCTGAATCCTATAACATTCAGCCCTCACTCATGAGGGGGGTACAAGACCTTGTAGCGATAGCAAGACGTTGCCGTTGAATACATTTCGCTTCTAGGGAGTGGCCTTACGTGCAGCCGTCGGTAGTGAGAATCGGGGTTGAGTACGGGAGGCGAGGAAAGCAGAGAAATAAGAAATTGCCGATTTAAGAAATTCAGCAGGATTTGGCTGCACGACAAAATAAGAAACATGATATACATATTGTATAAGAAACTGAACGACATACGCTGAGTTTATAGCCCACAATAGGAATTCGAGGCTGGACCTGAAATAAGCGTTTCTTAATTGCGGGCGCTAACTGTACTTACCACTTGGCGGGTGTGTGTGTAGTTCAGGCATATACATATATACATACGTTGCCGTGTGCATGTACGTACGTGAAGATACACGATGCACGTGAGGACTTCGAAGTAATTACTTCAGTTAGCGTTGCTTACGCTAGACTTAGAGAATCAGTTAGCGTTGCTTACGCTAGACTTAGAGAAGGTGACGACGGCAGTCTGTCGATATCTAGTTGACACCACGCGGCACAACTACAATAGAATCCATCCGCCGTCGGTGCTACATGTAACAACAACGTGCGTGCGTGGTGGTCGGTCATGGTTATTTATTAGTTGACGTTCTTCCAAATCTCGTCCAATGAGCTTCGTAATTCTTTTGGCAGACAGTCCCTACCGTAGACGCGCCCGGATGCAGGAGATTTAGTCGTACTTCACGGTGCTGTCACTCGGCTCGCCCTTGGAGTCTAGAGCTCGCGACAGGGGCGCTGTGATCGTGAGAAGAGTGGCACGCCCACGTCGGCGAAGACGGCCGAAACAAATGTTTAAACCCCATTTATTTATAAACAATTAATACCGATTTACTGCACCACAACGTCTAGCTCAATGACTGAAATAGTGGTTGCGTGCATTCACCGTGCTGTAACTCTACTCGCCTTTGGAGTTTCGAGCTCGCGACAGGGGCTCTGTGATCCAGAGACTGGCCCGCTGCAGCGGGCAGCAGCCGGCGAAAAAAAAAGTCTCAAGGCGACCGCGAACTGATGCACCGAAATAAAACGTCTTGCTTTTAGAGTGCAACAATGGTTGAACTCTTGCGTCTCAGGCCTCCGACATAATTGTAGTTAAGTCTATAC